>CM053789.1:150873276-151473276 GCA_028749045.1 Cupressus sempervirens
TACCGAGGGAATAATTTAAAACTTTTATTATTCAAATTAAATACGGAAAGAAATTGTTCTGTGTTTGACATGCATGGTTCCAAATTTATGATATACCATTAAGTTTTCTACTGATTATGGCATCAAATCAAGTAAATATCCCCTTGTCTAAACAATTGATGGGCAATTTGAACTATATAAGTATAAGAGGTATTGCTAATGTAGATTAAGTCAACAAATGTAGCTAATTGATTGTTAATATACTTTAGGATCATTAAAAAATAATAAGAAAATAAATCTAATATATAAAATATCACTAAATTTAGTTTTTGGTATTTTTATTATTTGAATATTTTTTAATTAACATAAGTTAAATTTTAAGTAGGGCATAAATTGCAAACCATGTTTAAAAGGAAAAGAACATCAAAACAATAAATGAAGGCAATCATGTTGCCCAAACCCAAGCAATGGTAGAAAACCCTCTAGTTTTTAGTATACTAGTTATTTGGATGTTGAGTTGATTAGCTATTTAGATTTTAGTTGGGCTAGATGTATAGATGATAGAGAATACACCACTTTTTATACATTTAGTATAATCTAGAAATTACTTTTTGAACCAAAAACAAGCAGTCCATTATTTCCTTGTAATCCATTGAAGTTGAATAATAAACATTATTCATTACTAACTTATGAAATTGTTTTAATAAGCTAAAATTTTAAAGTTATTAAAGTATGAAATGCATACTGCAATCAAGTGAGATAATGAAAAATCAATCAAATATGTGTCAAAAAATTGAATTATGTTGAGACTCAATATAGTTTTATGTGATACAAGATTCCATCACAAGAGATAGCGATCATAAATTATAAAATAAAGTCTAGTATTGAAGTTGTATTCTTTAAGTGCCTAGCTAAGATAAGGCCTTTATTATATAGGGGATATAGGTATGAGTTCAAGAATATATATTTATTGAATATGTTAAGACCTATAGCTAATGAATAGATAATGTGTTGACATATATATGTTCAATATGTAAGAAAGATATTAAAGATGTGTCATTTCTAGAAAAATCATTCTCAAACAACTTGACTTAGACATTCTATTAGATTTTACCTTGGTAGAAATGTGATAACTATCTTCTTTCTTTCTTTAAATAAGCTAGTTTTTGGCAAAGGCCAAACCCTTTTACAAATTAAGAAAGTTACCAAAAGGCTAACCAGCAAAATAAAAGGAAAGACAACCAAACATAATAAAGAAAGATGAAATCATAATTTCCTTGAGACAAAAACATTGAAGTAGACGATCATTGGAAATTGGAGATACGACCCATCTTTGGCTCTTACAAAGCAACCTATGAGTTGGGAAGTGTGACAAATTGGTTTTCTTTCTTTTGATAAACAAAAATCTAGGAAACACTAATATTTTCTCACAAAACTAGTAGATAATGAGGCATCCTTTGATCATATGGAAAATCTCCCTAAAATATTCCCTATGAGGAGAAGCCTCTTAATACGGGGAAAGAGAGTCAAGAACTATTGAAAGAATATGGCATGAGCCTGAGTTTCTAACTATGGAGCTAGAAATAAAAACTACCTTGACATTCAACCCAACCAAGATAACAGGGAAGGAAGAAAAAAACTCCTCTGAGGAATCATTGCCAAAATCATCAAAAAACACAATAAGATGACAACTATCAACACCTTTCCACCAGTTGAGGAAAAAATGTAGATAAGATCTACAAGGGAAGATGATGCCAAATGAACCCTATCAAAACAACATCCATAGAAAAAAGGGGTTTGAGAATAGGCAATCATTTATGCCTAACGTTACTCATCCATCTTCAAAATTATCCTTTTGGGAAAAGTCTTTGAAAGATACACCTATTCCAAGATTTGAATGCATGCTATGTGAATACAATCACCAATAATAGGGTCCACCTTAAGAAAGTGGTACAACATATTGCAAATAGTATCATAGGCTATTCATACCAAAAATATTAGGGAGTTGATACATAGATACATTTAGAGGGTTGAAAGAGTGCATCATGGAACAAAGAATAAGATGGTAGCAACCTATTCTTGTTTCCCATGATAAAAATTAACTTGATGATCCTTAGAGAAAGACATAGAGGTAAATATCAACCCCACTCATGATCGCCACTTATTAGTGCACTACAATCTATGTATTTGAATGGTTAAGATCAAGGGCCACAATCTACCGAATCTACATACCAAACCTACTTAGAAAATACAATCAAACACCTAAACCAACACCACCACTAGAGGAAAGGAAGCATAAGGGAAGTACTAGAGGAGCACCATGTATAATAAGCATTCAAAGGAAGAGGTGTTGGTAGTCGACTGGCGTCCCTCATATGGTTCACAACATGGCTTAACTACCTCTTGTTTCTTTATAAGACTATTGGTTGTATTGAGGATTGATAGGTTGATCTTTTGGTGTAATGACAACTTTGACCTTTCTAACAATTGGTATCAAAGCTCGGTCACAAGTTTAAATCATGCAAGTCACGATGAGTGACGATGAGAGATGGATTGTTGGCAATGGGCTAGTGTCACTCACAGGGTTCATGACATAGCCTAATTGTAAGAAAACTCAGGTGTGAAAACAACTTCCTACACTAATCTCTTAAGAGAAGTATGGTGCAAATCTTATTAAAATATTTTACACTTATAGATTCAATATCATGTAAACAATGATATTACAGCAAACCAAGCATAAAGAAAATAGACAGAAAAAGAAACACAGAAGACAAAGATTTGCTGGTGGGGAAAAACCTTTCAGTAAAACAACCCCACCCCTCTAGAACCTGCACAATGTATTATCTTCAACACAAGGTTACAATACACTTGCAATGCAAGTTCAACAGTGACAACAAAGGACACCAGTAGCAATTCGTAGTACCAACAATAAACTATCTCGCATACACCTCTTCACAACCCTAAAAATGCTTATAACATGTGCTTCACTATTGGGGTAGAGTGTACAGTACTCAAATTTATCAATTGTCACATGTCTTCACTTGACATTGAATATTCTTAACATAGCTCTTACATGTCATAGGAATCCGTCATAACTGTTTTAGCTATGATCTCCTTATACACAATTCAAGATGCCGACACATCAACATTATTTGCAAGAAATACATTTTACAAAACAAATAATAAGAATCAGAATTATCCAAGGTTGAGACACCTTATTCCTAACACTAATTGCCTCCTATTGTTCTATAAGACTATTTGTTGTATCGAGCATTGATAGGTCAATCTTTTGGTGCAATGACAACCCTAACCTTTCTAACAAGGACCTAATTGTAGTCTTAGGAGTATTTCCATAACTTAGCAATGCTTGATGAAAAAATTGGTCCCATGTTCGAAACATCTATTGCTAAGTAATTATTAACTCTTAACATGTACCTGTCATCCATTTTATTTTCATGCTTCTCCTTATTGAGAGAAATAACACAAACAATTGTAAAACAACCTAGAAAATTCACCACAATCTAACTACTTGGATTTACCTCAGTCATGAAGCATTGATGAAAGAGACTTCCTTAGATTTTACCCTCATAGCACAATTTACAGTATTCTTCAGCAGCTTCCTCTCGTCACTACAACACACCCAATAACATGAGGTATGCTCCCATAAGTATGAAATACCAAGGTAATTGAAGAAAAGAATGAGCAGTGGATAGAATCTTTAAACTACTCCTTGTTATTTATGATGTGACCCACATAATATGAAACACAGTGGAGGGCATTCTTCCACTCTTGAAGCTTTTCTTTATTGTATCTTCCCTTCTCTTCATGCCTTGAAAATGCTTCGGCAAAGACCCCTTTACCATGTCGAACATCCTCAGGCTGAACATTATAGAAAATAGGAACAATTTTCGTGCCAGTTTTGAGCATAAAACAGAGCTCTGCTGAACACCAGGAGGATTGTGCGTAGTTCTCAGAAATTATTGCCATATGAAGCTTAGCACTGCTCATAGCTGCTTTAAGTGCTGTAGGCAGGAACTCCCCCACTTCCAGCTATTGTGAATCAAGAAAAAACCCTAAATCCCATTCCAATGAAAGTATTATAGAGAAGGTTCACAAGGGTCTCTTTAGCATCCACGCCACGGTGATTAATAAATACATCATACGGTGGATTTTTCATTGGCATTATTGATGTCCCAGAAATATGGGGAGACGGTGCAACTTCTTCAAAAACATTTGTAGGTTTACAACTAGTGAGAGGTGTAGATGACAGTGAATTGGTCGGTCGAACACCAAAGAGGGAAGAAAAGAAAGTGAAGCAGTCAAACATGGACTGACAAAGGCGTTCGTATGAGAGTTTACCAGAAGGAGAGGGACAAGATTCATGTTTTTCATGAGAAGCGTTTGCTAGCTCATTCTTGGATTGACTCCAAGTGTTCAATTAAGAAGTAGATGCCATGCGATGCTTTGACATTCGACCCCTAGAACAATAAGAATGAAAGGAGGATTCAAACATTTTGAACTAAGCTTAGGATCTCTCGTAAAAAGTGGTGTGAACGACTTCATGGAAGAATGTAAATGGATCAAACACATAACTAGTATCTTCAAACACATAACTAGTATCTTCACCAGCTGTTGTGATATGGAGTCTAATCAGACTCAAAGATTTATTTGGTGCAGTTTCCTTCCAGATTATTTCTATAGGGGTTTGGAGGCAGCACCCCCAAGACAGGGTTAAGGGGTAGTGTCCCTGCAGGGTCTTGGGGGAGCACCTTAGGTTTACTCCTTGTTGTAGTACATGGTGGGGTCAAGGGGCAATGCTCCCGCAGGGGTTTTTGGGGCAGTGTCCTCAAAGTCAAAAATGACCTTATATTGTAAAATGCGTCAGCTACTATTTTATATTATTCTAGCTCTAATTTTGTAAGCAACAAAAAAATTGTATATAAAAGCAAAGGGTTAGGGATTTTTAAAGGTGTGATGCAAAAGTTGGTTCTTGCAGTTGTATCGAGCTATAAGGGATTACAAATTATAACTAGGTTGTAATCACTAGATCATAATAATATTGGACTTGCTGTTGGTGGACGTAGCCCAGGGATCGGGTGAGCCATGTTAAATCTTGGTGTCTTGTGTTCTCATATGTTCGATTTATTATTTTCTGATATTGGTTATATTTGTATGTAACTATTATTTCTATTTGTGGTTAAATCCTAACACCAGCTGTGTCCAACCCATCAAATTGGATTTTTCATTAATTTTGTACATAATAGACAATATAGTGATATGAATAGTAAAATAGCCTCTCTTTTCACATTAAGAATAAGAATAAAACATCTCTTTCTTTAATTCTCCAATTTGAGAATTATCTATATTTATGGTTTGAAGTTGGTGATTCAATAATATAATAATAATTATTGTGTTGATCAATTATTTCATGGCACTTTTAAATGGTGTAATTAGAGTCTAAGAATAATATTTTTATAATTATACTTTAATTACTAAAGTTTGGGTAGTTTTTTATGGCTTTAATGATATTTATAGGTTGATCTCATTATAGAAGACGTTTATGCTTTGCCTTTTTATATTTAACCAATTATTTGTTCTCTTTTGGTAACTAGCTAAAGCTTGTGGTTGATAGACTTTGACTTCAAGCAAGTGGGCAAGGCTACTTGATGTGCAATTTTTCACCCCTTTACCTTTTCTTCTACTTCCTTTTTTTCCCTCTTACTGAAATGGGTTTCTTTTGTCTTGGTCTCTTCTTTCTATTTGTCTATTTTTAAGCTTTGTCTATGACAATTATTGTATTTGCCTCTTAAAAAAGAAGGCAAACTTGCAATGTTGGGAAATGGATTTTTGCATTGTTAGATTTAAGGAAAGTGGATGGTAGGATGGTCTATTTTGAGTTTGTCATCTTAGTCATTGCTTCCTTGTATTTCCTTTCTTTAATAATAAAGTTAGAAATCTATGTGTGTGTGTGTGTGTCTCTAAATAAAAATCCTTTTCAGAATTATCAAAGACTAATACACTGTAAGAATTTGCCTTAGGGAAAAATTCACTCAGGACCTAGTAGCTCAAACACAAGCACAACTATAGACTAGAAAGAGAGAGTATGATCAGAATGATAATATATTCATTCAATATATATTAAGAGTACACTAGGAGTGCCTATATATAAAGGCCTCTTAGATGCATCTAGAATGTCTTAGAATCAGCTACATGATAAGTCATATAGCTGGGCACATGTCCACTAGATATAGGTTATCCTCCATTAAGCACAAAACTAAGTATGATGATGAGAGGATAAGCCTACAAAGGTGTAACATGCAAATTAGTGTTGTAGACACCATGTGATAAAATAAAGTTGTGTACTTCTATGTTGTCAACATTACAACTCAAAAAGGTGTGCAAACTTCCAAGTGTCTCACAAAATAAAATAATAAAATAATACAAAATTATAAAATAATGCATTAACCTAAGTAAACTCAAGTAAGTGTAAATAGTAAATATTTGTTTACACCAACACCCCCCCTTAAGTACAACTTAGGGGAATGGCCTTAAGCTTACGAAAATTAGGATGAAATGCAAGATAGATCCCGGCTACTAGGCCATGTTAGGTACCTATATACATAATGAAATGTAATCTCTCATAAAGCGGAGAAAGAGGGAAAACCTCATGGGAAAAACCCTCTCCCAAAAAGAGAGATGAATAGAGATGCATGGATGGATGGAGTAAGTAAGACCCCCCATTATGACATATATTTAGTATATACAAAAGTGAAGAATGAGAAGAGAAAAATCTCATAAGAGGAAAAAATCCACCCCATAAGTAAGAAGAGGAAGAGAGACAAGGTAGTCCACTCCCCCCAAAATGAAGAATGCCTATTAATGAAAGCTACTCAAAGGAATAAGTTGGTCCATGAGTCCAGAATGATGTTCCTCCCCTTTGGAAGAAACAAAAGCAAAGGTACAGTCCTAAAGATGTATGATGGTCCTGAAACCTACTTGAGTATCCCTATGTCTATGCTGATGTTTTCCCCTTCCAACTATGCTGAAAAGAATGAATGTAGATCTGGCAAGGATGTCTGTTGAACCTATTCCAATGAACCATCTGTCTCCTCAACTGATAAAGAGAACTCTAACAACTACTGTTCAAAAGGATCCACAATCATGCCAACCTATAAAGATTGATCATGTAGAGAATGGATATGAGGGTTAGAGTGAGCCCTCAAAACAACTATAGAAGGATCATCATCATCAATGAGAAGATGTAAGTCCTCAAGGCCATCTCCCAAGTCTACGGTGTGTGACTTTACGAACAAATATGCAATGTCTACCATGTAGTCATCAATTGAACCTGGAGCTGCAAGATGAGATGTACCATGCTATGCTAGACCTTTCACTATGGCAATATAAGAATGCGGACTAGACTGATGTCATGACTTGTCACTGCAACTATCGATAGAACCCCATGTGTTTGAATCTGTTGAAACACTATCGTTAGTTTCACTATCAGTTCCCACTATGTATGAAGTGTGGAGAGGATTACAGGATAAGCTGGGTGAACTTTCCTCAAAGTGTACATCCTTCTCCACAAAAATCTCATGAGTCTTTGGATCCATAAGTCTGTAAGCTTTAGCACTATCTTCATATCTCATTAAAGTACAAGACTTAGGTGTTGGTGCCTTGCAACCCCTAGAAGATAGGTTAGCCCATGCTAGACAACCAAAGACTCTGAAGTGACTCATGACTGGTTTTTTGCCACACCATGCCTCAAAGGGAGTCTTCCCATCTAAGGCATTATGATGAGACCTATTAAGTATGTGAGTAGCACTACTAATGGCTTCAACTTCAAGTGTAGGATCAAGAGACTTGGCTTTTATCATGCAACTTGCTATGGATTTGAGATTCCTAATCCTTAGTGCTGCAACATCTATCTTATGTAGACTAAATGTTGGTAGATTCTAAAGATCAATTCCTTCATTTCTGCAAAAGTCTCTAAGTCTTCTATTCACGTATCTTTTCTCATTTTCCACCCATAGAACCTTGATGGCTTTCCTAGATTTGTGTTCAACATGAGCCTTCAAGGCTTGAAGCTTATCAACCACTTCATTCTTATGATGAAAAAAGTAGACCATGTTAATCTTGAAAAGTCATCAACAAAAGTAAGAATGTAGCATCCTTGGCTTATTGAAGTCACTACAAAAAGTCCTGTTAAAACCATGTGAACTAACTGGAGAACAACTAGTGCTCTAGAAGACTTCCCTTTATCATACTTCTCCTTGAGATGCATATCCACTGAACATGATGAGCACTCTACCTTAGAAAATTTGATGTTAGGTAGACCTTTGACCATGCATTTTGAGCAAAGTTGCTGAAGGTGGTGGAAGGCAAGATGACCAAACCACTCATGCCATGGTGTGGTTTGTGAAGTAGAGTGAGTCAAAAAGGCTTGGGAAGGAGACTCAGGCACAAATTTGGAGAAGGAATAAAGCCTCTTGTCATCATTGACTTTCCCCATTGCAACCAATGAATCATCTCTAAGACTACACACAATCACTAAATTTGGAAGGAACTCAACTTTGTGACCATCTCCAAGGTGAGTGATTTGGTAAACTGAGAGGAGATTGGAGTCAAGGTTTGGAACATAGAGAATATCCTTGAATTTTCCATTTTTCATTTCCACATGTCCTTTTCCTTCAACTTCCATTTTGGTATCATCTCCCATGAAGATGTGAGGTACCTGTGTCTGCTTCAATGAAGAAAAGTCTCCCTCTAAAGAACCCATATGGTAAGAGGCACTTGAGTCAAGTATCCACTCCAAAGAACTTGTGTTTGCCATAAGTGCTTGCCCTTTTCCCTTTGAAGAAGTTGGAGTTGAATCCTTGGAAGTACCTGGCACTTCAATCTTGTTCTTCCTGAGTAGGTTTTCCAACTTATCGATTCTTTTCATCTTGGAATGATGCTCATCATGATTTGGCTTTTTGTAATATGCACAAAAGAGTTTTTCCTTCTTGTCATTACTTCCCTTCTTATTGGAAGAAGAATTGTCTTACTGTGAGGAGGACTCTTGTGTCTCAGATTGTGATTTTTGCTTCCACTACTTCTTGCTGTTGCTAGAACTTTTGCCTCCTTGACTTGATTGGTGCTCATCACTAGCCACCAAGGCTTTGGTCATTGATGTCATGAGAAGTCCTAAATCCATCAAGTGAGATTATTCAACAATCATCATCTCTGCAAATGCATCAAATGAAGGCTCCTAATAAGCAATTCCCATGGTCAACCTATGAGTATTGAAACTCGAAACAAATGAAGCATACTCTAAAAGTAGCCTCTTCAGGATGTGATGAATCAACTTGTCATCCTTCATGGGATTTCCACAATCTTTAAGTAGTGCCCTATACTCATTAGCTTTGTTCATGTAATCCTAAATTGTGTCAAAGTTCTTTGGATCCAAGAGAAGTAGATCACCCTCAATCTGAAATCCCTTTTCTTCATCCACCTTACCATACAATGATTCAAATTTGTCACAAGCTGGTTTGGATTCTATACAACTAGCAATGTGAAAGAAGAGATCTCTATGAACACAACTCTTGATAATTCCTAAAGCCTGTTGGTCCTATTTATTCCATTCAATGAGTTCTTTAGCATCAATAGGTTTGATAATTGTACCATCAACATAAAGAATATAACATTTTTCCATTAATCTACTCCATGCAATATCTTTCCATGTAGAATAATTGTGTGAAGTTAGAGGTGGACATTTAAATGAACCCATGATGCAAAAAATGAAAAGAGCACAAAAGAGAGACACAAAAACATAGTAGACACCCCCCCTTTTCACTGAATCAAAATACCACCCACAAAAAGATTCTTTTGGCAGTTTATAAGTAGTGCCTGTATAATGGGCCACTTGTCAAAATGGACAAAGTAGACTTTCTGATTTTACTTTTACAACTACCTTTTGAGGCCAAAAGTTGGAACTATGCACTATAGCTCAGATGTACAACAATTATGAAAAGTAATCAAAGCCTTACAATGTAGAAGAAGCCCTAGTTTTGGAAGTGAGAATTTTGTCCACACAACCTAAGAATTTTACTATAGATCTAGAAAGTAGACAAAAAATAATTCACTTTCAAAAAAAAGAACCTAAAAAGATGAACAGATGAGCCCGTACGAAGTGTTTGAAGTTGCAAAATGTAGGATTAAGTAGGTATAGTCACCAAAAAATACAATTTTTGAAACATCCTTGCACCAAAACTAGAAAATAACACCACAACTAGAAATTTTAGGAAATTCTACCCAATTTTAAAAAAAATTGCACTTGAATCCGAGTTCAGATGTCCAAGTTATGGGCTATCAAAGTCAGGCTACCAAATAAAAAATCAATCTGAAGAGGGGTATGGCAGAAAAACTGCTATCTTAAATTTGATGGTCAAATGGCCAACATAGAAGTTATAAATGGCCTAGGTTTGATGACCAAATGGCTATCAAATATTTTCTCATGAAATGCTAACATTAGCAAAAAAATTAGTGACCTAGGGTGAGGTGGCAGCTGACTGGACTTTTTGTACGGTACAAACTAAACATGTGGCAATCATACAAACTGTCCAACTAGCACTTACATGGTAGTTGATGTATCAAATTTGTACATGTGGCATCTCTATTGTGTCTGCGTCTCAATGACATGGACTGTCCACCATGTGCAAATTGGATTGCTTACATGGTAGCCTCTATGCACAGTGGAGTGCTACCAAGGATCGGTCCTATTGCAAACACATGTCTCTTGCATAGGGGCACTGTGTTGTGTAGGTAGGAGGGCATGAGCATATTTAAATGTGTAGTGCTAGAGTATTATTCTGTGTGCCAAAGAAGTCATAGTCATCGGCTAGAAAGAGCTTTACCAATGAAAAGCCACAAATTGTTGCTGCTGTCAGTATCTAAACTGCATAGCCAGAATATATAGTGTGCTAGTGGAAATTTTCATCACCAAGAAATGGAAAGCCAAAGGCCAAAAATCTTTAACAGTGTACCATAGA
Source organism: Cupressus sempervirens (assembly GCA_028749045.1). Taxonomy (NCBI): domain Eukaryota; kingdom Viridiplantae; phylum Streptophyta; class Pinopsida; order Cupressales; family Cupressaceae; genus Cupressus; species Cupressus sempervirens. The sequence goes on from CM053789.1 coordinate 150,884,286, forward strand.
TACTTACTTTACTACTCATTAGGAAGGATGATCCACGATGCTAGAGAAGGAAAAAAGTGCAATGCCAGAACTTGTTCAAGTCACCGACGGTGTGGGATATATATCTCATATGCATTGTGCTATGAATTTGTAGACTATTTAAATTATGAAACTCACAATTGCTTAGCAAAAGAAGCCACCCTTTACTTGGGGCTTAGCCAAGGTTTGTAAGTTGGGTTGCTAAAAATGATAAGATGCCCATGGGGGATTTAAGGAAAATGTGTGCTGATTTAATGAATATTCCTCTGTGTTGGGTGTAGGGCCGGGATATGACAGCTTGGTTCATAAACCAAAACTTTTTTTTCTGCAAGGTCACTTGGCCTAAAAATTTTTTTGAAAAAATTCTTTAAAAAAATGCAGAGAAAAAATAAATTATAGATCCAAAAATGAATCAAATAGATTTGCAAATGACCATAACCAAATTGCAAATTGGGGCCTCCAAGTGTCGATTTGCAAAAAAAATTTGCCTCATGGTCAACTTTGGCCTAGGGTAGTCAAATTTATAGTCAATCTTCATTGAATCAGCATTCTAGATGCAATGGTGAAGTTAGATTTGGCTCTAGATGCTCCCAATTTTTGTAGTACTTCAAATTTAGGCTAAGGTATTGAAGCAACAATGGTCTCAAATAGCAATGTGATGAGAAAATCTCCAGGCTCTAATACCATGTAAGAATTTTCCTTAAGAAAAAATTCACCCAGGAACTAAGAACTCAAACACAAGAACAACTATAGACCAAAAAGAGAGTATGATCAGAATGACGATATATTCATTCAATATATATTAAGAGTACAGTAGGAGTGCCTGTATATAAAGGCCTCTAAGATGCATCTAGAATGCCTTGAAATTAGCTACATGATAAGTCATACAACGAGACACATATCCACTAGATATGGGTTATCCTCCATTAAGCATGAAAGTAAGTGTGATGATGAGAAGATAAGCCTACAAAGGTGTAACACACAAATCAGTGTTGTAGAGACCATGGGCTAAAATAGAGTTGCATACTTTTGTGTTGTCAACATGACAACTCAAAAATGTCTACAACCTCCCAAGTGTCTCACAAAATACAATAATAAAATAATGCAAAATAATAAAATGCATCAACATAAGTAAACTTAAATAAGTGTAAATAGTAAATACATATTTACACCGACATACACATATCTATATTTTTTTACAAATTTGAATATTAACCCCTATTTTCTCTATTGAGTGTTAGAGATGTCTCCAATGAACTGATCATATCCCATATTTTGTTTATTTTGGCTTGCTTACTCTTTTTCACTTCTTTTGAGGTAAAGTATTTGTCAATTTCCTAGTTGTGGATCTTATCCACCAGGAATCTTTCTCTCTTTTCCTTTTCTAGTTTTCTTATCTAGTGTGGAGGTCTCTTTATGTGTTGTGCTCCTTTTATTTTTCTTGGGGGTTCACTAGGTAAGTTTGGTCTTCTAAAGTGATAAAATAAAGGAGGCCTCTTCTATTGGGCTTGAGGTGGATGATATAGAGATATTTTCTCCCAAATTAGGTTAAGACTACTCATTTGTATCATCTCTTCTCTGCTATATACCAAAATTTTCCTTAGGTTTCCTTTCATACTTTTATTAAATGTGGAGGTGGTGTTGTAGTTTGGCTTTTTTTTGAACACTTAAAGGTTTTCATGTGATAGCGAGAATCGTTGGCATGGAAATATGTAGGAGGTTGTTTTGGCTCATTAGGATGTTGACATAAAAGAGGTTTCCAGTTAGGGTTGGTTCTCCTATTTACTAGAAGTTCTCTATCCATATTTCCATAATTCTCATTCCATTCACATTTCGTATCATCTCTTCTCTACTATATACCAAGATTTTCCTCAAGCTCCCTTTCATACTTTTATTAAATATGGAGGTGGTGTTATAGTTTGGCATTTTTTCAATACTCAAGGGTTTTCACGTGATAGCGAGAATCGTTGGCATAGAAATATGTAGGAGGTTGTTTTGGCTCATTAGGATGTTGACATAGAAGAGGTTTCTAGTTAGGGTTGGTTCTCCTCTTACTAGAAGTTGTCTATCCATATTTCCATATTTCTCATTTCATTCACATTTTTGTGGTGTGAGTTTTTTCTGCTCAGATTTGTGGAAGATCTCATTCAGGAAGGGCTACATTTTTTGGCATCTACTTTTGTTTATATTATTAGAAGATTTTTCATGGTGGGTCTTGTTGTTGGTTTTTTTTATTTTCAAATATTGAGTTCTATTTATGACAATTTGAAGGTTACCGTCTTTTGTTATCTTTGGAGTTGTAGACTTAGGCTTTTCTCTCTCTTATTGCCATTGCAGATTAATTGTGTGATATTTTTGGATTTTCTTTAAATTTTTTACTCTTCATGTCTAGGCACATAGGGGACATCTTGTTTGGCCTTGAGTTACCTGGTTAAGGGTTTATGATATCTTTATGGATTCCTTGTTGAGGCATTTCTTTGTACAGTAGTTGTGGGCATCTTCTCAAAATACGCTTTAAAGTTATGAGGGCCTCTTCAAAATCCACTTGGAGATTATAGTATCTTTTTCAAAACCCATGTTTCAAGTTTGGTGTGCCTATCAAAACCCTTTGGATTAGTGGCTTTGTCCTTCTCTAAATACTAGTAGTCTTTCTTAAATGTATTTTCAGTTTATAACTTGCTAGTTTTTAGTATTTAGAGGGGGTTGCTATTGGTATGTCAACTATCTTTTGTAGCTAGACATTTCTAGGCTACAAACCTCATAACAATTCACTTGTATAAGGTTTTAGGACCCCATCATAACCTAATTTTACTCTTAAATAATAAAAATATTTATTTCATCTAAACTATTAATGATGTAATACAATATAAAAATAGACTAATTCATATTAAAATAAAAGATTCATATTAAATACATCTTATATCAAACAATAATTTAGTTTTTAGTAAGGGAAATCTAATATATTCCAATATATTAAAATATTGCAAAGATAATTTATGAGATATGATCATTAAATCAATATATCTATGAATAAAGAAAAAAAGTGTTTTCTTTTTTTCCAAACTTTTGTGGATGGGGTGCTCTAAACATCCTAAGCTCTCAAAATTCTCATGAGAAAACACATAGACAATATATAATAAAACTAGATGAGATGACATTCCAATACAATGTCCTCACTTCATGGCCCGCATATTCTACATGTGTATTTCAAATGACTTTCAATTTTGTAGAGCTATTTACTTGTCAAAAATGCTATAAATAAAATTTAGTTTCCAGCCCATAAGGTCAAATATAATGCTACAAAAACATTCTTTTTAATTAAAATATTCAACATAGACAATTAATTAATAAGTTACTCTGACACCACTCATCTATTACCTTTTTTCAATTAAAAAAATTCTTTTTAAAAATAGCTATAAACATGACTATTTAAAACATCCAATAAAAGGAAACTAAATATTTTCACACCATAAGGCAGGGGTACCATGAGGGGGGCCTACAGGGCTATTTTTCATGTACAGAGGTCTCATAAGAATTTTTTTTGAGGGGCTACATGTTTAATTAGAATCTTTTCCTTCATAATAGGAGCCCCAGTTTTTTAGGAAGTGGATGAAAATGGGGTGGGGCTGGAAATAACCCCACCAGCTTAAGGAAAAATCTAGCCATTTGTCAAAAACCAAGACTTTAAAACTCAAAACATCTTTTATCTTAAAATAAATTTTAGAAAGTTTTCGTTAAATTTGGAAGCTGAAACTTTAAAGCGAAACAAATTATAAAATCCATAAGACCGCTCAGGTTACAACTTTCCTAAAAAATCTCAGTGGGTACAGCTCTATTTTTAAAGAAGCTGGCTTCGATGGGACCCCAATCTAAGAGATCATACCATTATAAGACCCTCTCCCCTACCGTACCCAAGACTTTCCTTCTAGCATAAGATATCCAGTTGATCTTTATTGTTGCTTGCTTTTACAATCTGCATCTAATAGACAATTAGACCTTTCCATAAACGTGAATTACATAGTTCACTGCCACATAATTTCATAGGAAGGTTCGTCTAACCGTGGGTTCCCTCCTCTATTCCGCAAAACACAAATGAAACAAAAATAAACTTATTTAAACAAATTCATGTGAAGATTACTAACCGAAGAATAAATGCTGTAGAACGTATTCCTCCACTCCTGAAGTGTCGATCTTCCTTTCTTTTCATGTCAGAACCGCAGCTCATCTTACCCAACCGCAGCGTACGCAACGCCACTTTACAAAATCACATGAGCTCGTTTCGATACTACTACTATTTATTTAACGCAAACAATAATGACATCGTTTCGATACTACTACTATTTATTTAACGCAAACAATAATGACATCGTTTCGATACTACTAGTATTTATTTAACACAAACAATAATGACATCGTTCTGTCTCATTTACATTTTTAAATAATTCAAAAAGATCTTTTATCTACTGAAATCCTAGGGGACGTTTTTTCCGAATGAAACGAGGCGTCATTACTTGAGAAAGACATAAAAATTCTAGTTTTTGGTTGAAGGAGCGAAACGACGACGAAAAAATCTCAATTATGTTGTAAAAAACAGAAAACATCTTCGGTGGGAGTAAGAAAAGAAATAATTGGATGGATCGATCAGCGTTGTTATGACTAATACGCCAGTTTAAGAAATATCGATTTTGAGAATGGATGGTGGAAAATACATGATAAGACTGGATGACCATCGAACAAATGGGAAGCGAGATATTTTTTCCATGTCTTGGGCCCGCGTGAGAGATTAGGTCCATGAGAGAACCCAACACACCCACCTCAAATTTATCAAATTTATAAATGATATCTTATGCATTCTCTACTTTGGTAAAACGGTACAAAAGGCACAAGAAGACAGTAATGAAATAAACGGAAAGTCTCTCTCCATTGATGTTGCTCATATCTGATCGTGTGGACCAGGAAATATTTTGGTGATATTTTGAACTGTAATCATCTATCCATGTCTCCAAGTAGATTAAACAAAACACAAATTTGAAATTTGCAATTATAACTGGAATTAATCAATGGTAGTCCATGAGCTCTCCTTCAATCTGTGTCGTCCTTGCCAGCAACAGAGATTGCTACGACTTAACTCAAATTTTGCAAATGTTCCACTCCAACATTTTCGAAGTTAGAGCTATCAGATTTCCACAATCCATCACTGTTGTAATTAGTTTTCTGGATTTGATTGTGTGAACAGTTGTTTTATATCAACATTTTGGACCACACTCTTTTTTTCTTCTCTTCTTTTGCAAGCATGCTAATGATGGATCACATTGTGTGATCCGAAACGTTGATGTAAAAAAATTGTTCACACAATCAAATCCAGAAAGCTAATTACAACATTTCTGAAGTTATTTAAACAATTCACTGGCCCCTTAATTAATGCTTACAAACACACACAAAAGAGTTGGACATCGTATAGAGCATTTGGACAAAGGCCTCCACTGTGGAAGTGCAAAACAATAGTGGAAGAGCTTGACCACCCTTAAAAATCACACACTAAGGAAAAAATCAAGTTTGGAAAAATAAGTCAACTTCAACTATTTAACACTTTTGGTGTTGGAATGAAGCTTAGTTTGTGATGTTTAAGCCGTTTGGAAGGTCTCACATCACCATCTTTCCATGCGGAAGAGTTGGCCATTTTGTTCATGTGGCTAAACTCACTAAGCTTCTCTGTGTTGACCATAGGTTATCTAGAACCATAATAACCAACAAATGGATGCGTTCAGCCAAGCAAGTCACATATGCCCATCACTTGGCATCTTTATAGCCTCAACATTCACTTTATAGAGTTTCCTTCAATAACGAGGATGAGCAAGTGAAGATCAAAACTCGCATATCAAATTAGATGTAGAAAGTCACACTACATGTTGTATATATTCTCCAATCATTGCTCAATTCCTCTTTGCCTTTGTCTCGGCTTTCCTAAATTTTCTTCAGAGCACATTGTGTCAAGAAGAGTATGGGATAGATGTAACAGGTGTTCTACTATTTTCTGCGAGGGATTTGCCTAAAGAAATGAAAGATAGATGTGGTTAAAGAAAATGATGTCAAATTTTGTGAGTCTTCAAGAGCTTCTATTGTCAATGAATGTAACAATAGAGAAAAAACAATGATTGAAATGGTGGAAATTTGATGGTAATCATTATTTCTATGAAACTTGGTCATATATGAAATTCTCTTCTTCCACTACAAGAATAAGAGTAAAGAAATTTACTTAGCAAGCAGTGGTTGGTGTATGTTAGAACATTGTAGGGAATGCCATGTCAATGGTTAGGGAAAAGAAAAGGAAATATTGACAATGATGAAATCTGACAATGTATAGACTCCACATTGTCTATGCTATGAAATGTGTTGTGCTTATATAAAGGTACAAAAATTTGTCATATTCATTCAAGTGGCAACTAGTGGATGTATCTAAAAAGAAAAGAAAATTTGTTTGTCATCCATGAAACATCTTTGCTTCTTTCACTCCTCTACATCTAGTGAGAGAATTCTCCAAATTATAATTGTCTTTATTAATGATATTAAATAGGTGAAAGATATATTTTTATTTAATTAGTGTATCTATAATTAATTAATTAAATATTTAAAATATATATATATATGTATATATGTATATATAGATATATATATGTATGTATATGTATATATATATATACATATATATCTATATATGTATGTATATACATATATATGTATGTATATATATGTATATATATATATATGTATATATATATAGATATGTATATACATATATATATATATATATATATGTATATATATATATGTGTGTATATATATAGATATGTATATACATATATATATATGTATGTATATACATATATATATATATAGATATGTATATACATATATATACATATATAGATATGTATATATATGTATATATATATATATATATGTATATACATATCTATATATATATATATGTATATACATACATATATATATACTTAGTTTTATGAATTGTTATTTCAATTATTTATCAATAAGGTCATGTTGTTTTTGAAATATGGAGAATGTGAGATATCTAAAGGAGATGTAGCCATAAAAAGTAGATATCGAAGGGAGAACTGTGAAAAATAAAGAGTTAAGGATATAGTGATAAAGAAGAAGACATAAATAGAGATGGAGACAGGTATGAAAGAGAGGTATATGCATAGAAGAAAAGAGATAGATAAAGAGGGTAGATAGAGATGGTAGGCATAAATACATATAGAGGAGATATAAGAAAATAATTAGAGTGAGAGACATAGACATGAAAATGAAGAGAGGGTGAATTATAGGAGAGAGAAAAGGAGGGGGGGAGAGAAAAGGGTATATAGAGATGGTAACCATATATATATATATATATATATATATATATATATATATATATATAGAGAGAGAGAGAGAGAGAGAGAGAGAGAGAGAGAGAGAGAGAGAGAGAGAGAGAGAGAGAGAGATGGGTATAGAAAGAAGGATACAACGAGAAGGGAGAATAGATAGGGATAGATAATGATAGAAAGAGAGCAATGTGTAGAGGTACAAGTAAGAGAGCGAGAGAAAGGCATGGAGATGGAGATTGAGAATAAGAGGGATATGGTGGGGAAGGGGGGGAGAAAGATAGAAACAAAGATGAAGATAAAGTGATGGGATGGGAGAAAAATAGATAAAGAAATAGAGATAGATTGATAGAGAGATGAGATATAGAGAGGATGAGAGAGAGCAAGACATAAAGTTTTAAGAATTGTTATTTAAATTTTTTGCCAATGATTTCATCTTATATTTGGAATATAGACATAGAAAGAGGTGGGTATTGAAGTGGAGAGCATTAGAGAGAAAAAGGTAAGGAAATAGTGATACAGATGAAGACAAAGATAGACATAGAGATGGGTATGGGTATGGAGGAGAGGGATATGTAAAGAAGGAAAGGGATAGATAAAGATGGAGGAGTTAAGAGTAGATAGACATAGTAGACATAAATATATATATATATACGATACATAAGAAAAGAATGAGAGAAAGAGATATAAAAAGATGAAGACAAAGAGATGTGAGTTATGGGTAGGAGAGAGAGAGAGAGAGAGAGAGAGAGAGAGAGAGAGAGAGAGAGAGAGAGAGAGAGAGAGAGAGAGAGAGGTGTGGAGATAGAGATTGAGAAGAAGAGGGACGTGGAGAGGAGAGGGAGATATAGAGGGAGAGAATGGGGATGGAAAATATAAATATATATTGAAGAGTCAAGGACACACACACACACACACATACACATAGCAAGAGGGTGGGTGAATATGAAGATGTAGAGATTTAAAGGTATAGGAAGGGGTAATGAGGGGAGAAGGATCTATAGAGAGATAGAGATAAATTGAGAGGTAGTGATAGAATGAGACCTATAGAGATAGAAAGGGATGCATAGAGATGGAGAGGCATAAAGTGATATAGTGGTGAGATGAATTGATTGAGAGATAACAAGGATGAATAAAGGGACATTAGAAAATTGAGAGGGGGGAGATATATGTCCAGGAGGTAGGGGGAGATGGGGAGATGGGTAGAGAAAGAGCTATATGGAGAGAGGGGGAATAGACAAGTAGAGATAAGGATAGACAGAGGTTAAGTTTTAGAGGGAAGAGCAAGAGAGATAGAGAGTAAGAATATAGAGAAAGGTATGGATATTAAGAAGAAGTGGGACATGGAGGGGGAAGAGGAAGTTAGACGTAGAGATGAAGATAGAGTGATGAAATGGGAGAAAAATGGATAGAGAAACAAAGATAGATTGATAGAGAGAGACGAGATATAGAGAGAATGAGAGGGAGTGACACATTAATGGATAAATACTTAGTTGACCTTCCATATCTCTAACGTGTACCCATTGCACACTAAGGTGTGATTTCTACTATATTTAAATAGCTATCTTGGGTGTCAAATTAAAAATTTGATGACTTTAATAGTGTTTATGTCTTATATTTATTTGAAATGTCTGATACCATTTCTATTGGAATTTTCCTCTTCCAAATTTATAAGGAAAATAAATAATTCATTAGATGTGAGATGTAGGTGTTTTTTTTTTTTTTTTTTTTTTTTTTTGTGTTTTTTTCTTTCTCCTCTCTTCTCCCTCTTTTTAGCTGTAATGGAGAAGATTTAAATTAAGTTGTCTTTTGATTATTTATAATTTTTTAAGTTAATATGTATTTAAATGTTAATTGTTAGCAACATTTAAATTTTTAATATTTTAGAAAATTATTCTTATTGGCTTTGAGAGTATTTATCCTCTTTATTTGAGTTTTCTTCTAAGATGTTCAAACAAAAAAATTAAATTGTAAACTCTTTTTTGAAACCAATGATCTAGTTTGATGAAAACTCAAATACGGCATTGATTGTAGAAAGGCTGTTGGAATCCCAACACCTATCTCAAGAAGATTTTTCTACTACTTCAACTTTTGACCCTTTTTGGAAAGTTAGAAAATGGGTTAATAAATTGAACTCAATCATATTTCACATCAGGAGTTTTACAAAGATTTAGATAATTATTCACATCTTGTAATACTCGATTTGCCAAATTGATGGAATCGTCATTTTTTTACTTTTCATGAAGGTCCATTGTACCATTTTAGTAACATTATGGTCAATTGAGATGACATTCAAACTTTTTCTTCTTCATCTATGGTATCCAAATCTGTAGAGGGAATATGGTGTTTTCCAAAATGAAATCAAAGGATGTTGAATTGTCCATATTAAGAGATTTAGATGAAATAGGAAGCTCTAGGTGTGGATTTAAGAAATATCAATCTACAATAAACTTTCATGTAACTCATGTTGAGGGAAGTGTGTGATCACACTACCCTAATGTAATCCAACATCACAAAAAGTGCCCATCGATAATATGGAGGAAGGGGGATTCAAAGCTTTAGCCTCTTGGAAAACATTAATTGACAAAGGTAATTTTATAGCCTTGAAATTGATAATTTACCCATTTAGCAAGTACCTCATTTAATCTAGCTCTTCTATGCACAAAAGTTTGGATATTTTTCTAACTTGTATTCTTTAGAGGGAATAGAGGAAAGAATCTAACAAGTCCTAATTAAAAAGGGATCAATATTTTCCCACATACTTGAGGAGGAACTAAGGTATCACTACCACATATAGTTGCATATCTCAAATTAGACCTGTAGGAACTTTCTAGCATAGAAACGGAAAGAGGCTTTGCAATGACATATGAATCAATCTATAATGAAGAATTTGAAAATAAAAAATATTCCTCAAATTTTTTTTGGTTCCAGTTACTATTAATAGAGGTAAGATTAAGTAAAGGGTGGATAAAATTCCCTGTTCATGTGCCTAGAGGATCTCCAATCAACTTCAAATTTAAGAGAGCTATAAATTATAAATAGAGAAATAGGATTTCAAATCAACAAGCAATCAATGATGAAAAGATTTGAGAAATTTTAGGTGAGGATTTCCAAGAAAAGGCTAACAAAAGATTTTTCTTAAACTAGTAAAAGGATTTTGTAACTATTTTTTTAAAATATAGCGATACAAATAGTAAAAAAAAAGAAAAGGACTGCATTTAAGAGATATATCCTCAAGGTCCATCATATTGGGACTAGAATGATGTATGTATGCCCTTTGATTTGAAGATTAAAGGTATACTTTAATAGAAGGCAGAAGCACTAAGGTTTTAGACATAGTTTCCTAAGTAAGTTTTTTTTAAAGTGCTTTAAATATTTTATTCCCTTCTTTCTAGTCTTTTCTCAAAGGCTCTATCTCAAGGTTTTCTATCAATTCCAAAGCATGAGAATATTTTTGGTGAATATGAGATAGATATGTGACTCCAAGTTTACCTTGCCACTGGGACAAACCTTTCTCTATAAAGTTTGAAACCCATTTTGTTTGGTTTTGAGAATCCAAAGGATACATCACTTTTTGCGAAGCAATCATAAGCACATATATTTTTTATTTTTATTTTTCTTAGATTATTTTTTTAAGTTTTGGGAAATCTTATGAGAGGATCCATCCTATAGTTTTCAACCCTACTCTTCTCTGTATTTTCTTTAAGAATAAGGCTCCCTTAAGCCTTATCCATCTCAATGCATCTTTTCAAAAATCTATTGAATAACATGATTAATTTTTAAAAACTTCATTCCACTTTTCTATTTTTATTAATATAATGTGACAAAAAAAGAAATTAAGATTTTTTCAAAGGTCAATATGAATCACATATAGAAAAACCTAGAGAGAGTAAAGTAAAAATCATGCATCATTGATTTTTAAAAAAATATAGAGAAAGGGAGGTAAGCAATGATGCCATTATCATGAATGCAGATGCCATTGAAGTTCGCAAAAATATGCAACATATCTATCCTATTCACTAGATTATTATGGAATAACACTTTTTTTATAAAAAAAATTGTTTCTTAATTTTTGGAAGATAAGTCATGTTAAACTACATCTATTTTATTTTATTTCTTTGTTATTGGATATACTCTACTTATGAGGTGAAGTTGTTGAAGAATATTGTTAATACACATTTGAAAGTAAAATCTATGCAACTCTTTTTTTCCCATTTTATGGTAAAGGTAAATTATCTAGGTTTTTCTTTATTTGATTCTATTGTGTATTATTTTTTCTTAATAGAAACAAAAATAAAAGGGATTGGGGTATAGTATAAGCTGATATTCAATAGTTTTTATCCCAATAATCATTGAGCAATTTTCTACACACCTAATATCTAATGTGAAGTATAAATCAAATTGTTTCATAATAAATTACCTACTAATAATATATCTCAAATATTTATTGGCATATTTAATTAACATACATTCAATGTATGGGTATATTTGACTATTGGGGTTTCGAGTACATTGTAAACAACCTATTTTAATGCTTAATAAAAAATGTTTGGATATATATTTTTAGTCATCTATTCAATAATTTATCTTTACTTATCGAAAGAAATTTCTTGGATTCTTATCACATTCCTACATTATGAAAATTATACATTGTCTCAAGGTTTTAAAAATACATCATCTCCTTTAGAAAGAGACAAATAGTAAAGAAATTAGTGTTTGACCTATAAACATTTAGGATATTTTTATGACTATCAAATGTTAATTAAGGGAAATTATTATTGTTGAATCATGTGACTACTCAAAAGCTCTTGCAAATCTTCAACATATAAGGATAACATAGCTTTGTGGTATCTAGCATGATACTAATAAGTTTAATTAGATCAAGAGGAGTTCAAGGAAGCACACTATCTATAAACCTCCTTAAATGGGAGGGATCATATAATTTTTTTTTCTATTCAATCAAAAGAAAACCTAGAGAATGTTGGAGGAGGGATTATCATAAGAGATTATATGGGCTTTTTGATTTAATGCACTAAAAAATGTCAATGATGTATGTCCAATAATATGGTTGAGGCTATGGTGGATTAGAAAGGTATTATTGTTGGCCATTTTTGCCACCCATTTAGCGTGACATTGATAACTGATCTAAGAGATTTTCCAGTGGGTTGGATTCTTTATTTTGGGTTAACATCACACCAAGTCAACAGCTAACATTTCATGTTAGCTCAATTTGTTCTTGGTTGGGCTGACCGGCTTGCAGATCTGACAAATCCCATATTTTCATGAGCTATCTACCCATTTTCATGAAAGCGTGAGATGCTTCCATGCATCTCTATTGTAGAGTTTCCTCACACAACAATACCTTTGTGAGGCTTTGTGGTTTGGAATTGTGCCACATGATAGAGGGTTCCATTTCTAACACTTAAGTCGATCCAATGTACATGCCTAGATCGACGATGGAGTTTCAATGAAATATTAAAAGATTGTCATCCATTCTGTCAAACAATAAGGCATGAGATGCTACCAAGTGTCACCATTCTAAATTTTTTTCATGCTACAAGGTCTTTGTGAAACTCCAAAGACCATAATGGCATGACAACCATTGGATATGGCACATCTTGAGGGTCTCCTCACTACATTCTAGTTATCCATCTTGAGGACAAGATCCACATTAATGGTTATGTTTTAATCTATCATTAGGGAGATTCTTGCCACATTTGGGTCATCTGTTTCAAAGAGAAGACCTTCATCGATGACCATCATTCAATTTTGGAAAAATTAGATTCCCCCCCATAGTGAACTCTACATGTTATCCTTCCTAACGACTTTGTTTGTCCCTGGTACACCATCAAGGCCAGTTCTTCAATACCCAACTACTTCTTAGGCCTTGATTGGCACAATGCCATTGCACTCCATGTCTCTTTAATGCATGAAATGAACAAATTTTAGTGATTTGGTCTCTTATAGTTGGGTGCACCTATTTCAGTCTCATCTTGTCACTTCCAGAAATGATTGCACTTCATGATCATATTTCATTTGATACTTAGTTATTACTCTCCTCTGCAACTCAACTACACATGGTTGGAGTTTTAACTCAAGGTTGTATCTAGGTTATGCTTGCAACCTATAACGAAAAGTTTTATTGTTATTTTGTGGATCTATTTTTTATGATCTTTTGCAAATTTATCCTTTGTAAATGCTTTTGCCTCTTATTCAATAAAAATTGCTATTGTCTCATCCATTCCCAGTTAGTTAAATTTGTGCAGCCTTGGATGCCTCATTTTTCTGGATGTATTTTGACAATTGTAGCACCTTATGTATATGTTCATTATAATTGAGTGATCTATTAAGTGAATCTAAGTATTCCTTGCATGGTTATTTTTCTTTTTGGCTTTTCTATGGTGTTAAGATTGAAAGAATATAGATAGTGATATGTCTTGTCAATTCTATTAGATTTTAGTATAGTTTTTGTAAAGTTGTAGATCGACATCTATATGGTGCATCATTACTTTACCCCTTCAACATTTTAAATTTTCTTTACTTCTTCCATTTCCTTTTAAGTCTTAGTTAGGTGCACCCAGATTGTGAGGAAGTTGGCCTTCTTTGGAGATTCAATCTTTGATTGCAAAGTCCCACACTTTTGAATTGTTTCCATGTTACATAGGGCCACCTAGGGATAACACATTGGGTAGGGGTGCATATTTTTGTGATGTAGTGCAAGGCATGAGTATCCCTAAAGGAGATGTCCTAGCCCCTAGCAGTATAACCATGCAGTGGAAACACAACAACAAGAAACAACAATGCAAAATTTGATACAAACTCACAATAATTTGTTCATAAATATAACTGATTACATGCAATATGCCTGGCTGTAAGGCCTTCTGGGTTAGGGTGAAATACAAATAGAAATTATAAAATTAGTTCTACAAGATCCAACAAGATCCAACTTACAACCAATCTTAGATAGCCCATACCTGTAACATAGCAACAATCTGGAAGAAAACCACCAAGGAAATATAAACTTGTGCTTGCAAGCCTACCAAGTAATCTCCTTGCTTTCCAACCGCAGCCCTAGCTCTGCTCTTCAAATTTGCATCTTTTCTTCTTTAAATCCTAACTCCATGACTAAAAGACTCCACAAGACCCTTACTTATACCAATCTAAGCGAGAAGTCAGCCTGCAACAATAATTAAATGTCCAAAAATTGATATCCGAGTAAAATTGTGATATCTCATAGCTCTGATTGAATTAGAACTCACACTTTGAACCATAGGTACAAATTTAGGTCCTCTAAACCCCTTAAATACAAAAAGTTTGAATCCTTAAGAAAAAGTTCACATCCACTCTGAAAGTCAAGCACATAAAATTGTTGCGCAATCTTCCAAAAATTGATACTGTAGGAGAATTTCCATACTATAAAGAGTTAGAACTTGTGCTTTGGAACATAGATATTAATCTATTCCCTCCTTAATATTTGAATTTCATACCCTCTCATCCATTTAAAATAATTAGTTACATGCTCTGTAATAGGCACCCATAAACTAGAAAAACACAGTTCCAACAGCAAGGTAAAAATAGTTCCAAACTTCAACTCAATCCATCCAATCTCTATGAAATCATAAAAAAAGGTTCTCCAATGTGTCTCCAAGACATCCCTAACCATGAGTACATAACTCCACCAAAATCCAAGCTCGATGCTTCTCAACACTCAACCAAAATCCCTCAAACATGCAGGATTACAAGCAAGACTAGGATGCTCCTGCATCAGACACCCTACGAAAAGATGTTCTAGTAACTAGAAGAACATATTCTATGATTTAGAACATAAATCCAAAACTGGTTCTTCACATACATATCCTCCAAGTCTTCAACTTGGACACTCTTTCCATTGCTTTTCTTCTTCTTCTTCACATTCACCACATGTGCTCCATAGGTCTTCTTTCCATGTTGATCTCCAACCTTCTCAAAATCTATCAAATCAACTCAGCTACCAATACTTAGGTTCCTTCTACCATGGTCTTCATTCTAAAAAAGAATCAAGGAAAACTTCCTACTACCTTTCTCAATAGTAAACACATTCTTGACACAATCATGCATAGCCCTGCAATCATACTGCTAAGGTCTACCAAGAAACAAATGACAATTGTTCATATCCGCAATATCATACAACACTTGATCTTTATACTTCCCAATATAGAAATCAACAAGGCACTTCTCCCTTACTTCCAAAGCATGCTCACCTTGCAACCAACCAATCCTATAAGGATAAGGATGTCTCATTCTCTTCAAGCCAAGTTTCTGAACCATCTCTTTAGCAACAAGGTTATCAGTACTACCACCATGTATAATCACCTTAGATGTTTTACCACTAGATTTATAAAAGTTCTTGAACAAACTAGTCCTCTAACAAGAATCCATTGTCCTCTCATCAATTAGCAATCGTCGAGCCAACAAACTCTCTCTTTGCTCAGACTAACTATCCTAGACTGCAACTTCATTCACAATAGCAACTATCCTACCAATCTGACATTCAAAAGATCTATGCCATTCTTGACCACACTTGAAATAATTACCTCTGAAACCACCTCCACTTGTCCTTCTTTTTTTTTCAATAGGTTTTGGTTCACCTTCTTCTTTTGGTTTACCTTGTGCTAAACTATCTTGCTTCTCCTTCCCTCAGGAACTAATTTGATTCTTCCTCTTTAGCTTCTCCTTTTCTCTCAAAGCATACTAATAAGAATCCTCAACTGATGAAATAGTCAACATACCAATCTCATCTTGAATATTGAATCTCAAACCATTAATGTATCATGCTACCTTCTTCTTTGACAATTCTCTATAACTAGATTGAATAGTCAACTTCTAGAACTCCTCTATATAATCTTTGACAGTCATATCCTTTTGTTTCAAATTCTGCAACTTCTTAAATAACTCAAGTTAATAATCAACACAAATGAACTTAGCTTTCAACTTAGTCACCATCAATCTCCATCTAGTGATCTTCATTTCACCTTCCTCTTCTCTATCTCCTTGTAGTTATTTCGACCAAAGAGTAGCATGTCCTTTTAGCTTGGTTTGTGCTAGCCTTACTCTAAGTGGATCCTCAGTATCCTCAAGCTCAAAGAAGTCTTCCAATTCACCAATCCAATCAATAAAGTCTTCAAGATTCAAAGTAACCAAGAAATTAGAAACCTCCATCTTATGCTTAAGCTTCAACTGAGATCTAGGTTGAGCAAACTGACCATTCTTAACGTGATCAATTTTGTCCTCACCACTTGATCAAGCAACTTCAAAGTCTTTAGCAGCTTCCTCACAACCATTTTTAGTACCCACAGTCTGAGGTACACCACCTAAAGCACTTACACTTTTAGTAATCATTTCGCTCTTCATCAATGCAATCTCATATCTGAATTTTGCTCTCTTCTTCTCTAAGATTCGCTCTTCTACAACATTACTAACATCATCAATTGCCATCGGGTCCAATCTTCTTGGAGGCATCTTTGAAAATTTTAGTAAACCCTAAGCAAAAAATCCACCAATCCAAAAGATCAATCAGCCATAAGATCAACCTTCTTTACAAATTCTGGTGTAAACTGCCTTAGCTTTGGTGATCTATCAACACATTCAAGAACAACCTTTGTTCTGATATGATCTAATGTAGTGCAAGGTAGGAGAATCTGAATAGGAGATGTCCTAGCCACCAACAATATAACCACATAGTGGAAACACAATATCAAGAAACAACAATGCAAGATCCGATACCAACTCACAATAATTTGTTCATAAATATAAATGATTACATGCAATATGCCCAATTGTAAGGCCTTTCGAGTTAGGGCCAAATACAAATAGCAATTTAAAAATCAGTTCTACAAGATCCAACAAGATCCAACTTAAAACCAATCTCAACTAGCCCAAATCTATAACATAACAACAATGTAGAAGAAAACTACCAAGGAAATCTAAACTTGTGCCTGCAAGCTTACCAAGCAATCTCCTTGTTTTCCAGCCACAGCCCTAGCTCTGCTCTTCAAATTTTCATCTATTCTTCATTAAACCCTAACTCCATGACTAAAAGACTCCAAAAGATGCCTACTTATACTAATATAAGCCACAACTTAGCCCAAAACACAAATTAAATAAAAATACATAAATTAAATGCCACAAGTTGGCCTGCTACAACAATTAAATGTCCAGAAATTGATATCCAAGTAAAATCGTGATATCTCATAGCTACGATTGAATTAGAAATTTTGGTTTGAACTGAAGCTAAAAATTTAGGTCCTCTACAAACTCTTACATGTTCAAAGGCTGAATCATTAAGAAAAAGTAAGCATCCACTCTGAAAGTCAAGCACAAAAAATGGTCGCTTAGTCTGCCAAAAATTGATACTGTAGGAGAATTGCCATAACTCCCAACCTATAAAGAGTTAGAACTTTCAATCTATAAAATTGATAGGAATCTAATCCCTCTTCAATATTTGAAGTGCACAGCCTCTCATACATTTAGGATAATTAGTTACATTCTTTGCAATAGGCACCCATAAACTAGAAAACTGTAGTTCTAGCAACAAGGTAAAAATAGTTCCAAACTTCAACTCAATCCATCCAATCTCTATGAAATCATGAGGAAAGGTTCTCCAATGTGTCTCCAAAACATCCCTAACCATGAAAACATAACTCCAAAATCCAAGCTCAATGCTCCTCAACACTCAACCAAAATCCCTCAAACATGTAGGATTGCAGGCATGCCTAGGATGCTTCTGCATCATTTTGTGTCAACAATTACCTTAGTTAAGAATTTTTTGATTCTAAATTTATAATACATATTATTAAGGGAGATATTAAATAAGGAAATAGCATTTTTGATAAAAATTACCGAAAGTTTCCTAAGAATATTAACTAAAACTTAAATTCGACACACACACACACACACACACACACACACACACACACACACACACACACAAAGATATAAATATAGGTACAAACTTTCTAGCGAATGAGGGTTTAAAACTTCATGATTGGAGCCATGGAGTCAACTCAAATATGTTGCATTATAGATTAAAAATGATTATATCCATTGAAATTGAAACATAATAGTTTTTAAAAGTGTGAAGAGTTGCATATATGCTAAGGTAAAAGAGAAAAAATGGAAAAGGAATGAGCTAGATTATTGTGAGACTTATGAATATTATTTTAGGAGTTTGCATCATCATCATCATCATCATCATCATCGAGAGTCTGACACCTCTCCTTTATTAAATTAAAAATAAAATAAATCTTATGAAATTCAATACTCATTGTTCAAAAGTTGTAACTCATGTAGGGAAGGAAATATGAAGGATAAAGATGCATAATTTTTGGTTGAATTTTTTTGGGATAGATTCTTTAGTTATGGATAATACCATGTATTGGAGGAGGACCATCACGGCATTTAGTTTCAATAGAACAACAACTATTAATCTTATTAGAGAGAACTCTTTCTAATATAATGAAGTCATTTTCAAGGCTATTGGAGAGAAAATATTTTTCTAAATCTAGTTTTAGAGAAGTGCTAGAGATGGGGTGTTATCATAAGAATTTGGAATTGTTGAATTGTTAAATTTTTAGTGAGAATATAGATCCATGTGACTTCTTTGTTTGGTCTAGTATGGTCCATTTCCTCATGTCAATGTAAGATTATAATTATTCACTTACTTCCACATTCATAAGTTATTTGACTAAGGGAACAATAATGACGTATAAGTATTTTTGTCCATGGTCTCTTTATGGATGATAGATAATGCTATTGATTTGGAGAATGAAATAATATACATTGTATAGGAGATCTTGGGAAACTATCAAAAATTCATTGATAAATTATGAGATTGTAAGTCACTTGAAAGGTTTCAAAATGGGCATGATAATCTAAAAATCCCTCATCCTGACATGATAGGTTAGCTTGCATATCATGAGATAATTTACATTAGATTGTGTATACACATGAAAAACCCTATTTATAACTTTATTCTACTTAACAATATTTTGTTACAAAAAACATTAATATATCCTTTTTCTATTTTCCTATTTTCTACAAGGCATACTAAAGGGCATGTCTCCTCTAATTCATTGTGACTTGTTAATGGAATTGTACAATCAAGCTTTAGTCCCTGATGTACATAGAAAACCTATACATTTTTAGAACAAATATTGTACCCCTTCAACTCACCCCCTTACAATGCAATGTATTGAGAATTTAAGAGTTAGGAAGATTGATAGAAAAAATAAATTTTGGTAACTAAGAGGCCAATTCCCAAAAGAAAATCATCCTTATCCTCAAGTAAATGAGTTTTTCCTTGTTACCACTGAGAAATATAAGACCCTTCTAGATTTACCTAGGTCTTGTAAAAGAAATCCCAAACAATTTCCAATAAAAATATAGTAATCAATAACCACTTTCCTATTGTCCTAAGACTCTGCAACTTTCTAGAAAGCTCTTGTTTAAAGCTTTTCATCCCCTCAACATATTGGTCCACGTGCTCAACATTTAATTTAATATTTTTAGATTGATTATTTATTATATTTTAGTCAATCTAAATACTATTCTATTATTTTAAAATTGTTAAAATAAATAAAAATAGTTTGATTCATACTTAATAAATTCAATACAAATAAATGTATTTTTATAGAGGGACATAAAATTGATTTTTAATTAACTTTAAACATATTTTAGTATTAAAACTATTTTTTTTGATATATGGTATTTATGTCGATGTGATGAGTTTGTGATAGTAGACTTGAATTGAGATAAAATGCATTTTGATAGATTAAGGACAATTTCAAGATAAGAGCATATATTAACAAGAGCTCTGTTCGAGCTTGAATCCCTGCCTCTTGCGAAAAATGAAAAGTGGATTTTGTAATCAGGAAAAAGTCAAATACAAAGATTGATGGATTGATGGTGATAAATATAGGAGTTTATGAATTAAATCTGAATAGATAGAGAAAGGGTCATATAAGCAATGTTAATGTAGGCACATATATTTTAAAAATTTACTATAATCAAAGGGGAAATGGCCTAGTGAAGATACAAAGTGATTTCCTTGACGATGACTCAAATTGATTCCACAAAGAGCATTATACTTGTATGCCATACAAAATTCAGTTTTCTTAACCTAGGAACTTTTATTAAGAGGTACAAAAAAAAGTTTTTTTTGAGAATGTCAATTTGAGGTAAATAACTCAATTGTTTAAGTCATGGTCTAATAATAAAGAGGAACAAATGTCATAAATGGACGGGTGGACAAAATGAAGATCTCCATGCTATGCATGATGGACATGTTGCTTTGCTGATAAATGCCAACTGCACTCTTAAACGTTTTTCTACAATTTCAATTAAAAGAAAAGAAAAGACTGCGGATAAAATAGCTTCAGCCAATAGGAAAAATGCAACTTCAATTTAATATCTGTTAAAAAATAAAAAATTTCTAAACAACCATATATTTAGGCAAAGATATTTCATGAGCACATTTTCCAATAATTCAACTAATACTAGACAAGCTAATGAAAACTATAGTCTCCTGCCTTAAAGACAGGGACTAATAATGATAATTATATCATTTATTTCTTGGGGTTTACCTTTTCATTTTATCTTTATATTTCCTTGTATATGTGAATATGTCAAGGGCTGACCTTACCATCTAAAAAATCCACACATTTTTAATATCCAGAAAAGTAAATTAAAATGATTTTTAACAGTTATCACATAGTGACAGGCATGGATGGCCTGAGTTTGTTCTCTTGTTGTTATGGTGATATCTTATTTTAATTTTTCTTTTCCCTGTGATCAAGTGATTGTTTGTAGTTTTAAAGGGCATATTCTGATCTTTTGTTGTTGTTTTTGGTTTAAGTCTGCAACTATTGTAGCGCCTTGTTCCAAGTTATTCATTCAAAGCCTTGATAATGGTTGGCGGGTCAGTCGCTTGTGGACCTTTGTCTTTCACAGAGGGAGATCTGATTTATCTACATCTCTCATTACTAAACGTCAGTAATATTCTGTTATTATTGTCTAGAATTCCAATTATACCTCAAACCAGTACCCATTAATTGCTCCTTCTCTTAATAAAAATCAGTCACCACATAGGACTCAAACATATTTATTCATCTCACATTTACATGAAGGAATAACTTGTGCGACAAAATGAATTTATGGAAGCTCCAATAAGTAGTGGAATATGGCCACAACTCCTCTCTTGTCGAATGACAAGCGATCCTCTTTACCCCCTGCACCTTTGCCTTTGAGTAGAATTTGTGTATTCTGTGATCGTTTGCATCTACCAAGGGAAATCCTGTGTCAAGAAACTTTTATGTGCCTATTTATCCCCGCACACCTTCGTCCAAGATGCTGGAACTTGATTAAGTTTGATCATTACGATCAAACTTATCTTTCTTCAGTTTTTTCTAATCTACTTTGCATCACCAAATCCATACTCTTAGCAGCATAGCCTACAAGAAAACAGAGAGTGTTTGGATTAATAAGAATGTTAATATTAATGAAAAATTGATCTCTATGTATGCTCAATATGCAATTCCAACTAGTATCAATTATTAAATTCCTTTCCAAATATGTATATGGAAATGATTCTGATGAACAAACAGTGGGTCTCTTCAACTTATTTGGTTTGAATTCAGTATCAAAGTATTCTGAGGACCCCTCGGAATCATTCTTTTATCTGAGACTATTGAAAACTCATTTACTGTGAGGAACAATCCATATTCAAAAATATATAGGGCTTTTAATAACATTCTACTACTGCGCATTATTGAAACTATAGCTACGGCATTATCATCATCTATTGTTGCTGGTGAGATCCACATTCTTCTAGCCAATGGAGGAAAATGGCAACATGTATTGATGTGACGACAGATTTTAAACCTGTAATTTATATTAACATTTTCGCTGCCCAAGATCACATTAAAATGACTCGGTATTTAATATTGTCTTGAATTTAGAATTTCCAGTGTATGTAGGGCTGGAAATTGTGTTGTTTAATGTATGCTGAAAACAAAATGGGGACTTGTGAAAATTGTTTTCTTTACATCTCCTTAAAATGTTAAGTTTAATGGATTTATATCTAATTGAATCAGATGACATATATTGATCGAAAAATAATAATTGGAAGTTTGAGATGTAAATTCTAATGAAAAATTATAATACTCTACTTCTAAATGATGTTGAGGATAAAACAGTTATGTTTCCACCTATCACTTAAGATTGAGACAGTAAAAATTATTTTGTCCATGACTATCAAGGATTTTGTTATCTCTCATATGGTTAGTGTCAAATAAACTTGAAGATAGAGGTGAACAGATTTCTAGAGGAGATTAAGTTACTATTACTTTGAATGGCATGCTGAATATGTATCAAATGCTCAATACTAGCATTACAACAAGAAAACAGGTACCTTATCTTGATAAGGTACTTGGAAGAAAATAGAAAGAACTATTGAAAATTATGCATAGATGGTCAAGAACAAGAATTCATTGAAAGGAACGTAATGGGTGAAGTATAGAGGACATATATGTGATGGAAAAGGGTATAAAGATGGGGAGTTATTCATGTTAAATTTAATGTAAATAAGATTATAATTTCTTTTAATATAGTAAATGTGTATATTTTGCATAGTAATGTAGGAGAAGTAGATTTAAAGAGTCTAGAAATAATAAATATAAAGATAAATTTATTCTTATTTGATAAATCAGGAGAGGATTTGAATTCAACAAAATAATAATATTACATTCTTAAAATAAAGACAAGTGAAGAGGAATTCAGAAGAAGTGAAAATATAAAGCTTTGAAATGGAGTTACAGCCATAGAGCTAACCAAAAATCCTCAATAAAGGAGCCAAGGAATGAAAAAACCACCAAACAATGAGATGCAAAAGCATTAAAAGATGAAGGAACCAATGCAAACCACATACACCTGCTTTGGAAGAAATCAAGGCACGCAACAACCTCAAACCACAACACATGATACTCATAGAGCCAACAACCTCCACACATGAGGGGATATAAGTAATGAAAAATATGGGAGAGGCAATACAAACCTCACCCTCACACCAAGGAGGGGAAGGAACCAAGGCATTGAGGTGGGTAAAAATGACAACCACCAAACAAGGATAGATATAGAGACCCAAAAACTCGAAGGATTGAGAGGCAAGATCTATAAATTCCTGACACAAAGCCAAGGAGTAGAAGGAACAATAAAGCTAGAAGAAGGCCAAGAAAGGAGAACCTGATCCACTAGAAATAAGAATGTTGAAGTACTGGGAAGAAGATGAAGAAACCAATAGAACACCAAAACCACAAATGGGAAGAACAAGAACCAAGACTACCAACAAAAAAAAAGTTGGATTACTACAAGACACCAAGACCTACACAACCTAAGGGGATAGTAGAAGTGACAAAGGAAAACAAGATACTAGAGCAAGAACACACTCAAAGCCAAAAAGGAAAATAAAATAGAGGCACCTACAAGAACATTGAGACAAAGGATAAGGCCAAACTTGGCTAGAAAACCCCAAGAAATAAGAAACCTAATCTAGCCTTCCAAAACATAGATAAAAGAGGTAGAGGACCACCTATGGCCATCAACCACATCTTTTCACCATCAATGAACCCCTTTCATAGGTTGTGACTCAACCTTAAAATGAAGTAGGAAAGATGAGAAATGCAGCAAAAAGGACCTCAACTACCACCAAGCCATGGAGAGAAAACCCCACCTTGAAGGGGTTAGCTAAACTAGAGGTAACCCTACACACCAATGGGGGAAATAGAGGAGAATATAAAATGCACAAAGGGTCATAGATAAGAGACACTCACTATTTAAAAAAGAGCTAAAAAAAATTGAAAGCCTATCATAGAAGGGAGAGGAACCACCCACAATGCATTCCACCTCAACCCCAATAGAGAACAATAGAGTAGCCCAAAACCCTTGAAACCCTCAAACTAGAGAGAAGTTCCAAAGAATAAAGAAAAATCTTAGAGACGCTCTGCAAGAAATAAAGCACATCCCCCATCACCCAAAAGAGATGGGACACCAAAAATCACACAAACCCAACAAAGAAGAATACTACTATACCTAAAACAAGAAGATAACAAGACCAAAGAACTCCCCATCATCATAATATCCCTCAAAATCTCCCTCTCCATCCCTTATAGATGCCAAAAATTTAGTTAAGTGCTTCAAAATATTTTAATTTTTTGTAAAGATAACTTTGTGAATAGTGAAGAAATATAATGGTAATTTCAATAATGTTAGATTATTATTTTTATGTTGGCCTTTTTCTTAATATGGATGACTATACACTCCAAGGAATCTATTTAGTCTTACTTGAAGAAATATATTCTAGAGATATGTATGTAAATGATATTAGGTGTCATGATGTGTTACAAAAATGATAATAATTTAATATTTTTTTAAATAGTTAAGTATCAAGTCTTAAATTCAAGTTTGTAAAGATAAATTATAATATCACTAAAATGTGATATTTGAAGAAACTACGATAGTGGGTTCATACAAACTAGGCATAATTTTAAAGTGTAATAAGTGTGAAGTTTTCTTTTAGTTTCCTTGATTGTTTTCTACTACTTTTTGTCTTCTTTTCTATCATTATTTGGGTAGATCGGCTAACTTTGAATGATGCTTCAACTTTTATTTCTTCATCTGTATTCATTAAGGTTGTTGGAAGCCTTATTAATTTCCAATATCTTTAGGATATTTGAGCTTTATAAAATCCTTTCAAGGTTGAGGTTTCTATCAAAGAGAGCTTAGTGTTATATTCACTTTATGGTGAAGAAAAGGTTATGTGGGCCTTATTGAAACTTATATTTTCTCTTAAGCTATGGGTGCTTGGTTAAACCCATACTTTTGTGATATTAAAGTTAAGGGAGCCTTTAAGAACCCTACTCTTTGAGTTGTAAGGCTTCAATGACTTTTTATTTTAGCTTATTTCTTTTATGGAGACATTATTATATAGGCTATTGTAGCATTTTTTTGGGTAGCTATTATTTTCTATAGTTATTCCTTTTGCAATTGTTGATTTTTGGTGCTCACTATATCCATCTGAAATTTTATTTCGTCAAAGTTTTTTAAGTCACTTCAAAGCCCATTTTTCCCTAATAAAAAATATCTATATGCATAAAAAAATAATCATCACTTATATATAGTCAATAAATCTCAGAGATTGTGTATCTCTACAAATAAAATCAGTAGTGCACGATATTTCAAAAGAGAAGAATGAGCACGATAATTATAATTTCTTGAATTAAAAGTGCAACATACAAATGCTTGTAATTTTGAGAGAAAGACAAATTAATTATTTTTATATAATACATACAACTTTTTTCAATCCTAGACAAATCAACTCACTTCGGTGAGTTTATTTTTTTAATTTATCATTGAAAGAATTACATGTGCATGAGCTTATTTCTTAACAAATTAAAGTGTTTTTTAATATATCAAAGAGGGTAGAAATAAGGTGAAAATAAAAATACTTCACAATAATAATTTTCTTATTTTATCAAGAGAGAATAAAGTTATAAATACATTTTAAGCATTGTAAATGACCGATCAATGGAAAATTATAAGGGTCAAAATCATCAAAAGTATTTTAGTTAAGAGAACAAAACATAAATATTTGAGCTTTCTTTTTAACCAACCTAGCTTAAAAATATGACCAAACACATTATTTACCCTACACTAGAGCAAAACTAGTCACAAAAATAGTAAAATAAAGCGACAAATCTAAAACCTTAATTTGAATAAGAGCTTCATTTCTATTTCTTTAACATTATAACCTAAGATTTCTCTTCATGTTGTACAACTATCCAATTAGATCCATCTTTAAAACTATAAAAATATTAACCTAGAGAATAAATATTTTGTTTAGGAGAAATATATTTTGAATGAGTGACATCAATATGGATAGAAGCATTTCCATAATAGCCGTTAGAACCATTAAAGGAATCACAACAAAGCACATAATATAGGTAGGTACAAGAAGTACTAGAATCCTTCAAAAAAAAATCTATAAGGATAGAAGACTTAACACTACCCATGCCATTAGTACAATACTTGGTTGGAGAAACATCACCTATAAATAGAGAAGTGTCAAAATGGGGTGCAGGACCAAAAGAAACATGAGAGGTGTAGGACTTGAAGAAACATGAAAAACTAAGGTTTTCTCAACAAAGCGTAGAAGAGCATAACCATGGGAGGGTGAGACTAAAAAGTTGGACATAGAATTAAATTTAGAGTCTTAGGAGAATTTGCAATGTGACCATGCAATATTTAGAAAAACATTCACTTTTCTAGAAGTTTCAACCTTTACACTAGTAGCTCAATATGAAATATTTTCCTAAGTAGGTCTACATGGGAACCATGATGGATATGTACCTATAAGGACAAGAAATAATTGATTCTTCTAGAGTGGGAGAGAGGTCAAAAAAAGAACCACACGGTTTAAAATCTCTCACTTTTGGAAACCCAATCACATATAGTACTTAATGAGACATTTCAAATCAAGAGAAAGACCCAGCAAGGGAGGAAATGTCCACCACAAGATTAATTCAAAGAAAATTTTCAATAGAATAAAATGACCTAGGTAGATGCAAGTTCAAGAAAGAATCTAAAAGAGTAGTGAGTGGGTTAAAGTAATAATAATTTGCATAGGTTAATTTAGTATAGTTTTTTCTTTTCTACTAGATAATATTTAAATTTACCACATTTTAATTTATTTGATGAAAATAATTGAAAAATTTAATAAATATGTATATTAAAAGAAATATGCCTAACAAGTTTTTGTGGGTAAGGAAAGTAGGATAGTTATATATTTGTATATTATAGAAGTCCAACCTAGTTTTGGAAAAGTATAACTCTTTATTGGTTTTTCTTTTATAATAATTGATTTGTGGCTATATGAAAGTTTTTGGAAGCAACCCATTCTTGCATAGTCTAGATTGAAATTGAAGGATATATTATTAAATGTCATTCAAATTAATTTGCATTGGTTATTAGTCCCACCTATCTAGGTAGAAACTATTGTTTCTAAGTCTCTTTTTCTTTCAATAGTTCATGTTTTGCAAATTGTGAAAAGTGTAAAACATAAGTTGTTATATAGTATGGTTGCTGAATTATTTTTCATTAAAATGAATTTTTAGGTAAAAATTTTCTAAATTTTCATTGGCAGAGCCATATTTTCTTGGCAGTCATTTTATTTTCTTTCTCATAAATTTTTTTTGAAAATTGAATAATGAAATAAGAGACTTGAAGTAGTGGTAGTGAGCAATGAGGCATTTTTTCCTTACCATATGTATCATGCATGCACACTACCATATGTGTTGTGCATGCACATTACTAGGTAGCATGTCTAGGAGTCAAATATATGGACTATCTCTATCTTCATTTCATTCTTCTACTCATTAAGAAACTTGTTTCTGAGCCCATCGCCTCACCCATCCTGTAGGAGTTCATCAAACTCTCTTATTCATTTCACCTTCAGTTTTAGAGGTTAGTTTATTCTTTCATGCATTCTTGTGAGTAGGTTTCCATGCAATTGTTCTGGAACAAGATTTGCAAGGGAAAATTTGGCATTTAAATTATTTAATTCATCACAATCTCTTGTAAGTCCAAACCCCTAGCTGTACTCCATAAATTTCCAAAACCATTATGTATTCTGAACTTGTGAAGTGACCGATCTCATTTATATCAAATCAATTTTTTGAGATATTTTGAGGTGAGATGCTTTAGTTGTCTACACATTATGATTTCTCTATCAGATTTTCTTTCTTCTTCAGTTAACCAATTGAGTAATGGCATGTTTGGGAGCTAGTAATATGGTGATGGAGTAGAGCATTTAGCCACAACAAGGAGAGGATCCTTTTGAAAAGCTCATGAGGTAGCTAGATTTCATATCATGTAATGATGTAATGTCATCTTCTGTCAATGCTCCTCCTATTATTGGAGTTGGAGGTGCTTCTCTTGCTCCTATCTCTTCTAAGCCATTTATGCAAGTGGCTTCTTCGTCATCATTTATGATTTCTCAAAATTTACATTTTGTTTTCCATTTTGATCTTTATTCATTTGAAATAATTATCTTGAAATACCCTTAATTTTTTTAAATATTCAAAAAATATTTCATCAATCATAGAATTAATTCAATGCCATGGGTTTTGTGAGTTCAATTGATAAGATAACCTATTTGAGTTAGAAAATATTCAATGATTCCAGAATTATAGTTAGGTTTCCATTGCATAACATGTGTGAGATGAATTATGGTTGTTGTTTTTTTTTTTGTTATATAGAAGATTATTATCGGAACCTTTTAAAATAATTTGGTAACAAACATGGAAATAATTTATAATTTAAAGAAACTAGCTTCATCTCAAAGAATTGTAGATTAGCTATGTTTAACTATGATTACCTAGTTAAAATACCTATCAGAATGCCTTAAACAATATATAGGTTTAAAGAAATCCTATTATTTTTTGTTAATAATGGTTGACCCAATGTTATACTAAAACCTCTAGCTACTACAAAACTAAAATGCATTGCACTAGTCATGTCAAAAAGATATACATTCATCCCATACATATTTGTGACTGTCTTGTCCATTTGACACTTTTTACAATTTTAGAAATTTATAGTTAGTTGTAGTAAAATTTAAAGGGGGGTATCAATGTGATAATCTAATGCTAACATTCTACTGAAGGAAATGCAAATTTTGAGACTTTACACTATACAATAGATGACTTTGGGATGCATCAATACATAGTACTTGGAGATTACAGATAGGAAAATGATAATAATTATTATGCTAGTTCTTAATATTAAAAAAAATATAATCATGTTACTATGGTACTATATTAGTAGAGATCTTATATTTCATGAATATGATAATGATATTGAATATGAAGAGAGTCCAACTTTATGGAATATGCTTTAAAAAGAAACTGATTGTATAGCAATTATAGACCAATGAAAAAATAATCAATTTGGGACTGAAAAATGACTTTGTGAATCAAGATAAATGAAAATTAAATATAGTATACAAGCTAAAGAAAGAATTCAAAACTTTCTTAAACATGTACTAAGGTCAAGGTATTTGAAATTTGATAATTACTTATGTCAATAGTTATTTGACAAAATAAGGATTTGTCTAAACATTTCCTATAAAAATATGTGACTTAGAAAGTTTTTTTATGTCCTTATAAGTTGGTGGAAGTTCTATAAGGTTATTGATCATATGAATTTTAAATAAAGGATTTTTAATATGGATTGAAGAAATTAATATTTTTTTTCTCAAATTAAATATGAAAATAAATCACTCTTAAGGTTTGATATTCATGGCTAAAAATTAGTATCTATTGTATTATAATAGAATATTAAGTGTTCCATTTATGGTGACATCAAAAGAAGTCAATATTCATTTGTCTAGATAATTGTTGGGTATCTTGAGCTACATAAGTGCAAGAGTAATTTATAATGTAGAATAATTCAACAAAGTTACCTAATTGATTGACAATGGACTTAAGGATAATTAAAATAATAATAAGGAAATAAACTTAATATAAAGTGTGACCAATAATTTTAGTTCTCATTATAATTTCCACTTTAATACTTTTTATAAAGTAAGTTGAATTTTTTGTAAGGCCTAAAGCATATTTAAAAGTGAAACAACATCGAAACAATAAATGAGAGAAACCATGTTTTATAAAATAAAACGATGATAGAAATAATTCTAATTTTCAATATAGTAACTATTCGGATGTTGGGTTGATCAACCATTTAGATTCTTGTTGGGTTACATTTATAGCTAATATCAAATGCACCATTCATTATATATTTATTATAATGTAAGCATTACTTGTTGAAGTAATAAAAAGTGACCTATTGTTTCCTTGTATCCACTAAATTTGACATAATTTAACATAAAAACATAAAACATTACTACCTATGAAAATGTTTGAATAAGTTAATTTTTTAAAAATATGAGGCTAACATATGAAGGATGTACTACAATAAAGTGAGATTCAAAGCTCAATCAAATTGGTGAGATTATAACATAATTAGGATCAACATAATTTTATATGTGATAAAAGATTCAATCAAAAGAGATAGAATTCTTATATTATAAATCAAATGCTAGTATTGATGATGTGTTCATTAAGTATGTAGCGAAGATTTTTTTTATAATTATTTAAGGGATGTGGTGAGAGTCTAAGAAAATCTTTTTATTGGATATGAGCGAGTGTTAGAATTAAGGAATATATAATATGTTGACATTTTTGATATATTCAATAACTAGTTAGAGCTAAAAGATGTTAAAGATGTGTCTTCTAAGACAACTCATTGTCAAACAATTTGATTTAGACATCCAACTAGATTTTAAATTGGTATAAAAATGGCATCTAGTTTTTTTATGAGGATGGGTGGGGTTCTGACAGAGCCCAAAACCTTGCACAAATTAAGAAGGTTACGAAAAGGTTAACCAAAAAAATAAAAAAAAATAAAACTAGACATTAAAAAAAAAATTATTTCAAAATTATTTTCAGACAAAAATAATAAAGAAGATAATAATAAAAAATCAGATTTAGGGACCATCTTTGGCCCTTATAGAACAATCTACAAGTTGCAAACTATGAGGGACTAATTTTTCTTCTTTTGATGCACAAAATCTAGGAACCACCCATCGTTCTCTTTGAACATATAGGAAAGCTCCCTAATAAATTCCCCATTTAGGAGGAGAAGCCTTACGAAGAAAGAGACTAAAGAACTATAAAAAGGAATAGGTAATGAACCCAAGCTCCTAGATAAGGAGCTAACAATAGAAGCTACCTAGGCATTCGACCCAACCAAGAAATTAGGAGAGGCACCAAATCCTTAGAACTTGACTTATTGTCTAAAATCAGAAGAAAGAGAATGACATTGCAACCATCAACACCTACCCACTAGTGAAGGGAAATTGTAGATATGACCAAAAAACTCAAGAGGAAACCAATTGGACTATAGAAAAGAAACATCCATGGAAACAAAAGATTTGAGCATAGTCAAAATCTATGTCCAAGGTCACTAATCCATCTTCAGCATTATAGTTTTTAAAAAAAATAAAAAAATCTTTTAAAGATACATCTTATCCAAGGTTTGAGCATATGATATGTCACTACAACTACTAATGCTAGGGTCCACCTGAAGGAAGTGGTGTGACATATTGCCACTAGTATTATAGGACTATTTTAACTAAAAATGGATGGTAGTTACAATAGATTCATTTAGAGGGTAAAAAAAATGAGGATGAGAGCTCCATTTCTAGTATCCCATAATAAAAATATCTTCATGATCCCCAAAAGAGTCAAAGTAGGCAACAAAAAAGTTATAGACATAAGAGGTAAATCTAGATTTCACTTATGATCACCACATATTAGCACACTAAAATCCATGCATTCAGATTCAGCATGAAGGGTCTATAGACCAAACATAAATACAATCAAACTCCTAACTCTAGAGAAAAGAAATCACAAGGGAGGTACATACGATCAATGCTCAGAGGAGCACCATATAAGAGATGTTAGTTATAGCAAGTGTCAAAAGAAGAGTAAACTTTCCTATGATCGAAACAACAAATGTTAAGTAATTTTCACTCTACTAGCTATTATAATGAACTCTTAACTTATAATAATGTCTATCATTATTTTTATTATTTTAATATTTCTTCCAATTAAGAGAAATAACACAATCAATTTTATTGTAAAAGAACCTTAAAAAATTCACCAAGATTTAACTATTAAGATTTACCTGAGTCGAA
This sequence comes from Cupressus sempervirens, assembly GCA_028749045.1. NCBI lineage: Eukaryota > Viridiplantae > Streptophyta > Pinopsida > Cupressales > Cupressaceae > Cupressus > Cupressus sempervirens. Next base: position 150,916,533 of record CM053789.1, read on the forward strand.
GTTTGATAGAGTAGACTTCCTTAGATTTTACTTTCATAGCACAATTTACAATATTCTTCACGAGCTTCCCCTTGTCACTAGAACACACCAAATAACATGAGTTATGCTCCAAACATTAAGAAATTCTCACAAATAAAAATCAGAAGAAGATTGTTAAGAAAAAGGTAAGCAGTGGACAGTAATTTGCACTTACTCCTTGTTATTAATGACGTGACCCACATAATATGAAACACGGTGGAGGGCATTCTTCCACTCTTGAAATTTTTGTTTACTGTATCTTCCCTTCTCTTCATGCCTTGCAAATGCTTCGGCGAAGACTCCTTTACCATGTCGAACATCCTCAGGCAGAACATTATAGAAAACAGGGACAATTTTCTTGCCAGTTTTGAGCATAAAGGAAAGCTCTGCCAAACACCAGGGGGATTGCGGATAGTTCTTAGAAATTATTGCAATATAAAGCTTAGCACTGCTCATAGCTGCTTCAAGTCCTGTAGGCAAGAACTTCCCCAATTCAAGCTCTTGTGAATCAAGAAAAACCCTAAACCCCTCTTCAATCAAAGTATCATAGAGAAGGTTAGCAAGCGTTTCTTTATCATCCACGCCACGGTGATTAATAAATACATCATACGCTGGCTTTTTAATTGATGTCCCAGAAATATGCGAAGACGGTGCAACTTCGTCAAAAACATTTGTGGGCTCGCCATTACAGACAGGGGTAGCTGAAATTGAATCGAATGGACTGGAAGCAAAAAGAGAAGAAAAGAATGCGAAGCAGTCGAAGATGGACGAACAAAGACGTTTAGATGAGGGTTTACCATAATCAAAAGCATTTAATGTTAGCTCATTATTGGGTTAATCTCCAGTGGTATATGAACCAGTAGACGCCATGAAATGCTGAGAAAATTAAAGTAGAATGAACGGAGGGTTTACACATTTTCTACATCAATAATTTTTCGACAATTTTCCACAAAACAAATTGTTTGGTCGATTAGAACAATAAAAGACCCTCGTTTATCACACTTTAAAAAATAACAAATAATCTTTATCTCAAATTTACCAGATTTGAGAATTATATATAATTTAAAGGTTTTGTTAAATGATAAGTAGATTTAAATATTTATGGTTCTAATTTCAAGTATCACGTATTTATATTTTGAAGTCATTATTCAATATTTTTTGTTTTAATAAAATTCTAATTTTTTTTTATCAAGCATTTGATGATTCTTTTAAATTTTGTAATTAGAGTTAAAAAAAATTCATCAATGTAATAAATTGAAAAAAAATAGTACAATTACATGTGTGTGTGTGTGTGCATGCATGTGTTTCTATATATATAGGCAAGGAGAATGAGGTGACATGGATGGACACAACCATCGACTAAGTCTCCAAGCATGCAACTCTTGAAGCTCACTTAACAAGTGTAAGAGCATGTGAGAAGCATGCATGCACAAGATGTCTCCACAAAGGAGAACACATGTCCATACCACATGAAGTGAGAGAACTAACTCAACCAACCTATGTAAATTATAACTAAGTGTGAAACGGTCAAAACTAGCTTTGTTTGATAATAACCATGTTTACACTAGCACTACCTCCCACCCTAAGTGCAAATTAGGGAGATGTGAAATAAAAGATAATGGGTCTTGGATACTATCCATGTTAGGTGCCCATGTACAATGAAATAACTTATAAGATGAGAATATAGAAAATCAAGGGAGAAAAACTATCCTCCAAGAAAAAGAAAATGCAACATGCACATGTAAAATATGTACAAGTGAAGAAGAAGAATGAAAGATGGAGGACTCGTGATAATCCCCTAAGGACTACTTCTACCACAATTCACAATATGTTCTCACCATAGGAGAGACAATAGAGAAGATCATATGACTCACCCAAATGATATGAAGTGATGAACTCCATGTACTGTTGTTAGATGTTCAACACTAGATGCTAATGACGATCCATGAACATTGAAAAAAATTATCACCATTGGGAAGATACAAGAACATAAATGTGAGAAATGTTACTTCTCATTCTAGATAGGAATATGTAATAAGAAAGGTGAATGTGTGTGAATTATGCACATAACCCAAAGACTAAAATGATGTGAACAATGTCTTTGAATGATTCTCAAAGATACCCAAACCAATGTTGATGTATGATGGATTATGTACCATGAAATATTCTAAAGCATGGATCATGGATGTATGGTCATTTTTGGACTGATGTGAATCCTATACTTTTGTAGATGAAGACAACTGAGTGGGATATCAAACTCATGAATGTTTGCATAGTTGGCCATGATAGAAGTTGATTTAGGAATAGTAAGAAAAAATTGACAATGGAAATGAAAATTCATGAAAGTCATCACCAAACAGAAGATGAATGCATTTAATGATTTTATCCACATCTAGAAGATGGGACTGTACAAACATAGATTTTATGTTTGATAGATATTCATCTCAGTGTGGTGCAATTGGTATGAGCCTACAAAATACGTAATAATTATTTTTTCGTGAGACTCATGGATGAGTAAACAATAGACTCAAATATATTAACAAGTGAAGTGTCCTACAAGATTTCTAAATGAGATTAAATGGTGTCTTTGAATGAGTTCAAGAATTAGGTAAGGCAATACCATAATTGAGAAGAATTTGTTACATTTTCTCAATTTCACAAAACCAACATTATTTTTGTTATATACCTATACTTTTCAAACTATCCACATTTGAATTTCCATTTATTAGGACTCAAACAAAAGGGATTATTTATGAAAGACATGATCACTTTGAACCTAGAAAATAAATATAGAAAACACACCAATAATGATTCTAGATTATTTGGTTCCCCCCTAATTTTGTACATTATAAGGAGTTCATATAAACCATCCAAAAGAAGCATAATGATCTACACCAAAGACACATGATGACGCCCAATGTACAAGCACATGACGACGCCCAACCTGCAAGAAAAACATGTATATAGGAGGTGTTGAGAAAACACACATGAGGTTGGATGTTGTTGGGTATGAAGATGAATGTGATTGGATGAATGTGAAAGGATGAATCTACACTAAGGGCTGGGGTTCTCAAATTTCATACCATCGATGAAATACAATGGGTTTGAACAACACATATACACAGTATACACATTTCACCTTCAAATTTGTAAGATATAGGCTTTCAAGTATCTCAAATTAGTTCCGAATCATGAAATCATTTATCTAATAAGTACAAATGAATGAAGTCAATTTAGTGTCTCAATATTATTCTAGATTTCTCAATGATAATGTGAATACATTCTTGCATAAGTAGGCAAGGAGGAGGCGAGATGGTTGGACACGAGAGCTTGCTAACCTTCTAAACATGCAACACTTAGATAAGTGCAATAGAAAGTAGCAAATGTACATGCACAATGTGTCTCTACAAGGGATGACACTTGTCTACACCATATGAGCTGAGAAAAATAATTCAACTAGCCTATGTAAACTTGAGCTAAGTGTGAAAATATCAAACCTAGTTTGCAGTGGTTTAATAATAACCATTTTTATGCTATACTAATATAAAACATAGAAATTTAACAACATTTATAGATCATATTTATTAATTAATTGATATTTAAAGTTGTATTATATTCTAAATTTTAAGTAATTAATAAATAAGGTCAACTGTGTAGCCAAATCTCATACAACAAATAATCATATTACAATTTCGCCAAAGTTATTTTATTAATCATAGCATCGTACTATTAAAAACATATCATGTCTCAATATTTTTGTAGCTTCTTGTTAATTTCTCACACTTAGTCATAGACAAAATGATCTTGTTTCGGTCAATAGTCAACTTAAAAATGGAGATCATAATAGATGTTCAATTTTTATGCATCTATGTTAGAGTATTCCTTAAATGATAATGTTTCTTAAGAGATAATGAAGATTATCAAGCCAACCTTCTCTATATCACCCATATCTATTGCAAACACTTCCAAAATTAACTATTATAAGATGAGATTTGTTAAAGCTTGTACTGTTTTGACAACCTTTTTTTATGGGGGCACAACTTCTAGCAAAATGCATGGTGATTGTTATTGAGTTAGTTAATATTTTATAGCACATGTTTTAGATTAAATTTTGCAATCATCCCCAATGACCATATTTATAGTACAATAAGTAAAGAATAGTCAATATTCACCAAGTGTTTTGTTAACTAATTTAATATCCACAACAACCATACCATGATTACATATTGTTTGCCTCGTAAAATTATTATATTCAAATTATCATCATTTTTAGAATTTATTTATTATGAAATATGTAAAACATATACCATTTAAAAAGAAAAAAGAACTCACTACATAACTTCCATGATGCTAATTAAGTTAAACATCAAGACTCTTAAAATTAATTCCATCTAAACTATCTAGAAACAAACCAACAAAATAATAGGCATTGTAAAACAAAAAATGAAAACAAATCTTTTAAAAGTACATCTTTAATCAAACAAAATAATATAATTTTTAATAAGAGAAATATAATATATTACAATCGAGGAATTAGAAAGATGAGTCAGGAGATATCATCAATCAATCCGAAAATTTAAATGAAGTTAGAAATAATAAAAACCTGTAAAGAACCATATGTATCCTCTCTTTTTTTTTCAGTTTATAGATGGAAACCACGACGTAGAAAATAAAAACGAACTTACCACAATACTTCCCTTTGTAGACAATATCCAGCACCTGGTCTACAATATCCATCACTTCTTACAACTTGCTTTGGTTTCCTGCATCTAACAAACTATAAAACCTTTGCATAAATGCGTTTATTAGGGAATGGATGATTTGGTAAGGGAACTTTTTTCTAAGGATTTCAATGTGAACTACCGAGCTCTAAACAACTTATTCCAGATTTCAAAACTAAAAAAGGATGTATTCACTTATGATGTTGTTTTTTAAACGATTGAAATATATAATGAACAAGTCCAAGTCCAATAAGAAATTGTATATTCGCAATAATCCCCAACAAAAAGGACTCAATATTCCAAATGCAAATCTGATACCTGTTGCATCTACACCTACTATGAATGAGTTAATGAACCTTGGGCACAAGAATCATGTTTTGGGGGCAACAACTTTGAATGATCGCAGTAGCCATTCTCATAATGTGTTAACATTCCATCTTACCTCTGGAACAATTCTTTATGAATGTCTTCATCTGGTGGACCTTGCTGGAAGTGAAAAAGTTGATAAATCTAAGGCCATGGGAGAAAGATTAGAAGAAGCACAACATATCAATAAATCTTTATTGGCATTAGGAGATGTGATTGCTACTCTTGCACAAAAGAACTTGCATGTTCCTTATTGAAATAGCAAACTCACATAGCTCTTTCAGGACTTGGTAGGTGGGTAGGCAAAAACTCTCATGTTTGTGCACATAAGTCATGAAGTAGAGCATGGAATTGTTAACAATTGGGATGATATGGAGAAATCTGGAACCATACTTTTAAAAATGAGCTTCGTGTTGCTCCCAAGGATCATCAATTCTTCTCATAGAGCCTCCTTTGAATCTGAAAGTGAACAGAGAGAAGATGACTCAACTCATGTTTGAGGTCTTTAACACCCCTGCTATGTATGTTGCTATCCAAGTCGTGCTCTCTCTTTATGCCAATGGAAGAACTACAAGCATTACTTAGAAGAAAGTTCCCTTACCAAATCATCCATTCCCTAATAAACACAATTTGACGTCTTCTTGTACAGATTCCAGCTATATTCGGAATGGATATTTAGCAATCGCAACTCGCACAGATTCAATCCCTGTCGAAAACAATTAGTCTTCAGCAGCCTCTTGTCGTCAATAAAACATATAACAACAGAAAATCGGCAGAAAGAAATGTAGCTGAAAATGAGAATTACAAAAAAAAGCAGGAAATGCATGTGAAGACTAATGAAAGGATAATTACTGGAAGCAGTGTTTACTTGGAGTCTTCGTTATTATATACCTCATTTCTCCAGTTTTTTTGGCTGCCTTCCCTGTTTTTCATGTCTGCAAACCTTACGCAACTCTATTTAAGACTCTAGTATTTTTGAATTTCTCTAATAATCGATTAATAGATTTGTCACTTTAGAAATTCTAAATAAAATAAAATTTCGCTACTTAATAATATCCGAGGCGCATGGTTTTTTAATGAAATGAGATATCATAAGTTATCAAGGGAAGACATTAAAGATGAATATCGTACTTTGTTTTTTAACTAAAAGAAAAATTGGGCTGTCCATTCCAAGGAAGTTCTCGTTATTGTCGTATGGGAGAGACAAAATATTTGTAAGACCCAAGAGAAACACATTGGTAAAGCCGACTTGCCTTCTTTCTCACTAATACGCCATTTTAAGAATCTCCTATGAAGATTGCAGGATTCATAAGATATAATATAGTTTTTATATATAGTTTTAAAATTGGAATGATCAACAATGCCATCTGTATAGATTGTTCTTAAATTGGCGTATCAGTCATAACAACGCTGTTTCGATAGGACCAAGTTTCCTTTCATTCCCATCGAAGACTTTTTCTCTCTCTCCAATACGTCATTACCGAGAACGTTTCGTCTTGTTATGGCTCGTAAAATAAAAAGACATAGCTAGACTAAGTAAGTAAGTAAGTAAGTGGGTTTTATAGTCCACGACACTATGCCATAGTTTTTGGGTTTACATATGGTGACAGTGATATGGGACTACCTCATACTCTTTTTCGAGAGGCACTTGGTGCTACAAATGAGGCGTACATACCCTACCCCCCAATGGGATTTGAACTTGTGACCTCTCTTTCAAGAGTACAAGTTCTCCACCACTAGGCCAACTCAGGCTGTCTACCCAGGTAGGAGGATAGCGGCTAGTACTTAGCAAGTTGGAAAAAAAACACATTGCAAGCTGAAATTCTACTTTCCCCAACTCGCATTCGCCTAGGTAGCAGAACCCAAGCGCTTGGGAAGAGTAATGGGCTAGGTGGGTGTGGGGAAGGGAAAAAGATACACATGTTGTCAGAATAAGAGATCTAGTCAACATCTTGGCACGGGAATAGTTAGAAAATGAGACTGTTTTATGTATTTTATTTGTTTTGTGTGTTATTTTAAGTATAGAGAATTGAATCTAATAAAAGGAAATGGAATTAAGAAGTTAATTTAACTAATAAAATATGTTGTTAATGGGGTGATTTAAGATGCATTAGATTAAAGGGAGATAATGTTTTAAAATAATAATAACAATTAGCTTTGAATGATGATAGTATTAATAATAATGATATTAATGCTAATGAAGTCCTAGATTAGTGATGTCTTAGTTAGTTATAGGATGAGACGTGTGTTAAGATTTCAAATGAGGAGTAGTAAGATATGGTTAGTAGGTAAGTTTAGAATACAGGCTTAGGTGGTTAATTAAACATGGATTAAGTATAATGCTAGTAGAGTATAATGTTGGAGTTGAGGAAAGCCAACTCCGAAGACGCCAAGATCACCTGCATGCGAACCTGTCAAAGAGAAGCTATAGAAGGGGAGGAGCATGGAGCACGGGCAAAAACCCTAAACGGACATGAGAGACATCATAATGCAAACACAAGAAGAAAATGTATTTACAATAATGTGATGTTGTTATGATTTACAATGAGAGAGAGCCCGAATATAAAGAGCTCATGGAAGCTTGTAGAACAAGTTGGAAGGTGGTAGAAGATAAGTGTGACAACTAGAAGGGAACAAACTCCCGTGTTGTCACCAACTAACCACAACATGCATTAAATATGAAATATTAAATAAATGCATGACCTAAGTAAGCTTAAGCAATAGAATAAATAATTAAATATTAATTATTTACTCTAACACCCCCCCTTAAGTGCAACTTAGGGAAATGCCTTAAGCTCACAAAGCTAAGATGAATGCATAATGGGTCCCGGCAACGAGGCCATGTTAGGTACCCAAGTACAATGCAAGAAAATGCAACCTCTGTAAGCAGGGAAAAAGAGAAAACCACATGGAAAAAACCCTCCCCTAAAAAGAGGTAAGAACCTAGTGAAGAGCTGAAGAAGTCTCCAACTAGGGAAATTGTCCCCTAAAATAGGAACAAAGAGTGATCATGAAGAAGCAGCATCACTGAAGCATGAAGAAGTCGCAAATCTGCCAAACTGCTGATCTGAAGAAACCTCCATGGAAGAAGAAGGCACGAACTAAGCATGTCTATATGGTAGATGATTCATCTCACCGAAATGCATAGGTAGCCAGCCACTGCAATCGCCTTGTATGTAGGATCAACCACTGAATACATAGTTCACACTATGCCACGTGTCACCCCCGCAGTGGCTGACTCGGCTGCAGATGTGGCGCAGAGTTGTCAGGCGGAGCTGTCGGAGCGGCGGGCGAAGAACTGGCGGAGGTGGCTGCAGGGGCGGCGGAGGCAGAGGAGCCACCGGCGGAGGGCAGCGGACGGGCGGCTACCGGGAGGAGGTCGGGCCGCGGCGGAGCGCGGGCGGCGCTGCCTGTTGTGGCCGCTGCGGGCTGCGCGCAGGTGGCGCGGCGGCGGCCCCGAGGTGGTGCGGCGGCGGCGTTGCCAAAAACCTTTTTTTAAAAAAATTTTTTACGCTCTGCATCCATACGATCCGTACGGCAGCGACCCTGGAGGCCTCAAAAATTCACCAAAATTGCCCTGTCTCCAAAAACGACAAGTTTTATATGAATCCTGACTGCAAACGGCCTTCTGGATCCAATGGTGATGTCCGTTTGGTCCCAAAGTGCTCCAAAAAATTGCTGATCCCCTGATTTGAAGAAAAATTGCACAAACAAACTAGGGTTTGTGACTTCAAATCACGGCTTCAAAATTTCTTCAACGAAGCTGTAGCAGGAAGGCTCTGATACCATGTTGGAGTTGAGGAAAGCCAACTCCAAAGACGCCAAGATCACCTGCATGCGAACCTGTCAAAGAGAAGCTATAGAAGGGGAGGAGCATGGAGCACGGGCAAAAACCCTAAACGGACATGAGAGACATCATAATGCAAACACAAGAAGAAAATGTATTTACAATAATGTGATGTTGTTATGATTTACAATGAGAGAGGGCCCGAATATAAAGAGCTCATGGAAGCTTGTAGAACAAGCTGGAAGGTGGTAGAAGATAAGTGTGACAACTAGAAGGGAACAAACTCCCGTGTTGTCACCAACTAACCACAACATGCATTAAATATGAAATATTAAATAAATGCATGACCTAAGTAAGCTTAAGCAATAGAATAAATAATTAAATATTAATTATTTACTCTAACATATAATAGAGTTTTCTATTTGACAGAATTAAAATTTTATTGTTAGTGAATTAATGTAGTTAGCAAATGTGAGTTATAAGTTAGTTTATGACTTTAAGTAGTGGGTCAAATTAGTGTTAAGAATGTTAGTTAAGTTAGTTAATATTAATAATTTAAGATAAGAAGTTGTTAGGAGGTAAGATAGAAGACGTGAAGAACGATAGTACAATATTATAAGGAATTATATATAATTAGGAAAATAAATGAATAATATTAAACAATATTAATAATTAAATAAATAATTGAATAATTAAAAATAAAATTATATTAAATATGAATGATTAACTAAAGATGTTAGTAGTACTTTGTTAGTAAACTACCCTCACGATCGACGTTGGGGAGTTAGGCAAGATGGTAAGTAGTGTGATTTCTTGATAATTAAGATGTTTATCTTAGTCTCTTAAAAGAGGGAGTGTAAATAGAGAAGACAGAGTCATAACACATAAACAAATATAAAGGGGATTAAGGTACAATGGATGGATGTAATTAAAATCACATACAAATCAAAGGCACTACTAAGACTATGCTAGTAGTGAAATGAACCAAACTAGACTACAAACATAGTACCCCTTTTGACTCCATACTATAATAACATACAAAAAGTTTCAGATAACATACCAAATTATAATGGTATCAACGAGGACCACTACATATCCATACTAATGATATGTATATTTAATTCTAGACATAGTATGAAATCTTTCCACAAAATAAGATCAGATGAGCATGGCATCCTAGCAAAATTGTGTAATAAGCTATATAGGTGAAGATAAAATATGACATTGTTAACATGTTATTTAGGACACTAAGGAATTAGAACATATGTCTACTTAAGGTTAAATGCTACAACCAGAAATTATTAGAGTTGTAGGAAATTTAAAATAAAATAAAATAATAATTTGTTGTGTTTTGCTCTGCAAATTTTGGGCATGATAGCCTAGATAACTTTGATGAGCTAATGACTCAAGACCCCATAGAATTTAGAAATAGAGCAGAAACACCACATGCTCAACATGAGGATGTTATAACTATAGAGGTTTAAGATGATCAACCAGAGAGCTCTTCATGGGCTTAAGGAAGAAAGAAATAGAAGATGATTTATATCCTTGATAATGTCAAAGGAAATGTAGTGCAAATTATGCCTTGGAACTCAAAATTATTTGATACAATTAGGCACAATTTTCTAATAAAATAGGTAGGTGAGCATGAAAAAATCCCCAACATGACTGAATTACAAAGCCAATTGTTGGATGAAAGAATAATCCAAGCTGAAGAGTTCACTAAGGATGACCAATTTGTAAATTCTGATGAATTTAAGTCATTCCTTTATAAGGTAAAATATAATGAACTTACCCTACAGTTCATCTCGAGGATTCACCTGAGAAAATTGCAAAACTAGTACAGAGGTTGTAGGATTATGATCCCAATAGTGAGAATCTCACAGTTGAGTAGGCAAGAGAATTAGTGACAAGAAGTGGAATGCTGCTCTTTCTTGGTAGGGAACTTAGTTCCACTTTTATTTTGGATCAGATAAGGAAACAAGAAATATGAGTTTCTTTTGAAGAAACTAATATCACTGGTGAGTTACAAGGCTCTAGATTTAATATAGACAACAAAATAATGATAATGTGGAGCATGGCTCCAGATGATAATAAGCCAAATCTTAGGGAAATAAAGGAATCCCCCAAGGGAAATGTAACTTTTTTGAATGTTTCTACTATATCTAGTAACCAAATCCATAATTTAGTGAATACAACATCTTTAATGGGGAAGACAAAAATGGATACATTGCAAGAACAATTATATACAACCTATAATATAATTATTGATGGAAGGAAAAAATATGAAGAGTAGTTGAAGAGGACTTATGTCTTGGAGAAGAAATTTTTTGACATGAAAGAAGAAATAAGGAGCTTAACGGTTGTAACCAGAGCTATTATAGAGGTAAAGGATAGTGAAATTTAGACTGAAGCTAAGATTGTAGTCGTAGGGGAGACCCAACATATGGATATTGATGAATGGGATGGTGCTAAGGAGGTGAAGATAAAGACAATGCAGAATCTCCTCATGCACAAAATTGGTGCCTTACAAATTCTTTCACAAATTGTGCACAACAACTACATAAGCCTAGAAGGAGCTGAATACCAATGCTTAGAGGAATTAGACATTTCATCCCCTCTATTCACAACTTGGGGGCCCTATGCTTAATTATTCAATAATCTAGTCCCTCTATTCCCCCAAAAAAAGGATTTACCCAAGTTGGCAATCATTAATACCAAAAAGATGATAAATAGGGTAAGGGAGTTGCATGGCTTCTTCACAGGAAAGTTGCTATAATCCAAGGGAAAATGAAGTTGATTTCTATGTGAATACTAAATTTCATTCATGGTATAATGGTATAATAAATAATAATGGAGATCTTAAGGAATGGCATGAATATACTTCTTCTTTTGAAGATATTTTGAGGAATCCAAGGTTTTTGGCATATTCTAATAATGAGACTGGCATAAGTGTTGTGTATGATTTAGTTTGTTTCCTATTTATAAATTGAATCAGATATGAGTAAAGTCTCTGGAGAGGTGAAGGCTATTACTAGTTCTAAGTGGAATAAATATGTAGAAGAATTAAATGCAGTAAGGGATACTACTTGGCCAGAAATAGAATCAGATTTAGTTATTTGGGAATTGATTATAGACATCAAGGCTCTACCATCCTAGGAGGATGATTAGACAGAGAAAACTATGAACTTGCTACGAGAAGATGGAAGGAGATAAAGAGGACACAACAATTAAAGAAAAGGCTCTTTCCATAGATGACATCTACTTTATGCACCCACTTTCTTGTGTATCCTCCAATTGCAACAAATGTATTAGTGTAACTTTTTAAAAAGTTTTTTCTTTTTTGTTTTGACTAGATACATTTTGACATTTGCCCTCCCATCTAAAGCTTGTTCCAATCCTCTACATAATGATTCCCAAGATAAGGAGTAGAGATCGGAAGTTTGTAGAGATTTTTATATTTAATGCACCTTTTGCAATCCATCTAGTTTTGGTAATTATCTAAATGTAATCAGTTTTGTATACTCCAGAACATAGTAAATATCAAATATCAATTGTCAAGTTCAGAGTTATTTTTGAGTTTCTGTCAGTATTGTAAAATTTTTCAAAGGAAATCAATACAAGAAGGAAATTCTCTACATATCTATGTCTTTTAATTTTGTCTCCTTCTTTATATATCTTTGATCTTGAGATTGAAATGAATAAGTTATTTTAGTTTCATTCAGTTTGAATGAATTGTGTATCTCTTCCTAATTGTCATTGATTCAAAGAATTGAGTAATCACTTTTCATAAGTGATAAGGTTTAGGGTTTATAAGAAGGATATGATAAGAATGAAGCTCAAAGCTTACTTTTGACAAATTCAGTTACAAGTTAACTAAATAGGTCTAAGTTGCTGATCTAGACTCTATGTAACAATGGATAAGACACTGGTCATTATTTTTTAAGTTGCAAATTAATGATTCATATGGTTGTTGTATACACAAATTATAAACATTCAATTTACCATTTTATGTAATGATGAACTAGGAGTGTTGGTTGCTACTTGTTTTCTTTTCCTTTCCTTTTGATTATAGTTAGCTACTATGGATAGGAAGTTTTATAGAAAATAATAGAAGAACATTGACCATTTATGCTATAGGGGATAGTCTTGAAGAGAAGAATATCAAGTTGATAAGATCAATCCCTAAGGTTTGTAAGCCTTGGCCTTGTATAGTGTAAAGTGAAGTGAGTCCTAAGGACTCTATTAATGTTGGCCCAAAACTAAGATTTACCCCCTGAGCTAAATATAGGATTTAGTTGATCCTTAGGCTTGTAGATATGTCTTATGCTTCCTGGTATTAGGTTTAAACTCATCTGATATATTCCTTACCAAAAAGAACTCCAACAAAGAGTTTGAGGAAGAAAAGAACAAATTATGGGCAATGCATATGGAATTGGATGTGTAGTATGAAGATAAAATAAGAAATACAATTATATATTTGGTAGAAAGGTTTGGCTCTCTTGCATTTTATGAACAATTATCAAACTTAATGAATATATGGAATGAGTTGAAAAGTAATGAGGCTATTTTGAAGCCAATTGTAAAAAATAGAATAGTAGGGATAGTAATGGCACTATTTTATGTTGTTCAGTCATTAGTCTTTCTTGTGAGCAAGTAGAGAAAACATTTTATATGACTAATGACCTCTTTGATTTTGATAATAAGAGGATTGTGCTCCAAAAGAGAATTATAAATTATTTTTCAAAATATCTTGGTGAAAATTTTGGGCTCTTTCCTCATGCACTTAAGGTTGTAGCTAAATTGAAAGATAAAGAAGAATGGGCCAAGGAGTTGGATGAGTTGTTGTGCATTAGATTGAATAATGTCATAAATGAAAAAGATCACATATGGTTTGCCAAAAAAATCGAGGAATTTGTGCAGGTTTAGATATTATTTAATTCTTTCAAAAAGGATTTTCATGAAATTGAGAAATTAGGAGAAGAAATCCTGAGGAAACAATAAGAAATTTTGAATTTTAATTGGCTAGATGATTCACTTTTCAACAAGTGGATGGCAGATCTTGCTCAAGCCAATCAGTTGATATCTAAGGAAACTCATGAAGATGGTGTGGACCCTGATGCATTGAAAATAATTGATGCACTGACTTAAATAGAGGAAATGAAAAAGGAACAACCAACTATAGTAACAGATATGGAAGTTAAAACTAATGGCTTAACAAGAGAGAAACCATTTGTAATTATTGATTTGGTAGTTCAATCTAATGATCTGGAGGGTGAGCTATGAGTCACAATCAGTTTTTAGATATAAGCAAATGACTCACCACATGCATATCAAATGGTCCCATAGTCAAAGGAACAATAATTGCATCTGGTCCCATCATCAAGCAAAGCTCCTCAACAATAAGACACTGCAATAGAAATGGTCCCACAACAAGAAGATTCATGATAGAGACATTCTATTGCAATAAAGCAAGGGAGCACAAATTTTTGTCTTATTATGACCATGACCTTTTTATTTGTAAAATATTTTTTTCTTAAGGATAACTGTCTTTCCTTTCTAAGCTTGAATCTTTTTGCATCTCATGCTATATAAATGAGATCCCAAGGATAGAGAAAAGGTTTGAATTCTGTATAATTAGAGTCTCAAGATATTTTTGCAGTTAGTCTAGTAGTCTATGGGTGAACCCCCAATAATGGGTTCCACTTTTGTGGGACAAAGGAAATCGAAAAAAATTACAAAATTTGCATATCGTATTTATCATATGTTTGCATGAACATACTAATTATGTTCACACGAACATAATAAAAATATATGTTTGTGTGAACATATTTCATATATATGAGGTATGTTTGGGTGAACATACCTCATTAATAAGTTTTCTTGAACATATTTTATGGCAATTTCTATTTAAAAAACCCCATTTTCCCATTTTACCATTCATTTTTACAGTGAGGTGAATTTGACCTTGACATTGGAGCAAATGTAATGGATTGGTAAGCATGTCGTGTCATTTTCCATCAGTCTCCTCCAAATTCTCATCATTGCGCTATTTTAGGTATGTTTATATGTTATTATTCAAATTTTTTTTAATGTTTTTTATGTTTTCAAAGCATATTTTCATGTTAATTTAATATTTTTATTGTTTATTTATGTTACTTAATTCTATTAATTTAACGTTTATAATTTTTTTTGTATATGTTAGTTATATATTAGAAAAATATTAATTTAGAATTAAAAAAAAAATTTAGAAAAAAATTAGTGTTAAATTACATAAATGTTAAAAAATATTAGAAAAACATTAGAAAATATTAAAAAAATGTTTATCTAGAATATCAGAAAAATATTAGTATAACATTAGCAAATAAATTTAGAAAAATATTAGTTTTATTAGAAAAAACATTATAAAAAACATTACATTTATATTAGAAAATATTAGAAAATATTTTTAAAAACATTAATCTACAAAATATTAGAAAAATATTACAAATATTAAAAAAAAAAATAGTGTACTAGTAATATTAGAAAAAGAAAAATTAGAAAAAAATCAGAAAAAATATTAGAAAAAATATTTTAAAAATACTAGAAAAACATTAGAAAATATTAGAAAATATTTTAAAAAATATTAGTCTTGAAAATTAGAAAATATTAGGAAAACAAATTTATAAAATATTTTTAAAAAATAGTGTAGAATTATTAGAAAAACATTACTAAGTGAAATATTTTAAAAACAATAGTGTACTACTTGTTGGAATGTCTTTATGGGAAAAGTTCTTCTGAGAGTTGGGGAGGGGGTGAATCAGAAGTATTAACTTTTGACCTTTTCACACCCTTAATGACATATGAATGAAATTAACATGCATGCATGCAAACATTTAAATAACAATGAAAAGTAAACATGTAACACCACATAACACATGAGATTTTGGTGACCCAAAAACCCTCCAAGAATAAGAAGGTAAAACTGGGGTGGGGATGACACCCACAAAATTTACTGCATCAAAAGAGTTCAACCACTTTTGATGGTTTGCCCTGTTAAAGGCTTTACATATTGTCAAATGTGACCTGTTGAAAGGATTTACAAACACTTTACATGAAGTGTCACCCTATTAAAGGATTTACATATAGGTTGTTAAACCCACCTAACTTAATAGGACTTTCATGACCTTCTCCAAAGGTTTTTTTATCCTTCTCCTAAGGATCTTTCAACCTAGCTATTAAGCTAACCTATCTCAATAGGATTTCAACATCTAATACAATTATGAGAGAGTATTAGAACAAAATGCCTGATTGAATACAATCTCTTATTGGTGTCTTAGGCACTTGATTTTCTCTTCTTTCACTAATCTCTGCTAGATTTGATCATCTAAATGTGTCCCCTATTCTGTTTTGATCAACTTGATATGTAAATGTTGTCCTTTTCACTTAATCTTTGACACCTATGTTCTGCGAAAACCTTAGTACTAGGCTCTACTTCTTTTCTTTCTTTCAACAACTTGTTTTATGGTGTTGTGACTTCATTATAAAGATTAGTGGATAGTCATGCATTCTTGAATGAAGTGTTCCCACTCAAATCCTTAGTTGTCACCTACTAGCTACATCCTGTCTCCAATTATCTAATTGGTTACATGTTGATTGCATAAGTGGATGAGAGGATCTGATCTTATCTTCTTATTGTGTCACGAGTCATGCATAACCATTTCACATCTTGGTTTGTGATGGCACAAACTCTTATGCTGATCCTGCGTTGCTCAGCACATATAGTCTTACTGATTCTCAACACATATGCTTGGATTCCTCGGCATCAACTACGTAACCTACTTTTCTCGGCACCTATTGGATTCTGAAATGCTCGGCACATGTTAAACTCTAAATTTCTTGGCACATGAACATTTCTTGTGTTGCTCGTCACATGAAGAATTCTAGATTACTCGGCACCTAAATTCTTCTCAACTACTTGGTACATGAAGAATTCTATATTGCTCAACACCTGAAGAATCCTATTACTCGGCACATACTCTATTCTAATTTTCTTAGCACCAACTGTGACTCGACACTGTCTATGGCTTGGCACTAACTAAAGTTCTAGCTCAACATGCATTGTGTACTCGACATCTATAGTGAAAATGGTTAAGTGCGTTGAAACTCATTTGTCAATACTAAGTATTTGATCAAAAATCTCCCCCTTTGACATGAGTGTCAAAAACACTTAATTGATCATTCATGATCTAATCCTTATGAGTACATTCTTTACTTGCTCGTCTTACATGCAAAATTTCAAAATATTGTAAATACCTTGTGACTCCCCCTAAGTTTTTTATGCCTTTTCATGTCATGAGTTTGAACTTTTGTGCCATTGTTCCTTGTCTTCTTTGTCCTTTGTCCTATTTCTGACCTATTCCCGCATTCTGAATCTATATGTTGTTTATGATCTATGAAATGTACCTATTTCCATATGATTACCAAAATTTTGCATCTCCCCTTCACTCCTTTATTACTTAACTTCCCTTTTGCTATTTACAATCATTCAACTTTATTCTCAAAATGAATGAATGAATGGAGTGAAAGAATGCAATCAAAATTTGTCAAAATTTGGGTAATTTCCCATAGCATAATACTTATTACTCCCCCTTGCTTTATTCTGCGTTATTCTTCCCCTTTATCATATTCTCCCCCTTTTTGACACTTATGTCAAAGGGTCTTATAGGGTGATGCCATGCTTGGCCAAAAATGTCTTATTTACTTCAAGGAGTATCTTCAGAGCTACATCCCAATTATTCAATGCAACATCTAGTGACTTATGTTGGATTGCAAGCTCTGCTGCAAGATCTACTAGCCCTTCATGAGTAGAAAGATTTGGATCTTTCTTTAGGACTGTCTCTGCATACATTTTCTCCTTGTGTAATACTTCTAAATGGGGTGTAATGGAGGACTGAATTTGCATCAATTTAGTCTTTATAGTGGCCTCCTTTGTTGTTAGGACAACTAATTCTTGCTAAGTGTGAAGCGTCTGAGAAAAATGCTGCTCACTTTGAGTTGGATTGGTTGGCAATTGTGTGCTAGAAATCTTTAGATTTCTCTTTAGGATCAATATCTTCTGGTTTGTCTCTTGCGTGAACTTGGAAAAATCACACAATTTGGTGTAGAGGGAGAAGATGTTCCCTAGTACAACCTTTACTCTTTCCAATTTCTTTGCCAGGTCAACTTATACCAAAATGATATCATTTGATATCTTCTAATTGACCTTGGCTTGGAACTTCTTTTTTGACCATTCCATGAGTTTTGCACTTGTATCATGGTCTTCAGTGTTTATTTGGTCAACTATATCTGATAGTTTCTCAAGAATTGGCCTTTTTGCATCTGGAGGTTGTAGGCTGAAGGCATCGATGAATATATCTTTGATCTCATTCATTGCCTACTTATATTTATATTCTTTCCTCATTGCCTCTTGTCTCCTCCTTTTGTCCAATGCACTTTGTATTTCATTCATCTTTTCTTCGGTTAAAGTGCTTGAATCATAATAGGGTATTTGGATTTCGTCATCAAGCTCAAGAATACCATAATGAATGGTCCTGGCTACCCTAGTAGAGCTCGAGCCTAGTGTCTTAAGATGTAAGGCCAACATGTTAGTTCTCGGCTACTGAAGAGTCTTTTTGGGAGTACCTATTTTTGGTAATTCAACCAAAGTTTGAATTGCAGATTGCTCCTTATCTTATGTCTCTTCTTTCTCTTTATTTTGTTTGCTCTCTTCTGCTTGTTTCTCTTCATGTGGCACTGTGGCTGGGGGTGATCCTATTGATTGTACTTGTATACTTGTATCTACCCCTACTGCTATACTCGACTCTTGAAGAGCTTGAGTTATTGACTTTGGTGGAGATGGAGGTGGAAGGAGTAAAAGTGCAATAGTTTGTGTAGTCTTAGGTGGTTCTTGTGGTGACACCTTAACTTCCTTGAGTTTATCTACTAACTTTTGAAGCTCATCAAACTGACCAATATAGGGCTTGAGCACAATTGGGCTAGTTGTGTTGATTGGTCAAGGATCTTGGAGAGATCATTTGCAGTTAATGGATTGATGTTTTGACATGAGGTGTCAGTAACATCCTTAATCTTTATGGTTTCTATAGGTGTGATGGTATGAGGATGGCTAGAAGGTGGTAGTTATGTGTCTTGCACACTCTGTTCTTGCTCATGTCCTTTGTTCATTTCCTCCTCCTTTTCTTCATCCTTTTTGTCTTCTATCTTCTTCTCCTCCACTCTCTTTCTCCTTTCTTCTCTAGCCTCCTTTGGCTTTGCAACTACCTCTTCCTTATACTCTTCATCAAAAACATCATCAATCTTTTTATACAAAACTTTCCACAGTCTTGTGGATTTATTAACAACCTCTTCAATCTTATTCTTTAATATAGAGAATGCTCTATATTTGGGAGTGAACCTATTATTGTGCCTTTTTATTGCATTTTCAGTTTAATTTTTACTTAAGTTAGGTAACAACCTAGCAAGTGTGGACTCACTTATTTCCTTTTCCATCTATAAATAAAAATACCATTTATCTTCTACTATTTTGTACAACTCCTTAGGCAAAGATCCATCCAATTCTAGAGGTGTATGTTTATATTTTTCCATCATTGCATAGACAAATCCCTCTATTTTATTTTGCTTATCTTTTGAGAGCTTATTAAAATCTAAATTCTTTAATTCTTTTAAGTCATCATTCCTAATCTTGGCACATAATTTTGAAATTGAGGACTTAGGATGACTTACCACCTTGAACTAATTGTTGTCTTCTGACTCTGTCCTTTCCTCTTCATCAGTGTCTTGTTCAGCCACATATTTCCTTCTTTTTCTTGGCTCTTCCTCAATCCTCTTGGTGGGTTTCTTCTTCTTTGCAGCCTCTTGTTTAGCCTTTTGAGTGGTGGCCCTGGTGGTAGCTCTAGTGGTTAGCTTCTTGGGTGCAGGCTGAGCCACTTTCTTTGGTTTAGGCTAAGGAGTAGGAGGTGCCTTGGCTTCCTTGGCTTGCTCTTCCTCGACACTCTCATCTTTATCTTCTCCTTGGCCTTGTGTCAACTAAAGTGGCTCTTGCTTTGGCTCATCTTCACCTTAATCATCTTCTTCATCATCACTTATTTCCTCGGCTTCCTTGGCTATTCCTTATTTTCCTAGGTCTGTCCCAAATTTCTTTTTGAGTTTCTTGACCAGCTTGTCTTTTCTTTTCATTACATTGGCTATCTTGAGATCCGTTACCACCCTTGATTTAACAACATCATAAGTACCAAAATGCTTTGCAGCTTTGTCAATTTCCTCTGCAAGCAATACTGTGATGGTTGTTGAAGCTTGGTCTATATCTAGTTCATATCCCAATGGTCTAAGCCATCTCACTCTTTGGATGACTGCTTGAACATATGTATAGTCAATATCAACCAAAAAACAAATGTTATTGACATGTTCTTCTACTAATGAGACAGGGATCCTCATTCTTTGTTTCATGGACTTCTTGAAGTCCTCAAAATATCTTGTCATCTGTGCATTAAAGTTCTCACCCATTTGTGCAATCAAACCATTTATCTGCTCAACTATGATTTTTTCTTGTTCCCAATTAACCTTTCCTACTAATGGAAATTCCTTCATCAAATAGAAAAACATACAAACTAGCACTGCCCCAAATTTGCAATGAGCACCTTTTGATTTCCTTATTGCTTCAAGGTTTTCATTGATCTAATGTACCATTAGCTTGGCAAGATCATAAGTGTGGTCCTTCTTAACAAGTTTATAGGCCACATCTACTGCTATGTAGGGTACACTATTTAACTTGCTTGACTAGTAGAATTTGTGAGATATTATCCTCACTACAAAGTCTAATAGGGGGTCTTTGATTGTGTCTATAGTAATGCCCCTCTTGTTCCATTTGGCTCTAGTATTCTTTTCAATCACCTCCTTTTTATCACTTCTTAGGGTTTTAGGCCAATCTAGGGTTTGGAATCCAGTAAAGATATTGACAATTTTCTTTGTGAACTTTACTAGGCTAGTTTCCAACCAAAAAGCTCCATCATGTATCCTACTCAAGACAATTCTTATCCACTCAGTCTTGAACACAATTGGGAATGCTAGGGCTTTGGTCAGAGTTTTCTTCTCCACTATGATAAACTTGTCTTTCAGTTTCCCATCTACACATAGGTTCTCATAAGCATTGGCAATTTCCAGATCACCTACGCACATCGTGAACCATGACAACCTTGTCAGGGATGACAGATAGGGCACTGGTGAGATTGTTCTTGCTTTACCTTGTTGCTAACTGTTGTATTTTAACCTTCCCGCCAAAATTTATAATTCATATTGCCCTTCCCGCCTTTGAAATGTCCATAGTCAAATACTTGTGGAAATATTAAAAAATACCAAGCTTCAAACCTTATAACATATTTTTTGCGGCTCGCAAGTTCTCCTTCATCAGATTCGAGGAGATTGACGGTCGGTGCTGTCTCGCCATTGGAAGTTGCATGGTTAATACGTTAGTGACATGGCACCCTAATGACACATGTCCGGTGGGTCCAGCTTGTTGGGCAAACATATTTTGGCGGGTCGAAAAAGTTCCACGGCATTGTGGGCGCTATGTCGCTATCATGTGTTGGCCAAAAAATCTTCATAGTGACATAGCGCCCAACGAAAATGTCTTACGGCAGGTAGGTTGTGTCACATCGAAAAATGTTCACGGCGAGTGGTCAGTTTCATGGGCTGAGAAGTCAGAAAAGCTAGTGGGGCACCATGGCGCCATCGAAAAACTCATGAGTTTTCTGATGGTGACATAGTGCCCAAATGGAAAAGTCCACCACGGCGAATCGAAGATAGATGGTTCCCATTGGTGAATCATTTAAAGACATGTGAAAATCAAAAGGCATGTCATCATTTGGGCGCCATGGCTCTATGGGAAGTTGGCCTCGATTTTCCCATAGTGACATAGCGCCTTTTGTCGTGTGTCAGTGGGCCCAGGTCTCGCCAAGGTGCAGTTGCTAAGGTGGTGCTAGTTCTGATGGGCCCGAGGTAAGGACAGCATAGTGGTATGATGAGTCTTCACAATTGTCAGATTTAAGGCCGATCAACGGTTGGCGCTATCTTGCCATAGGAAGCTGCACGGTGGATAACATGGCGACATAGCACCTTGTTGACACGCATCTCACTAGCTCGGCCAAGGTTGATGATTAATGACTGGTAGTCAGTGCAATCATTGCAGTCAATGTGGCAGTTAGTTTTGATGTTATGGCTAGATGGTGGAAAGGTGGCGCAGTTAGGTTGAGACCATTAGGCGCTATGGCGCTATCAGGATTTTTGAAGACATTTTCAATAGCGACATGGTGCCCAATCAATATTAAGGGTGGTCAAACATGGAAAAGGTGTCCAGAATGGCAGAAGGAAGGAATGTGATTGGCCCGCGTGGCCTAGTTAGCATTTGGAACCGTTTGACCTTGCTGACCCTACTGATTCATGAACCAAGAAATGAAGGTAATCGATTTTGTTGTGCAATCTGATCTTCATGATCAATCCTGACCTACCCAGAATGAATGTAGAATGAGGAAGAACACTCCACCGTCTCAGTCAATCCATCTACCCAGTCAGAACATCGATGGCACCATTTTCAGTCCTCTCAGAACACCTATTGCAACAAAGATCAGATTTTCTTCAGATTTCCATGATTGTCTTTTGTAGGACTTAATGGCAGGTAGCTGCAAGGTCACTTCAGCTGGAAAAGATCTCAGTTATGCTTGAATTATAAAGGCAAGTTTTGTTTTTGAAGGAGGACTTTTCTCTCTGATTTTCCTCTGCTATTGCTCTACAATTCTAGTGTAAATTCCCCTATGTCTCTGAATTGTCTGATTCTCCACTTATCTCCTCTAGTCATTAGTATTAAAGTGCAAGAATTCTCTGCCTGTGCCATTGTTTTGTGGAAATTTGTAATCTGCATGACTGTATCTTTGCTAGCCTGTGAATGATATATAAGTGAACTTCTTCCTTGTGTCATTCATCTTGGTTTTCTAATCTGTATGTGGTTATTTGATTAAAGCAAGTCTGGATGTGTATATCCTTAGTTTCATTCTGGTTCAGTAGCGCATGTATGGGCAGAGAATTGGTCTAAACACTCTATTTTGGTGCATCAAATCCTTAGGTTAGAACTAGGTAGATTTTCTTTTGTGCTCTCCTTCTCCCTTTTCCTCTCCAAGATTAGTTAGGTGCGCCTTGATAGTAAGAGGAATCCGGGCTTCTCCGGAGACTCAACCTCGTAGTTCAAGTCCCACAGCTTGGAGGTTGTTTCCATGTTTCACTAGGTTTTCCTTGTGCATAGGCCTTGGACAAGGGTGCAAACCTAAGTGACAATAGTTTTTGGCATGCCCGATGGGACTCATCCATTAAAGATTTAAAGTCTACTAGTGTCAAGAAGAAAGAGTTTCAGAGATTAATACTAAAGAGGTAGTGCTGGCTTCAGTATTCGAGCCTTCAAGAGGCTGATTCTTCAAAGTACTTGGCAACTCTGAGCTTCAAATACATATCTGGTTCCAGGCCAAAGTTGCAGCAATTCATGCCCAGAGCTAAAACAAGGGCATCTTCTAGAGGTAAATTTCAATATCAAGAGCTTTCTCTTTCAAATCCTAGAAGGAGGACTAGAACTTCATTATCACCAGTTAGGGGTGTAATAACAGTTAATATACCTGTAAGATCTATCTCTACTCCTCCTACTATTCGAGCTCAGCCTAGATTTCCATCAACACTCATCAATACAACACTTGTTTACATGGCACAACCAAGAGTTCATACTTTTGCCACCTTTAATGGTGGAAGTCCTCTATTGTTAGCCCAAAGACATGACATACCAGTATCTGCACTCAAAAGTATACCTGATTTTACTGATGAAACTTCCATCTCCCCTTTAGAGCATATCCAAGAAGTAGAAAATGTCTGTAATATTCATGGTATTACAGAGGATGATGTTGCTGTTAGACTTTTAGCCTCATCTTTAAAAGGAAAAGCATTACAGTGGTATAGAGGCTTAGCTCATGGTTCTATAACTGATTGGGATGGACTAGGAGCAGGATTATGCAAACATTTTGAGGATAGAAGTGACCATTTGTCACTTTTAGAGCAGCTGACTACTATAAAAAGGGCCCCCCATGAATGCATGACTAATTTTAATTATATATTTCACAAGACATGGGATAGAATACCTACTACAGTGAAACCTACCCCTGGTAATGCCTTCTTGCATTACCTTAGAGCTTTTAATAGTGATATTGCCACTACAATCCAAACTATGGGAGGAGATACCTTGCCTAATGCCTATGAGATAGCCATAAAAGCTAAGAACATCCTAATACAAGGAGGAAAGTTGGCTCCAAGGCCCCTTATGCCTTTCTTTCCTGATGTTCCCAACCACCAACCAGCAATGGCCCCTCTTCCTACAACCTCTACATCACAAGCCCTTCCTCCAGTCCCTCAAGCTTCCACATCCTCAAATGGGATAGATGAACTCAAAGAGGTGCTCCAAGGTCTAGTGCTGAATATAGATAAGAGAGAGAAGACCCTAGATAAAAAATTGCAAGAGCAGGGGAGGGAGTTGAAAGACCAAGGAAAGAGATTAGAGGATAGTTTTTCTATAATACAAAAAATGAGTAACAAGGTGGTGGCCTTAGAGAGGCATCAAGCTCAAGGTGGAAAGCCTCCCCAACTGTAATATCAAGCTCCAAATGGTGGTAAGCCTCCTAATCAGTGGAATAGCTCTTTTGATCAGGGTAGGCAAAATAGTCATGTTTCTACTTCAAGCTCAAATCAGAACAGAGCTATAGTCCCTCAAAATAACTTGGCCTAAGATCAAGATTTTTGTCCTTCCTGCAACTATTCTTATGCCTATTGCATGTGCCAGAAGGCAGAATCTTATTTTGCCCTGACTAACCAAGAACTTGTAGCAAAGCAATCATACAAAGAGGATCATCCCAAGGAGGCCTCATATATTCAAGGACATGATGATTTCTCTTTCATGAATCATCAGATTGGGGAGCATTGTAATGTAAACCAGGATTTCATTTCTCATAACACAAGAAGTAAGAAGAGAGCTATGGAACATGTTGCCCCTCCTTCTCCTAAGCAGGCCTCAACTTCAAGTGCTGCACCTCATGCACATGCAGCAAATGAACAAACAAGTACTTCACAACAGCAAAAGCAAGATTCTAGAAAGAAAGATGCAAGTGATCCTTATGTTGCCCCATCTCAACCTCTTATAAGTGCAGCTCCCAAAGTTTCTACCAAAGTTCCTAACACACCATTCAGTGTGGTAGAGCAAATGAAGAAGACCAATGTGAATATTTCTATGTAGGACTAACCAGCAGGGGATGTGGAGACAAATAAAAAGGTTAGACCTCCCCCATTTTATGTTTCTCTGATTATAGGGGGCAAATTAGTCCACAATTGCATGATAGATTCAGGGGCTAGTAGCTCAGTAATGCCTAGGTGTGTTGCTGATGCTTTGGGAATGAAATATGAGCCCATTGTTAGGGATGTGTTACAATTAGATGGTAGTACTGTCAAAACTGTAGGTATCCTTAGGAATGTGGAGATGGCCCTACATGCATGCCCTGGTTGCACTGTGATTCAAGACATATCTATTGCTGAAGTCAAGCCCCATTTTGCTATCTATCTTTCAAGAGACTTCACTACTCAAATTGGTGGATTCATATCTGCTAATTGGTCATATATGTCATTTAGGACCAGATATGGAGCCAATGCCTCAATTAGAGCAAAACCCCAAGCCCTTCATCACACTGAATCCTACACCCCCAACTTCATCAATATGAATTGTTCCATTTTAGAAATGAATGAAAATGACACAGTAAATTAGCCTGCCACTTCCATAGCGGAGATTCCTGATTTCTTCTTGGATGAATGGGCTAGCACATATCAGTTTGAACCTATGTTAGAAACTCTTGAGACAGACCTTAGTACATATTGCATAATAGAGAAAGATGCTCAAGTTCCTGATCTAATTGAGACTAATGATGATATAAGTGGAACATGGAGTATGTACTTTGATGGTTCAAGGAATAGAAATGGATCAGGGGCTGGTGTTATGTTGATCTCTCCTGCACAAATAAGGTACTACTTCTCCTTTAGTCTCCAATTCAGTTGCACCAATAATGTGGCCGAGTATGAATCTTTGATTCAAGGTCTCTTACTTGCCCAAAAGAGAGGAATTCAAGCCTTGAGAGTATATGGAGATAGTGAGTTGGTAGTCAATCAGGTGAGAAACTAGAACATCACCAAAAATGGCCTGCTCAAGTCTTACAAATACAGAGTCTAGGATTTGCTTGAGGGCTTCAAATCATTTAATATTGAGAGCATTCCTAGGAAAGAAAATAAACATGCTGATAGACTTGCAGCAATAGGTGCATCTTATGATGTACCAGGGAACCTGGAGGGGAAGAAGAAGCAACAAATAAAGGTGGTGGTGAGGCCTGCCATCCCTGACAACAACACTCATTAGCAGGTGTTTGATTCTGATGAGAAAATTGTGAGTTTCTTGTAGAATGAGGTAGAATTCTCAGATAGAAACCAGTCAAGACTATGAGATCAGTATGGTGATCAGATCATTCATCTTAGTTCTAACAAGTTTCCCAAGGGTCTCATTACCTTGGAGAGTGTCATTAATCCTGATGATCAAACAAGAGGCAAAGGAATGAATCTAGCTGTAGAAAAGGATGATTATGCCCCAGTTGCAATCGCTGATGTGAAATTTTTGAATATGGGGAAGGTATGTCCCAAAACTGAGCAAGAAAAATTCATTCATCTATGTCAAGAATTTAATGATATATTTTCTTGGACATATGATGACTTAAAAGTGTTTGACCCTAGTTTGTTTCAGCATACCATAGATTTAGTTGATAAGGCCAAACAAGTTAGGCAAAAATAGAGGCTAGTGAATCCTAAGATTGAGCCTCTAATGAGAAAAGAACTATCCAAGTTGATAGAGGCTAATATAATTTTTCCTATCAAGCACTCATCATGGGTAGCCAACCTAGTCCCTGTTAGGAAGAAGAATGGAGAAATTAGACTGTGTGTGGACTTTAGGGATCTTAATTAGGCTTCTCTTAAGGATCACCATCCTCTCCCTTCCATGGAGAAAATCCTGTCCAGAGTCAGTGGGTCAAGCAGATTCTCTTTTCTTGATGGATTCTCTGGTTATAACCAAGTGTTGGTTAAAGAATTTGATAGACATAAAATAGCATTTACTACTAAATGGGGCACTTATGCTTATTGCAAGATGCCATTTGGACTAACAAATGCAGGTGCCACATTTCAAAAGGCAATGGAGATGGCCTTTAAAAAATTAATTGACAAGTTTGTCTTAGTATACCTTGATGATATAACTGTATATTCAAAAAATATAGAAGATCATTTTGATCATCTAAGACAAGTATTTCTAAGATGTAGAGAGTTTGGGGTTTCCCTTAACCTAGCCAAGTGTGTCTTTGCTACAAGCCAAGGAAAGTTATTGGGACACATTGTATCTAAGGATGGGCTAACCATTGATCCAAAAAGAACAAAGGCAATACTTTCCCTTCCTCTTCCTAAACACAAGAAGGGGCTGCAAAGTTTACTTGGTAGAATAAATTTTGTAAGAAGGTTTATTCCTAATCTTGCCACCATGGTGAAACCTCTTACAGCTATGCTTAAGAAAGGTATGGTCTTCTCATGGACCAAGGAAGGGAAGGAGAGTTTTGAAGAGATCAAGATAGCCATAGCCTTAGCCCCTACTCTCATGAACCCAAATTTTGAAAAAGATTTCGTCCTCTACACTCTAGGTGGTGAGTCAAGTATCTCTGCTGTCTTGACTCAAACAAATGACAAGGATGAGGAGAATCCCATAGCTTTCTTTAGTGAAGGGCTTAAGGAATATGAAAATAAGTATAGCTTTGTTGAGAAGCAGGCCCTTGCAGTCATCAGAGCCTTGAAGAAATTCAAGCACCTCTTATCCCACAATAGGATCCATTTGTTGGTGCCCCATGCCAATGTAAAAGACTTCTTGTTAAGCAAAGATATCAGTGAAAAGAGAGCTGGATGGATCACTAAGGTAATGGAGTATGATGTTGATATTCAGATTACCAAGCTGGTAAGAGGGAGAGGATTGTGCAAAGAAATGTTATCAGGCCAGGATTCAGATGAAGAGGCTACTATGGTAATAATAGAGCAGCAAGAGTTAAGAAATGTTAATGGCCCAAGGAGCTGGATAAATGACATGAAGAACTTCTTATTAGGGAATGGATACCCTTAGGGATTGAATAGAACTAAAAGGAGACAATATAGACTGCAGTGCATTCCCTATGTTGTAATTGATGGTATCCTATTCAGGAGGGATTTTAATGGGACCCTGTTGAGATGCATTGAAGAGGAACAGATTGAGAGGATGATTAAGGAACTTCATGATGGCCCCGATGGTGGCCATTTCTCTGCAAGAACAACTGCCATGAAGATCATGAGGGCTGATTATTATTGGCCATCTCTGTTCCATGATTGTTATGGATATGTGAGAAAATGTGAGAAATGTGCTTTCTTCTCAGGAAAACAGAGGCTTGTAGCTCTCCCTGTTCGTCCTATTCAGGTGGATCAACCCTTTACCCAATGGGGGTTGGATTTTATAGGCCCCATTAATCCTCCATCTAGTGCAGGTCATAAATGGATTTTTGCTGCTACTAATTATTTCACTAGATGGACAGAGGCAGTTGCCTTGAGGGATGCAACAAAACCATCAGTTGTTGAATTCTTTGATGGAATTGTATCTAGGTTTGGCGCTCCTTCTACTATCATCTTGGACAATGCTAAGTCTTTTTTTGGAACCGAAATTTGTACATGGGCAATGAATCATAATATCTACCTGAGCACATCATCAAATTACTATCCCCAGGGTAATGGTTTGGTTGAGTCTTCCAACAAGAATCTGATCAGAATCATGAAGAGGACAATAGAAGACAATTAGAGGGTCTGGCATAAGAAATTAAGAACTGCTCTTTGGGCTGATAGGATAACACGCAAGAGATTTTTTGGGAATTCACCTTTTGTGCTGGTATATGGTAGGGAAGCCAGACTCCCAATCTCATTGGAATTCCCATCCTTGGAGTTGGCTCATCAACTTGCATTGATTGAAGATAGTGCCATGTCAGTAAGGATGGCAGAGCTAATTGAGTTAGAAGAGAAATGAAATAAAGCTATGCAGACCCTAGAGATGCATCAACAGCAGACGAAAAGGAGTTTTGATAAGAAAACTAGGGTTAGAACCTTCAGAGAAGGAGATTTAGTTCTAAAGTGGGATGCAGATAGTGGAAAATCAGAAAGACATTCCAAATTTGATGCACTATGGAGTGGCCCCTATCTGATTGCCAGTTGCAAATAGGCTAATGCATTCCAACTAAGTCGGCCCAATGGAGAGATTTTGCCCATTCTAGTCAATGGGATCTATCTGAAGCCCTATTTATAAAAATTTCAAAATCCATGTACATAAGTAGTTTAGTTTCTTTTCTGTTGTTTCTTGCTTTTCAATAAGTGCGTGTGCACATGGTTCTCTCTTTGAGTTGCTAGCTTCCGAAGTTTTGACAGTTTTGAGGTTACAAAAGTAGAGCTAGGGTTTTCAATGTTTTGATCTCCTCACAAAAGGGTTAGGGTTTTGTAGTTCTCAGATTCATACTTTTCAGACCTTGTGACCCAATGGATTTTTTACAGGAAACTAGTCATACATTGAGCAGGCTCATGCCCCCTGTGAGTCGCCAAAAGTGTTGTATTTTAACCTTCCCACCAAAATTCATAATTCATATTTCCCTTTCCACCTTTGAAATGTCCATAGTCAAATACCTATGGAAATATTAAAAAATACCAAGCTTCAAACCTTATAACATATTTTTTGCAGCCCATAAGTTCACCTTCATCAGATCCAAGGAGATCGACGGTTGGCGTTATCTCGCCATTGGAAGTTGCATGGTTAATACGTTAGCGACATGGCACCCTAATGACATGTGTCTGGTGGGTCCAACTTGCTGGGAAAACATGTTTTGGCAGGTTAGAAAAGTTGCACGACACTATGGGCGCTATGTCGCTATCATGTGTTGGCCAAAAAATCTTCATAGCGACATAGTGCCCGACGAAAATGTCTTATGCCGGGCAGGTTGCGTCACATCAAAAAATGTTCATGACGAGTGATCAGTTTCACGGGCTAGGAAGTCAAAAAAGCCAGTGGGGTGCCATGGCACCATCGAAAAACTCATGAGTTTTTCGATGGCGACATAGCGCCCAAACGAAAAAGTCCACCGCTGCGAATCAAAGACAAATGGGTTCCATTTTGTACCTCATCTGCCCAGTTGGTGGAGTCCAATGCCATGGTGGAAAATCATTTGAAGATACGTGCAAATCAGAAGACATGTCATCATTTGTGTGCCATGGCGCTATGGGAAGTTGGCCTTGAGTTTCCCATAGCGACATAGCGCCTTTCACCACGTGTTAGTGGGGCCAGGTCTTGCCAAGGTGCGGTTGCTGAGGTGGTGCCAGTTATGATGGGCCTGGGGTAAGGACAGAACAGTGGTACGATGAGTCTTCACGATTGTTAGATTTAAGCCCGATCAACGGTTGGCGCTATCTCGCCATTGGAAGCTGCACGGTGGATACCATGGCGACATAGCACCTTGTTGACACGTGTCTTGCTGGCTCAGCCAAGGTTGATGGTTAACGGCTGGCAGTCAGTGCAATCATCGCCGTCAACATGGTAGTTAGTTTTGATGTTACAGCTAGATGGTGGAAAGGTGGCACAGTTAGGTTGAGACCACTAGGCGCTATGGCGCTATCAGGATTTTCAAAGACTTTTTCAATAACGACATGGCGCCCAGTCAATATTAAGGGTGGTCAAACATGGAAAAGGTGTCCAAAATGGCAGAAGGAAGGAATGTGATTGGCCCCCGTGGCCTAGTTAGCATGTGGAACCGTTTGACCTCGCTGACCCTACTGATTCATGAACCAAGAAATGAAGGTAATCGATTTTGTTGTGCAATCTGATCTTCATGATCAATCCTGACCTACCTAGAATGAATGTAGAATGAGGAAGAACACTCCACCGTCTCAGTCAATCCATCTACCTAGTCAGAACATCGATGGCGCCATTTTCAGTCCTCTCAGAACACCTGTTGCAACAAAGATCAAATTTTCTTCAGATTTCCATGATTGTCCTCCATAGGACTTAATGGCAGGTAGCTGCAAGGTCACTTCAGCTAGGAAAGATCTCAGTTATGCCTGAATTATAAAGGCAAGTTTCTTTTTTGAAGGAGGACTTTTCTCTCTGATTTTCCTCTGCTATTGCTCTACAATTCTAGTGTAAATTCCCCTGTATCTCTGAACTGTCTGATTCTCCACTTATCTCCTCTAGTCATTGGTATTAAAGTGCAAGAATTCTCTGCCTGTGCCATTGTTTTGTGGAAATCTATAATCTGCACGACTGTATCTTTGCTAGCCTGTGAATGATATATAAGTGAACTTCTTCCTTGTGTCATTCATCTTAGTTTTCTGATCTATATGTGGTTATTTGATTAAAGCAAGTTTGGATGTGTATATCCTTAGTTTCATTCTAGTTCAGTAGTGCATGTATGGGCAGAGAATTGGTTCGAACACTCTATTTTGGTGCATCACCTCCTTAGGTTAGAACTAGGTAGATTTTCTTTTGTGCTCTCCTTCTCCCTTTTCCTCTCCAAGAGTAGTTAGGTGCGCCCTGATAGTAAGAGGAAGCCGGCCTTCTCCAGATACTCAACCTCGTAGTTCAAGTCCCACAGCTTGGAGGTTGTTTCCATGTTTCACTAGGTTGGCCTCACACATAGGCCTTGGACAAGGGTGCAAACTTAAGTGACAACACTAACCAATTGTACTTCTAAAATATCCTTTCCTTTACCCATCTTATATCATGATGCCGTGACTAGTTGAACTAGGGTTTACTTTTTTAAAAAAACTTCGAAAACTATGTAACTCGACACTTGAATGAAATACCTAGTAGATCGTTGAAGTAGACTTGGGTAGTTGTTAGATCCTTGCAATTTTCCTTTTGATCACCTAGAAATCACTTCTTCACTTTGCTCTTAATCGCTTTGCATTTGAATGATTAAAAAATGAATAATTTTCACTTTTATGTGGTTCAAAAACCTTGCATTTAATGCATTTTGTACTTTCATCTACCACTCAGCTTCTTCATGATTTATCAACTTATCATCCATTCCATATTGCTCAATAGTTACCATCACTCGACATCTATTGACATTGTAAATCATTTGGCAACCACTATCAAACTTGACTCGATAGTAACTAGACTGTTCGACTTGGCTCACACTGGAGTCTTACTTAGTAGCCAAAGGTAACTCAACATCATCTTCCAAGTTTTGTCTTGACATATTAACTCATGTAGATTTCTACTTTGTTGCACTTCAATATTCTTTAGGACTGATGTATGATACTTCCTTATATGTATCAGTCCCATAGAATCATCTTGTGCTCAATTGGATGAGGTGTGATCACTTGACCTTTTGGGTGAAGTGACCCCTCCATTGGATGAACTTGATCCATCTCTTCTTTTTCATATCTTCTTCATATTTGCCTTGATGTTTTCAGCATCAAAATTTTCTTTTCCCTTGTTGACTTTAGTCTTGGGTGCCTTGGCCTTTGTTGGATAGTTCTTGCTGACATGTCCAGTCTTCAAGCAACTAAAACAAGTGGTCTTGTTCAACCATCTATTGTAGTTACCTTTAAAGTGTTCTAATGTAGTTCGGAGGTATATGTCCATATTCATGACAATAGTGACAACTTTGCCTTGCGTTGTAGTCCTAATAGTAATGATGTGCATAGTTGTCCTCTTGCATGTTGATTTGGTGTCCACATAGGCTTTGATCTGCACTCAAAGGCTCTATGTCCATACTTCTAGCAATTGTAGCAGTGACCATCAAATTGTCCTTGTGACTTTAGATCTACAATTTTGTGTCATATGTCCTTGCATGTTTCACTTATGACAATACCATTGACTTTTAGGTGTATTGTGCTGATTGGTCCTTTTACTCCTACAAACTTTAGCAGAATGTCCTTTCTTATTATAGTAATGACAAGTGGATTCTGAATTCTTACCTTTGTCACTCATTTGTTCAACACTCTTTGATGTTTCACCTACTTCAGTACTGGTGAATCCAAGTCCTGATATATCATTGTTTGATCTTGGTGATTTTAGCAACTACTCAAAGTGCTTGATGGCTTCACTTGACTTGTTGAAGTTCTCTGCTATTTCTTTCTCTCTTTTCAACTCATTCTGCAATTGCTCATTCTGGATTTTTAGGGTAGAGATCTCAATGTCTTTCATATTGAGTTCATGATGAATGTTCATCATTTGGCTAAGTGTATCCATCTACATGTTTGAGATCCTTGTGAGTTCAGTAGACTTCTCGTCAAGTCTATTTTCAAGATTTCTCTTGTCATCTTCAAGCATAGCTCTGTCCTTAATTGCTCTTTTCTTTTGTTTAGTGATTTCACATAGCATCATGGCTTGTGACTCATGTTCTATCTTGAGAGATCTTATCTCTTCAATTTGTATTCTATTTTTCTCCATTAGCTTTGCTATTGCTGCATCAAACTCTTTTGAGTCTTCCTTTGCAAATACTTTAGTGGTGTCAATCTCCTTGTAGTATATGTCATTGTCTGCTATGGCCATGTCCTTTCTTCTTTTCAAGGATTTCGTTAATTCCTCTCTTGCTTCCTCTACCTTTTGTAGAGCAAGTTGCACATCAATTACCTGGTTTTCAATGATCTTCCCAAGTTTGAAGACTTCCATCTTCAGATCTTTTTCTCCAAGCTATTAGGCTTCCTTTTGAGGGAACTTGGCTCTAATACCAATTGTTGGAATGTCTTTATGGGAAAAGCTCTTCTAAGAGGGGAGGGGTGAATCAAAAGTATTAACTTTTTACTTTTTCACACCCTTAATGACATATGAATGAAATTAACATGCATGCATACAAACATTTAAATAACAATGAAAAGTAAACATGCAAAACCACATAACACATGAGATTTTGGTGACCCAGATACCCTCCAAGAATAAGAAGGTAAAACTAGGGTGGGGATGACAACCACAAAATTTATTGTAGAAAAAGAGTTCAACCACTTCTGATGGTTTTCCCTATTAAAGGCCTGCCCTGTTAAAGGCTTTACACACTATCAAATATGACCTGTTGAAAGGATTCACAAACACTTTACATGAAGTGTCACCCTATTAAAGGATTTACATATAGGTTTTTAAACCAACCTAACTTAATAGGACTTTCATGACCTTCTCCAAAGGTTCTTTTATCCTTCTCCTAAGTATCTTTCAACCTAGCTGCTAAGCTAACCTATCTCAATAGGATTTCAACATCTAATACAGTTATGAGAGAGTATTAGAACAATACACCTGATTGAATGCAATCTCTTATTGTGTGTCTTATGCACTTGATCTACTCTTCTTTCATTTATTTCTACTAGATCTGATAATCTAAATGTTTCCCCTGTTCTATTCTAATCAACTTGATATGTAAATGATGTCCTTTCCACTTAATGTCTGACACCTATGTTATGCAACAACCTTAGTACTGGGCTCTACTTCTTTTCTTTCTTTCAACAACTTTTTATGTGGTGTTGTGACTTCATTATAAAGATTAGTGGATAGTCATGCATTCTTGAATGAAGTGTTCCCGCTCAAATCCTTAGTTGTCACCTATTGGTTGCATGTTGTCTCCAATTATCTAATTGGTTGCATGTTGATTGCATAGGTGGATGAGAGGATTTGATCTTATCTTCTTATTATGTCATGAGTCATGCATAACCATTTCACATCTTGGTTTGTGATGGCACAAACTTTTATGCCGATCTTGCATTTCTTGGCACATAGAGTCTTACTGTTGCATGGCACATATTGTTCCTAGGTAAAAGCACAAACCTGTGTCACCTTTTATAAAGGAGAAGTGATATCAAAATTTAAAGTCTTCAAATTTAATGACATAAAAGTGGCATTTGTGCTTACAATTTGAAGATGATGTAAACTAATGAAATGTGTAAAATTAGATGAAGTTTATGTTTGTAATTTTTTTGAAAAAAATTGAGTGAAATTTTTATCTATTTTTAAATTTTTAAATTCTATTTTTAAATTTTTTTAAAATGCTGAAAATATAGAGTTTTTTTCCTATCAAACAAATATATGAAAATATTCATATTTTGGTCTGATTTTGGAATATGTTAGAGTCAACATGTATACCTAGTGTACCAAAAAAGAAAAATTGAAATTAAGCTAATATTTTTAAAGTTATAATTGGTCAAAGTCAAAGTTGTCAGAAATTAACAGTTTTTTTCTCCCGTCAAACTTTTTCCATCAAATCTACATATTTTTTAAAACAAATTCCATATTCTTGAAGAAGACTCTCTCCTCTAGCTCAGCATTAAAAAATAATAATTTTTGAACATGATTTACTATTTTTTTCTTATTTTTGAATAGACATCTTCCTGAAATTTAAAATACCTACTTGTACTATTTTCAAGTTATAACATATTATCCATAATCAAAATTTCAAAAAAATTATATAATCATAATCTTGACTCCGAGACCTACAAAACTATATTTTTAGTTTTAAAAAAAACTTCAATTTAGTAAGTAAAATTGGCCTTCAAAGTGAGAAGTTTGTAGAAGTTCTTATTTTTGCTTGTGTGGCTACCACCTAGGATGCCACATAGGTAGTTCTGGCTGAAATAGTTTCGACTGAAAGGGTTTTGGCCGTAACCCCCTAGTGCATAAAATTATTTTCAATGACTTTTTGGCTATTTTTATGATATTTTGAGTCATTTGAAACATGGGGGTTACGACAGGAACCATTTCGGCCGAAAGTGTTTCTGCCATAACTATGCATGCCACGTCGATGGGGAAACTTGCCACATATGTACGACCGAAACTTGTTCGGCCATAACCATTATGGCTAAAAATATTTCGGCCGTAACCCCTCCAAATATCACAAATGGTGAGACAAGTTTGTGCTTTCACCCTCCTGGATTGCTCGGCACCAACTACATTTCCTGCTTTGCTTGGCACCTATTGGATTTTGAAATGTGTAGCACATGTTAAACTCTAAATTGCTTGGCACATGAACATTTCTTCTGTTGCTCGTCACATGAAGAATTCTAAATTACTTAGCACCTGAATTCTTCTCAATTACTCAGCACATGAAGAATTCTGTATTGTTCGGCACTTGAAGAATCTTGTTACTCAGCACATACTTTACTCTGATTTGCTTGGCACCAACTGTGACTTGGCACTATCTATGGTTCGACACTAACTAAAGTTCTAGCTCAGCATGCATTGTGTACTCGACATCTATAGTGAAAATGGTTAAGTGTGTTGACACTCATTTTTCAATACTAAGTATTTGATCAACACAAGTAACATAGAATATTTTTAAAAAAATATTAGAAGAAAATTAGTTTTATTATAAAAATGTTAGAAAAAATGAGTTTAGAAAAAGATTAGTTTGATTAGAAAAATTAGAAAAAATATTACACTTAAATATTAGAAAACCATTAGAAAATATATTTGAAAATATTAGTTTGGAAAATATTAGAGAACTATGAAAAAATATTAGAAGAAACATTAGAAAAAAATTACTAAGTGAAATATTAAAAAAATGTTAATCTACAATATTAGAAAAAGAAATTAGTATTATAACACTAGGAAATATTATAATCTAACATTAAAGAAAATAAATTGGTATATAACATTAGAAAATATTAGAAAAAACATTAAACTTGAAATATTAGAAAAAAAGAAAAAAAAGAAATTAGTGTAGAAAATTAGAAAATTTTAGAACGAGCTGTCTCCAACCCTTTAACACTAACCATAACCCTAACCCTAACTCAAACTCTGAAACTAATTTCTAGTTGTAACTCAAACTCTAACTCTAACTTGAAAACTCTTTATCCCTAATCTAATGCTAGAGTTTTATAACTAAAATGGGCTAATGTAACCCTAGAAACATAACCCTAATCTAATCTTAACTAAAAATGAAAACCCTTAGATCTAACTCAAACCCTAATCTAAATCAAACCCTAATAATGAACCCTAATCTAACTAAAAACCTTAATCTAATCGTAAGTCTAGAAATCAAACCGTAACCAAAACCTAATCTAACTCAAACCCTTTAATCTTTAAATGAAACCCTATCTAAATCAAACCCTAGAATCTAACTCAAACCCTAATCTAATGTAACCATAGAAATAAAACCCTAACCAAACCTTAACTCAAACTGTAATCTAATCATAACTAAAAACTAAAACCCTTTAATTTAATCCTAAATGAAAACTCAAACCCTAATCTAAATGAAATCCTAGAATCAAACCCCAATCTAACACAAACCCTAGAATATAATCATAACCCTATAAATCAAAGCCCAACCAAACCCTAATCACATGTACATGTACCCTAATCTTTAACTCAAACCCTAATCTAGAAATTAAACTGTAATGAAACCATGATCTCTTTAAATCAAGCCCTAGAATCATGAACCCTAATCTAATCACAACCCTAGAAATCAAACCCTAATCTTTAACTCGAACCCTTTAATCCAAATCAAACCCTCACTCAAACCTTAAGTAATGTACAACTATAACCCCAACCAAACCCTTTAATCTAGAACTCAAACCCTAATCTAAATCATTTAAACACTAATCAAACCCTAATCTTTAACTCAAATCCTAGAATCTTAATCATAACCCTAATCTAACTAGATAACCCTAACCTAACCTTAAGTGTAACTAAAATCCTAATCTTTAAAACCTAACTCAAATTGGAACCCTAATTTAACTCAAGTTACCCTAACTCAAACCCTATTGAAATTTTAATCAAACCCTAATCTAACACAATCCCTAATCTAACGATGTAAGTTCCCTATAAATCAAACCCTAATAAAACCTTTAGATCTATTTATCAAACCCTAGAATCATATGTACCCTAATCTTTAACTTGAAAACCCTTTAATCTAAATCATTTGAAGTTTCATAATCAAACCCTTTATCTAATCCTATTTGAAAACTCAAACTCTAATTTATAAAGTTCAAGTGAACCAAGTAATCTTTTAATCAAACCCTAATCATGAATCCTAATCTAGAATCATAATTCCCTATCTGAATCAAACCCTAACCAAACTAGGTAATCTATCTCAAACCCTAATCTAAATGAAACCCTAACTCAAACCCTAATCCAAATCATTTGAACCTTAATCAAAGCCTAATCCTTAACTAAAATCCTAACCTAGAATCATAACCCTATTACTTTCTAACTAGATAATCCTAACCTAACCCTAGAATCGTAACTAAAACCCTAATCTAACTCAAACCCTAACAAGAAAACCCTAATATAATCCTAACTTCAAACTCAAACCCTAATCTAAGTTCTCAAATTAGACAGTGTAATCCTAACTCAAAACTCAAACCCTTAGATCTAGAAATGGAACCCTTTAATATAACTTAAATTCTAATGTAAGATTTTAGGTAACTGAAAATTCAAACCGTAATCTTTAACTCAAACTCTAATGTAATCCAGAACTAAAAACTCAAAACCTTTATTCTAAATAAAACCCTAATCTAACTCATTGGACCCTAATCTAACTATAACCCTAGAAATCAAACCCTAATCAAACCCTTTAATCTAAATGAAACTCTAATCATTACCCTAATCTAACTCAAGTGAACCCTTTAAGTCAAATCTAGATAATCTTTAATCCTAAAGTTCTAAAAACTCAAGTTCCCTAACTCTAACTCTAACTCTAACTCTCATGTATGATCATATAAATTTTATTGACACATGTTATAGATTATCTAAACATGATGTACATGATTATGTATCTTTTAATTTCAATAATAAATTGTGTATGAGACATGACATGTACATATATACATTATATGTGTAAATTTACAATATATATTAGCTCCATCATTTTATAGATATGGCTTTACACGATCAGCTTGCTCATCATCCTAAGGGCACTGATGAGGCTCTTGTTGTGACTCCTCCTAATGCGGCTCCTGCTACAACTCCTGATGCGATGCCTACTACAACACCTGATGTGGTTCCTACTATGGCTCCTTGTGTAGTTCATCATGTTGCTCATGGTGGGGCTCATGTTGTAGCTCATGGTGGGGCTCATGTTATGGCTTGTCATATGGGTCATGGTGGAGCTCATGTTGCAGCTCCTGGTATGGCTCCTGGTGTGGCTCCAAGTGGTGTATGTCCTGGCATGGCTCCTAGTGTGGCTCCTAATGGAGGTCCTACACCTGCAACTCCTACTAGAGTTCCTACTGCAGCTCTTATTGTGCCACCTCTATGCATTGATATTGATGCATTGTTTGCATTTGTAGAGAAGGAGGTTATTAGATTAGAGTAGTCTATATTGTCCTCCGATGATGGTCTATATAGAGACATATGTGCTACCATATGTAGGAGTTTACAGGATTTGACTACTAGATTTAGAGTTCATCATTCATTTACCGTTGATGTATTAGTTGCCATATCTAGGGATCTTAGAGTTGAGATTTCAGTAAATGCATCTTTTGATGATATCAAAAGGGTGGCCTTGAAAGATGTCATCAAACAAGATCTCTTTCCATCATATGAGGGTACACAAGGTAGGGTGAGAGGCTATCAAGTGACATGATGTAGAGATCATGTTATTGCTAGTATGATCTATCCTCATTTTTTAGTTGCACATGGTCATTATCCCAATAATGATCATATACCTCTTTATTTTGCACAATAGTTGTATGCTGAGTTCCTCATGGGGCTCAATGTCAACTACATAGACATTCCAAATTATTGCAAATAAGGGCATGGTCAAATCGCAGATCATGACTAGTATCATAGTGCACAATGTCTGCCACCCTCTAGATGTGAGATATTTCATTGGATAGAAACTTCCTCTGGTGACTCCAACACTAGCATCTATTGTAGATAGAGTTTTCATTGCTTCCTAGAGGGGAGCGATTGACAATATTGGATACATTGCATCTGCGGCTACTAGTATCACATCTAATTTTCTTGGTTGTTATATTTACACTCAACAGAGTCTTCTAAGTCATACATCTTTAGAGGTATCTAGTAGCACTTCAAGCACCTCCCCTAATGAGGCATACAGAGCTATTGGACTACCAATACTAGGCAATGTTCTTGCTCTTTCAGGACAACACACACATATGGATTTAGCATTGTATTTTTTGGAGGATTTGTTGCAGAGTATCATTTGTATTCATGATACATAGGAGATGCCATTTCACTTAGTGATGGATGCCATTAGACACCATTAGAGCCTCATAGTTCCATACGCATAAACCACACCAATGACAGTCACCACATAGCATAGTTAACAACATTTTCCACCAGGCTCATGACACTCTACAGATGACTTGGGCATATGAGTTGTAGATGTTAGGATCATAGTTGAGGTCCTTGATGATTTTTGTGAGTAGTTATGAGGGCCATCTTAGATTGATACTAGTCCAAGCATGGGATTTTCATCGTACATGGACATGTTATTCCAACCTGGCACTAATTCTACACCATTACCCAGCTAGTTGCACAGTCCACTTCACTCATCATTACTAGCAGTTGGAGATTGTGTCATTGAGGTTGGTTTAGTAGGTGTTGGAGTTTTAGGAGATGATGTTGGAGTATTAGGACACATTGATGTTTCAAATAGTAGAGGTGCATTGATAGATGATACGATGGAGTCTATTGATCATCCTCCACCTATAGAGATCCACGTACATGTATATATATAATTTATTTTTAAATTTAAATATATGAAATTTAAAATTTCATTTCAAATAGATATTTAATTTAAGTTATAATAAATCATGTAGATACAGGTCGTCGAGCACATGATTACATCTAGTGTTGGGTCAGGGCATGTACATCAGAGAGATGATTCTATGGAGACACCCAATAGTGCTCAAGTACAAGTTTTAAATAGTTTGTAAAGTTATTTATGTTTCAAACTAGATATATGCACTCATATTTAATTCATGTACACATGTGTGTGTGTGTGTGAGTGTGTGTGTGTGTGGTGTGTATATATGTTTAAATAGTTCTAATGTATATGTATATATATTTGTAGGGCTCAGTTGATGTGCCTTGACCACATGATGTATAGGAGACTCAATTAGAGGGTCGTTCTATTCATATGTGTCTTGAGGGGTCCCACTAGTAGTAGTATTAATTTATATTTTTTTGATGCATTTATATATTGGAGACTTAGTATATTCTGGATACTTACAT
Organism: Cupressus sempervirens; assembly: GCA_028749045.1. Classification (NCBI taxonomy): domain Eukaryota; kingdom Viridiplantae; phylum Streptophyta; class Pinopsida; order Cupressales; family Cupressaceae; genus Cupressus; species Cupressus sempervirens. Next base: position 150,957,796 of record CM053789.1, read on the forward strand.
ACACGTGAATTTTAGTACCTCGATGGCATGTACATGTTTCACTATTTATTTGACTATTTAGTACTTTAGTAGTTGGATGGTCACATGTATATGAATTTTTATATTTTGCTACATACATTTTTATTCAAGACTTACAATTTGCATATGTATGCATTTTAGTAGAGATATTAGATGTAGATGTTTGTTTTGGAGACATACATGTATGTGTATTATTTTTATTTTAGTAGAACATTCTTCATGAATTAGATTATAGATTTTAAAATTTAGATTTTATTGTGAACATTATAAAAATAATGAAATTAACTTCTCTTTACCTACTTCAATAGTTAAATATTCAAAGAAGTTCCAAATTGATCTATGAACCTAATTTATAATTTTGAAAAATAATAATAACTTATAAGGTGATTGAATTAAATTAATATAGGTGCTTAGAACTACTAAATTAACCCAAATGATTTAGATTACAAATTTAAAACATTATATTCATTTGTAATTATTATAAAATAAACAATTAGTAGAACTAAAGATACATATTTGGTAAATCATTTAATAGGAATAAAGATACAAATTTGTTAAATCAATTAGTAGGACTAGAAAGATACAAATTTGTTAAATTATCAATTAGTAGGGCTAAAGATAAATATTAGTTTTATGTGGATAAAAATATACTAACTAGGTAAGCCTTGATACATTATTTTAAACTTTTACAAAATATAATATTTAAAAACACATTAATAAACTAGTAAACTAAGAGTATGACCCTACAATAAACTAACATTAATACATAGTTTTTAAATAAACTAATGATAACTAAGACTATGATCATACAATTTTAAAAACACATTTAATTCAAGATGAAATTCGAATGTTTGAAAAGAAGTTGATAAAAGAATTTAGATAACATGTATTAAATTATTTTTGATACATATCTATCTAATGATTGTGTAAGTTCCAACTAATTTACATATCAAGCCTATTTAGATCAAGTTGTTATTATTAAATTAATCCATAGTAATTAATATTATTAATTTATATAGTTTTTTAATAGACTAATGATAACTAAGAGTATGATCATACAATTAAAAACATATTTAATTCAACATGAAATTCAATAGTTTGAAAAGAAGTTGATATTTAAGAATTCTAACATATTAAATTATCTTTCATACATATCTATCTAATGATTGTGTAAGTTCCAACTAACTTGTGTTGTCTATTTATATCAAGTTATTATTATTAAATTCATCCATGGTAATTAATATTATTAGTTTATATAGTTTTTAATAAACTAATGATAGCTAAGAGTATGATCATACAATTAAAAACACATTTAATTCAACATGAAATTCAATAGTTTGAACAGAAGTTGATATTTAAGAATTCTAACATATTAAATTATCTTTCATATGTATCTATCTAATGATTGTGTAAGTTCCAACTAACTTGAATTGCCTATTTATATCAAGTTATTATTATTAAATTCATCCATGCTAATTAATATTATTAGTTTATATAGTTTTTAATAAACTAATCATAGCTAAGAGTATGATCGTACAATTAAAAACACATTTAACTCAAGATGAAATTCAATAGTTTGAGAAGAAGTTGATATTTAAGAATTCTAACATATTAAATTATCTTTGATACGTATCTATCCAATGATTGTGTAAGTTCCAACTAACTTGTATTACCTATTTATATCAAGTTATTATTATTAAATTCATCCATGGTAATTAATATTATTAAAATATATACATTCTTAAAAAAACATTAATAAACTAATAAACTAAGAGTTATGACCCTGTATAGTAAACTAACAACTTTAAATTAACTCAAATTATTATAAAATAAATCTCAAAGGTCAGTTCAACCATGATGTATACTTATAACATGTAATATCTTATCATGATCTTCACTATCTAGTTTCCACTTGCGACGTACATGCTTAAATTTGACTAGATGTAGACAAAGCCTGGTAGCAACAACCAAGTGGCTGTATTGTAAAACCTTTTTGTTAGGTTGATAATCAAAAAAATGTATTTTATGTTGGATTATTTTGTCTTGCTTCAAATATGTTCCCTCTATCACAATAGAACCTGCACCACAAATTTAAATATTTTAAAATTTGATAGATATAAAGTTATGTGTGTGTGTGTGTGTGTGTGTGTGTGTGTGTGTGAGAGTAAATAGTTTTGTCCTTCAAAAATTAAGTACAAAGAATGAATCAAAATGCTTGAATAGAAGAACAATATTCACTAACAATTGGAAATACTATCATGAGATTGATAGCTTTCCTCTAAATTGAGAGATACAACTCACTCTTAGAAAGATATTCAAAGAATTTAAATAGCTAGTTATGTCTTTTACTAGAAGGCTTTCTAGTATTTACCCATCACTATGGGATAAATACGATTATAAGATTTATAAACTAGATAATGAGGAGAGAGAAATGAACAAACAACCACATGACAATCTATCTAGTCTTTCATATCATAGGGGAAGTGCAAAGAAACATTATTTCATTATGATGAATATGAATGTTAATGCAAAACTGCACCTAAAACATGAAAGACATTATTGTATAACCATTTTCAATCCAAGAAAATCATATTCAGACTTTAGAATCTGATATCTGAAACTCTCTTTTATTTTAGATGCATAACAAAACAATAACAATATCATTTTATCTTTGTCATTACAGTCAAATTGCATAAAAATAAAAATAACACTTCTATTCCTCCTCCCTGTTACAATCACTACACATAAAAATGTATTCTCCCTTTCCTATAGCTACATAACTATTGGTGAAGAGAAGAACCCCCATTACAAATGTTTTTTCCATATTAAATAATTTTTTCAAGAAGTCGCACAACCACCACAACTTCTTAACGAACTTCCCTTGTCTTCTCCAGCACTATGATAATTAATTCTTATAAAAGAATTAATTATTTTACATCTTTTCTCATCTTTAATCAATTACCTAGAACTTTTACAATTTGATTTCACGAGAATAATTAATTCTTTTTTTAAAGAACTAATTATTTCAAATTTTCTTTTTTACATTTACCTTACCCCACCAACTTCATTTATCTTTTGACCTTCAATATCACATTATAATTGTAATAATTAATTCTTTTAGAATTAAGAATTAATTATTTGAAAGAACATTGAAAGTGTGATTTTTAATTATTTTGTAAATATTAATATTTAATTATTTAAATAATTAAATTTAATGTTTTTTCCTTTGAAGGTCTTTTATTTTTTTTAAATTTTAATTGTTTGGGAGGGGTAATACTTAGGTTTTCAAAAGCCTAGGTAATAGTGGCTCTTTCTGGGGGTTGCAATCTATGCTAAGGTGCAGAGAACTCTAGGATCTCTGTCTGCTGCTGTCCAATGTTGTCCATTGGGTGTAGAGTCACTTATCACTATAAACATGAACCTGTATTGAATATTGCAATAAAAATTCTTACTTATATATTTGGCTGCTGCTATTCAATGGATGTAGCTTCTTACACTATAACCAACATGATTCAACTCATCTCCATAGCTCATGTGTTTTGAAATGATAGCTGCAATCTTAATTTCTGCTACAATATCATTTTCCTATCTATTTTGTAGGGACAAAATTAGCATCTTCAAGACATCTTAAAGATTCTCAATAAAAGTTGTGCTATAGATTGAGCAGATCATGTAAGTCCCAATGGGTTTATATGGGTTATATTCTTCTCTAGGGCACTTTACATTCCCCATAAGTTTCTTGTTGACATATGGAGTAGAAGGATGCATTAAATTAATAGAATTGCTTATTTTTCTCCCTTTCTAAGAAAAATAGAATTTAAATGCTATTCAATTGATTTAAAAAGGTGTGAGGACCATTTGTGGAATAATATCATGTTTGGAAACCGCATGATAAAAATTTCTTGAACAATATCCATGACAAATTGATCCTATAAGAATTGTCTCTCTGATCAGAGGAGAACCAAACATAATGCAATTAGCAAAAATTGTCTCAGCTTTTTTCCCAGAACTCAAATCATAGCAATAGTTGCAATTGAATCAACAATAAAGTGGCCAACAAATATAATCTTCTTTTCTTCAAAAATGTGTTCATTTGGGCTTCCAAGTTCAAATTTTTGAGAACATACAAGAACATACTGAGAGCTCCTTTGTACTATGGAATACTAGAAGATGAGGTATCAAACCTAATTTTTGAAATTCATAGACATTATGTTGTATTTCTTGTTCACTAGCAATACCTAAAATAGGTACAAGGTTGACAAGAACCAAACAAAGGTTTCTAGGGCCAACACAATGAGAGAGCTCATGCAAAAACCAAACAACTGGCATCGGTTCAATGTCTTTATCAGATCCTTGTAGCTCAAAAATACTTACCTTACTCATTTGTGTTTTCCCAACCACATGAATGAGAGATGCATGCTCAATCCTTTCTGCCATCCTTTAACACAAAATTTTCTCCACGCTTAAATGGAGACATGGTCTTTGTGGTTGTATTTAAATAAGGACCTATTTCGATAGAAGTTACATGATGTTTGCATGCCTTAACCATCTGGATGCTACTAGAAATTACTTGGTAGCCTACAATTGTGCACACCAATCCCAAACTCTTTGTGTGCATACCACTTTCTCTCATTATCATAACTCTGAATCCAACTATTAGGAGAATGATGATGCTGATAGATGAAATGCTTTATAAACTTTTCCAACATTTTGAGTCAATGATTCGATATAGGCTTGATTGAGATTCCTGTCAATGGTTATGTCTCCTCTCTTGGAGTTAGGAATTAGATCACTTGATCCTCATGGGTGATGACTAACCAAAAGATGGGAATTCCATAGTCTTTAACTAACCTCCCTGGCTGGATATAGACGAGGGTAGTTATGAGTAGCATCACAATAATGAAGACAAGAAAATCATGATACAAAAATACCATGGTGCAACCATCCTTATCACCATGATTTAATTTTTTTAAATTTATTTTTATATCATGGGAAGGAGAAAATACAATGTTCTTCTTTGATACTTCTATCTCATTTTAACTATTTTTCCAATCTACAAACATGAATTCTCATCCTTTCCTTGGTAACTACCTTCTATTGCTTCTCTATTGGAAATTCAACCGCCAGACTTCATCATGCATGGCATCCACAAATATTTTAGAAGAGTTTATGATTCTTTCAAAAGACGGTTCCTTTTGATCTCCACCAATAGAGGATCCTTCAAATGTCATTAACCTGTTACGCTCTAGATTTTCCACATCCACAATAGATATGCATTATATTATTTTGAACAAAAAAATCATGGAACCTAGATTAAGCAAGCAATAACAAGATCATCTGGAAGACTAGTTATCAAAGAAAATATTGGCTTCTGTGCACATTTTTTTTGATATCTGTTTGACTATAATGTCGTGTGCTAGGGAAACATTTCTTAGTAATGTATCACGATTAGATCCACATCTAATATATAGTAGCACCTTCTAGTTTCAATCTGAAAAGGTTTCACCTACCTATGCATTGTCGTAGCATTTCACACTTTCAGTTTACTAGCAGTTTCTTCATTCTTGAAATGGTCAATGTGCATTTTTTACAGTATACCATGATTCATCATCTCCAATTGTGCTATGATACTACAAAAATTTATGAACACCCAATGATTTTAGTGGCAAATTATTATTTGCACTCAAGCTTTCTTATCTTTCAGCCATTGCATCTCAACCCTAATTAGGGTTAACAAAAACAAATTGAATTCTAGCTAAAAATTTGCCAAGTGTTGCTAATATTTGACCCATATTTCAATATAGGAGGACCGCCACCAATGAGGAAGTCGTTTTGCCAATTATATAGTGGTTCCAATCTTGTGCCCATTTTTGTAAAACGAAACCATACACATCATTATTAGAAAATTGATTTTGAAAAATAGCTCATTCTCTATGAAGAACTGTCATATCTACCCAAATTTTATTTTGTTGGAGTTTATATTTAAGCACATGTTAAAACCTATTCTTAAATCAAACTCCACCTTCATCTAAGACTCCACTTGTCACTTGATGCCTTTGAATCAATGAAGAGGGTCTCCCATTTTTTTTTGAATTTTTAAGAAAATGGATGACTCAAGGGAAGGGAAGGATTAAAAGATTATGCAACTTTATTGAAGGGAACACCAACATAAACAAAAAAAAATAGAAACCAAAATTTGCAAAAAGGAAATGGTTATTTACAATGGAAAGAGGAAAACCCTACAAACTTAGATGTGACAACATACAGGCTGGGAAAAGTATGAGCCTCTTTGAACCAACTCTGGATAGAATGGAAGAATGCTTTGCGTACAGGTGAGCAACATGGCCAATGTGATATTAAACTGATGAATGGAAAATGAATGTAGAGGAGGGAAAATAAATATAGATTCAAGATTTTCTTTCACATTTCTTGAATCAATATTATCTTTTAAAAAGATAGATGGAATATCAACTATTTTTTCCATACCTTGAGTCCTTCTATTTTTGGGTTGCCCATGTGACTTTTCCTCTGCAAATTGCTGCATTGATTCCTCCAAAAGAAGATAGTGAAAAAGATTTATGGGAGGCTGAAAAATATGTAAATCTTTTTCTTCCTCTTGATTTTTCACTGAGTCCTCTTCAAGAGCATTTTCTTCTCTATGCATCACTTCATCAATTTCTTTTTCTTCAAACATTTTGTCTTTGTTTTCTACTTCCGGGCAATCATTTGATGCTTTAGGCTGTAGTAATGATTTATTAGTCTCCAAGAGATCAAACAAGAAATGCTCATAGGAAAAGCTATCCAAGCCTTCCCAAACAACATCATTTGCTAGAGTGTCATCAAGAGTCTCAAATACAAAAGAATCAAATTCTAAATTTTGAAAATCTCTAAATAAATTTTTATTTGATCTTTCAACCTCTAGTCTTTGTTCAATAGGAGATATATCAAGGCCAGTGATTGATTCAACTGACTATGAAGCATATTCATCATCATAATTAACATTTAGATGGTAGGCTCTAGCCACACTACAGGAAGTGCCTTTAATCACAAGAGGAACTAGGTGATCTTTGTCATTGAAAACTATTAAACTTTGATAAATAAGAGGTGCTGATTTAATTTTTTTTAGAATGAGCCTTTTCTATTTAGGCTTTTCCTTCAGATAATTCTTTTGTTCATAGAGATAAATTCCTTCTTGTGTAATTTTTTTACACTTCATTTCACTTAGAATTATGTCATCTTCTAAACTAATAGCCTCCCTTTGTGCATCTTGCAACCTTTGTAACTTTAAATGAAGAAGAAAGAATTTAATTTATGTTTTCATGGTAGTAATGAAAACACATAACTGATTATTTTTAGTTGGTTGGTTGGTTAATCATATCTTACCAATAGTTCTATTAAATATATCAATAAAATCTCTCATGAATTCCCCATCTTCCAACTTGATTTGAAAGAATTTAAATAAAAATTTAGCTACATCAAGTGCAGGCATAAACCTCTAATGAAATTTCACCTCAAGGTCATTCTAACAGGTGATGCAACTGTCCATAAATTTTTGGAACTAGTTTACTACACTTCCAATGAGGCTTCCAACAAATAATCTAACAAAGACATTCTCCTCTTGCACACCAAGAATCCCATAGGTAACTCTAATTGCTTTAATGTGATCATCAGGGTCTTGATTTGCATCACCAAAAATTTTTAGGAGATATTCTAATGAATTCTTAGGTAAGGCTGAGTATTGAGAAAAAGAAAATGACCCAATTTGAGCCCCCCATGGCTGGGCTGTAACCAAAGCCATAACACCAAAATTCTTTCACCACAATCAATTAGAGTCACCAACCTTCATCCTTAGGGAGGTAACCTTCAAATTTCCAAGAAAATAAAAAAACTAGAACTTTCTTTCTTTCCCCAACAGAGTCGCCAAAAACTATTAGTAAATAGGTTTGTCCTTCCAAAATTAAGTACAAAGAATGAATCAAAATGTACTAATAGAAGAACAAGTATCACTAATGGTTGGAAATACTATCATGAGATTGATAGCTTTCCTCTAAATTGAGAGGCACAACTCACCCTTAGAAAGATATTCAAAGAATTTAAATAGCTAGTTACATCTTTTACCAGAAGACATAAAGGCTTTCTAGTATTTACCCATCACTATGGGATAAATATGATTGTAAGATTTATAAACTAGATAGTGAGGAAAGAAAAATGAACAAACATCCACATGACTATCTATCCAACCTTTCATATCATAGGGGAAGTGCAAAGAAACATTATTTCATTCTATTGAATATGAATGATAATGCAAAACTACACCTAAAACATGAAAGAAATGATTGTATAACCATTTTCAATCCAAGAAAATCGTATTCAGACTTTAGAATCTGATATATGAAACTCTCTTTTATTTCAAATGCATAACAAAATAATAACAATATCATTTTATCTCTATCATTATAGTCAAATTGCATAAAAATAAAAATAACACTTCTATTCCTCCTCCCTATTAAAATTACTCCATATAAAAATGTATTCTCCCTTTTCTATAGTTGCATAACTGCTGGTGAAGAGAAGAACCCTGTTACAAATGTTTTGCCCATATTAAATAATTTATTCAAGAAGTTGCACAACCACCACAACTTCTTACCAAACTTCCCTTGTCTTCTCCGACACTATGATAATTAATTCTTATAAAAGAACTAATTATTTTACATATTTTCTCATCTTTAATCAATTACCTAGAGCTTTTACAATTTCATTTCACAAGAATAATTAATTTTTTTAAAATAATTAATTATTTCAAATTCTCTTTTTTACATTTACGTTACCCCACCGACTTCATTTATCATTTGACCTTCAATATCACATTATAATTTTAATAATTAATTCTTTTAGAATTAAGAATTAATTATTTGAAAGGACATTGAAAGTGTGATTTTTAATTATTTTGTAAATATTAATATTTAATTATGAGTATGTGCAAGATCATGGTCAACCAAACTATGCTCTTAAGTGGCAATAAAAAAAAAAAAAAGGGTTATGTCAATTTGACATGCAATTTTCTGCTTGTTATTCAATTTATATTAAAAAGTTGAGAGAAAAGAATCTCTAGAAAATTGAATCTAGTTTCTAAACTACTAGGACTTATCTCAAAAAAATAAAAATTGATTGGTCAAAATTTTGAATTTTAATGCAATATTACAAAAATTTCAGAACAAAAATAAGAAGTAGATGTATGTCTGACCACCTTGATCAAAATCAAATGATAATATTTTTTTAATAATATTCTACATATAAGTAGTAGACTCATGCCTGGATGTGACATATATTTTTGGGTATTTTTATTCTAAACAAATAATTAATAATTAATTTTTGACCCTAGTATTTTTGGAATTAAAAAACTCTTGTGTCTGACCACCTTAATCAATTCAAAACTCTACAAAATTCAAATTTTTAGTTTTTTCCTTACAATAGAAGAAACATAGAATGTGATGCATCTTTTAGATTTAAAAAATATTATACCATTTGAAAGTTATATTTTTTTTTCAAGTAGCGTGTTAGTCAGCACTTTATACATAACTCCTTTAGAAAATAAGTAATAATTACTTACTAAACTCAAAATTTGACAAACCTTACATTTATGGAAAGATGAACATTCTTAAGAAACCCTTTTCATTTCATCAATTTTTGGTGAAAAAAATGTCATTAGCTACATGTTTAAAGTAACAGTCACATAAAAATAGGCCAAAAACACATTTTTAGGATGTTTTTAAAGTTGACCATATAGGTTTGGTATCAAAAGATATAGTAGACTTTATAAAGATATTAATTGTTTTCATTTAGTATTAGAGTGGGTTAGAAAAAGTTGGAATATATTTTGAAATGGTTTGAGATATTCTAGATTGTCACTTTTTGGCACATCATGATCCTGCACATACCCTTATTTAAATAATTAAATATAATACTTTTTTCTTTGAAGGTCTTTTCTTTTTAAAAAAATTTAATTGTTTGGGAGGGGTAATACTTAGGGTTTCAAAAATAAAATAAAATAATATATATATATATACATACATATATATACATATATATATATGCATATGTATGTATATATATATATATATATATATATATGTATATATGTATATATATATATATATGTATATATGTATATATATATATATGTGTGTGTGTATTTATATATATATATATATATATATATATATACATACATATGCATATATATATATATATATATATATATATATACACATACATATGCATATATATATATATATATACATACATATATTTGTATATATATATGTATGTATATATATAAATACACACACACACATATATATATACATATATATATACATACATATCTATATATATATACATATCTATATATACATATACATATACATATACATATATATATATATATACATATACATATCTATATATACATATACATATACATATATACATACACACACACACACACACACACACACACACACACACACACACACACACACATATATATATATATGAGCACACATATATGTATAATACCTATGAGGAACAACATTTCATCACTTTCTTCAGGATCATATAACTTTATCCTCTCTGTAGTAAATCATAATAAATAATAATTGACACCTTCATGATTTCTACGCTTAGCAATCACTGCAAAGATATCTCCTACATAACAAGTATACATGTTACATGTGTATAGTATATAAGATAGTTCAAACTGATAATTAAATAACAAGCTGAGATTAACTGACAAGTTGAGATTAATTTTTATGATACTTACCCACTTTTACCAATCTAGAGATATGATTATAATTAGAAATCAAAAGAACATCATCAAAATTTTAATCATCTTTATCAAATGTATCGCTAACATCAAGTGGTACCAAAATCCATGCACCTATATATCCATGTGTTTGATTGATGCATTCTTGATAGTTTTCATCAATGCAACTATCACAAAAACATGAGTATTCTCTTGTCTTCAATGTCCAATTGCAATTATATGTACTCATGACTAAATGTAAGGAACATATCTTTTCTATCCTCCTTCAACCATGCATATTTTTTCTATTAACACCTGAAAGTTCATTAAATTGAGAAGATGGACAAATTAAATTTAAACTTCAATAAATTGAAACATAAAACTTAGCAATAAAATTTTATAACTTAATTGCATAAAATATAAACAAATGTACTACCTATTATCTCCCAAAAGACTCTATATGGTACTTGTTGACTCATTGTTGATGATGTCCTGACCTCATTTAATGATAAATGTGTCTTACACCATTCAACAACATCATGCACATAATTTATACAAAATCCTTAATAATTCATTGGATACTTTCAGAGAGCATGTTTGATGCAAGCTCCAAAACCATCATGTTCACATTTTTCATTACCACTCTTGAAGAAATTCCATATGTGTTTTATATTCTCATTGCAATGATATCTACATAATGCATAAAATGGTTTAGATGATTTGAACTGTGTAGCACATCCATCAAACCAAACATAATGTTATCAACAGTTATGTCACTTTCTTTCAAATAAGAAAAGAGCATATTGAAGAAATGTTCTACATAGTGAATGTCATGTTCTTTATCATCACTTATATAAAAATGATATTCCTTTTTAATTATTCATGCTTGAATTTTACTCTAAACACCATCCAAATCTAACTGTGCATGTCTATAAAAAATATGTACCATAATAGTTACCTACTTAGAAAATAAATAATCTAATTGAATTTCTTTCTAATGAACAAAAGAATAGTTCTTTGCAAAATCAGCAATTAATACAATCATTCCAAGTGGGAAATTATCACTCAAAGTTTGAAATTGTTATACTTGCCACTTTGCACAAAATGCATGACAAATATAAGGTTGAATCAAATTCTTAGATTTTTCCATAAATGTTACAATAAGTAACTCTTCTTCTACATATTCCATCCTTTTTGTCTCTTTCTCCAACTTTGTTTCGTTCTTCACCTACTTGTAACTTTTGTAATTCAATTTTTTTGTTACATCAATTATTTCAATTTCCAATGGAAATAGAGCCAATTCACCACATATTCACATAATCCTTTGATGCAATTTATTTGACCAATAGGATCATCTATTTTGTCACATAGAATGGATCATATAAGATCACTTCTCCTACTAGGAGGAGCAGCATGAAAACCATATGTGTCTTCTAAAAACTTTCAAAATACCTGATAGTGGAGATCAAACTCAATATGATGATGACAACAACATATTTCAAACACTTTGTTAGACCTCACAAAGCATGGCTTCAATTTTTTAAACAACATTTGCCAACTTTTAGATTAGGATGTTCACTACAAAATGACACATATAACTCATACTGTGTTGTGTCCAATCAACGTTTTGTATGATGTTTATATTGACTAGATGTAATCCTATGTCTGATAACATCTCTACTATTTGATAAGGATGAGTGTTATTAATGCAAAATGATACGAATAAATTTTTTAATACCTCTTTAGTCCTATCAGAATGAGGTTCTCTACACATGATTTCCAAATTTCCCTCCATAGTACTGTCATCCAAAATTAATCTTCTCTTAACATATTCTCTCATTGCTTTACTACTAAAACCCATTTTAGATGAAATTGAACATATTTTTCTATTTTGGGTCATATTCTTATTTACAATAGACATCAACATCACTTTTCTTGCCATGGATTTATCTTTAGTTCGAGACTATTTTTATATATTTGTAAAAACCTTCTTTAACATTTTCAATCACATTAGTTTGCATGTTAGAAAATCTTCTCTTCTTTGATGTTGTGTCTACACCTAACAATTTCAATTCCTCTTGCAATTTCTTTTGTTTAAGGAAAAGTGAAAGCAACTAAGCTTGTTCAAGTGTTTTAGTGTTATCAAATTTAGTCATAATTTCTCTTATCTTCTTATTCATTGACATTTTCTTAGACAAACTTAAGGGTTGAACAGTAGCTGCAAGTCTTCTCAATTTATCCACATATATTTTAAGTAAATGATCTAATTTTTTATGAGAAATACCATTCTTTATAGATTGGGAAATATTTATGAGCTCGTCCATACCAGTTCTTGCCCTTGATTTTGACCCTTCGCTAACTTTTGTTACTAGAATTTCTACAGGGAGAAATCTTGAGCCTTCTCCAACATTCATTGTTTGAGTTTCTACAAGGAAATATTTTGACTCATCTCTAACTTTTGATATTTGAACCTCTGTAGGGAGTGATCTTGAAAGTTCTTCAACATTCATTATTTGAGATTTCGTAGGGAGTGTTCCTAACCTTTCTCCCATATGCACTTCTTCTACTTCTTTTGAGCCTTCTTCAGCATTTGCTTCACCTTGTTGATTGTTTGCAACAAATTTATAAATAAATCAAATTAGATAAAAGAAAATAAGATTGAAATAAATTCAAGACCATAAAAAAATTTAATATATATTATTATAGACCTTGTTTAATTCGATGATAACATGCCACAATCTTCTGAAGATTTCTTTTTTCTGCTTCATCAAATCTCTTCCTTCCATATTTGTTTTGCCTTCCTCTCTTGTTTCCCATTTAAAAATCATAAAAATAAAAAGTTTACCCTTGCCTTGATAAATTTCGTGCAATAACTTTATAAAAAAGTCACAGTAAAAAAAGATTCGGCTTCACTATCAAAAAATTGTCCTATCTATAGGTGACATCAGCATGTTTATTATTATTTTCCATGTTTGTGCGAACATGAATTATTTTACATTCTTGAGTGAACACGCCAAATCAAGTTTTCAGCAAACAAAAAATTTAGACCTGCAAGTTTTTCCCAAACATAAATTCGCACGAACACCTTTTATGTGTTCAAGTGAACATCATGTTCATGTAAACATCATGTTCTTAATTTACAAAATTTCTACCCTCTTTTCTGAAAAAAAATAAAATCGTCTTGTTTGACACCCATAATTGAAAATGAATGATCTTGAACTGTAAAATAAAAATGCCAATTTGTGCTGCTCAGAGCAAGCTTTCCAACAACTATAATTGTAATACATATTATATTCATTAGGAATTTCAAACATGAGTTTAACTCATTATAGGTTCATTACCGATTGAACATCAACAAACTTTGACACTTTGAGAAAATTAGTAAATTAGGTCAAGTTTTTTTTGAAAAATATATTATTGAGATAGCTTTCTATTCAAAAAAAAAAGAATTATGATCAATTGAGTTCAAGTTATCTGTGTCAAAACGAATGTATTTCTGAATTACAATTGATGTCACTTCAAAACTTCATAAACTATACAATATTCAACAAAATTGAATCAAACCAAATGCATCCTCTAGATATTGATGTTACAAATTCAATGCTGAAAGAATTACCTCATTATCATTTTTCTAGAAAAAAAGTTATGTGTGTCAAGCAGACTGTCACTCTTTAAAAATATTGATTTTTAATACGTACCCCTTTTCAGAGGAGAAGAAAAAATTGGCTTAAATAAAAAAATTAAAAATTAAAAAATATGGTCACAAAGTAGGGACAATATACTAGAAATTACTAGTTTATGTTATCTTGAAATTATTCATAGTTTTAGAGATATAGTCACTCAAATGTAAGGTTTGTTTCAAATATTGATTTTAGTGTCAAAATTAGTCAAAAAGTGGAACCCATTATTGTGGGATCACCCCTATGTGTGAATTTCATGATGTATTCATCTTTGCATATCTAAGATGAATTAAAACATGCAATAATTAGGTGTTTAATCTTGTGTTATTTTTATTTTGATGTCAGTAATGTATTATTTTCAAGGAAAAAAAATACAAAGGATGATTCTACAAACATTTGTTTCTCTGAATTTTGTCTCCTATTTCATATATCTAAATTTTTTAGAATGAATGAATAATATTCTTTCATTTTAATGTAGCTTGGATGGATTATATGTATGTTCATTGATTTCTCTTAATTCAAGAAATTAAATAAATGCTCTGATTGAATTGATAGGTCTTCTAGGTGTATGGGAGGATATTCATAAGAAGAAAATTCAGAGTTAACTATTGATAGTTTCAAATCTAAGGCAATTGAATAGATTAAGTTTTACTATTGTGATTTTCTCTGTACCAATGGATAAGGCATTGATCACTACTTAGAATGTAAACTATTGAGTTCATGGGGTTGCATGGAGCACAAATATAAATCAAATCAATCTTTACTTTATTGTATGAAGAGTTAAATTACTGGTCAACACTTGTTTACAATAATCTCTTATATGTCATTGTTAGTTGTTGTTGTCTAGGATCATTTGTAAAGTATAGAAGAATTTTTATCATTTTTTTTTTGTAAGGGATAGAAGTGAAATAGAAAGATAATGTTAATAAACATATGTTAAAGTTAAGAACCATAAACTAGTTGTAGGTCCATACATTCCTCAGATGCACCCACCTTGGTTTTGTAGAATCTAAAAGTTAAAAGTCCTTTTGATCTATTGAAATTGGATCCAGATCTAAAGTATTCTTAGTTGAATATAGGAGGTTGCTAACACTTAGACTAAGTTTTTCTCAGAATCTTGGTATCAAGTATTTTGTTTCTTAGTAGTTTTGAAACACCAATAGATTTGAAGATGGATCTTGAGAAGGTAAAAGAAAATTTGGAATGGCCTACACCTAAGAATGTGGGTGAGGTAAGATCATTTCATGGTTTGGCTAAAATTTATAGAAAGCCTATAATGAATTCTTGTTTTGTTTGTAATGCTATGACTTAGACAATGAGAGGAGATAAAAAGTAATTCAAGTGGACACATGGAGCTAATAACAATTTTGAGACTTTGAAATAAAAGGTTGTTGAGTTACTTGTATTGGCTTTACCTAATTTTAATAAAGTATTTCAAGTTGAGTGTTATGCATGTAGTAGTGCAATAGGAGCTATTTTGAGTCAACAAGGTAAATATATTGCTTTCTTTAGTGAGAAGTTGATTGATGCTAAAAGGAAATATTTTGTGTACAAAAAAGATTTTTAAGTTATTTTTTAAGCCTTGAAGAAGTGGAGACATTATTTTATTCATAATGATTTTGTGTTTTATATTGATTGTAAAGCTTTACATTACTTGGGAAGTCAACATAAATTGAATCAGAGACATATGAAGTGGGTTGAGTACTTACAGAGTTTCACATTTGTTATTAAGCATAAGAGTGGAGTTACTAATAGAGTTTTTGATGCATTGAGCAAAAGACATTCTTTATTGAATAAGATGAAGGTTGAAGTTCTTGGTTTTGATGAAATGAAAGAGTTGTATGATACTAGTCCTAATTTTTATGTGGTGTGGAGAGAGCACAGAGCACCGAATCTAACAAATCACATAAGTAAGTATGATGAATATTTCATTCAAAAAGGTATGTTGTTTAAAGGAATTTAGTTTTGTATCCCTAGAAGTTCTATGAGGTTAAATTTGATTAAGGAAAAGCATAGTGGTCGATTGGCTGGACATTTTGGAATTGGTAAGACATAGAGTTTTCCAAAGGAGAAGTATTATTGGCCAAAAATGTATAAAGATGTTAAAAAATTTGTGAAGAGTTGTGGAGTTTGTCAAGTTGCAAAAGGAGTAAGTCATAATACTAGTTTGCACACACCTATTACTATTCATGAGAAACCTTGGAGTGACACTAGTATAGATTTTGTTTTTGGATTACCTAAAATAGTGAAGGGGTATGATTCTATATTTTTCTTTTGTTGGGGATAGATTTTTTAAGATGGTTCATTTCATACCATGTAAGAAGACATCATATGCTGAGCATGTTTCTGAACTTTCCTTCCAAGATATTGTGAGATTGCATGGATTACCAATAAGAATTATTTCTAATAGAGATAGTAAGTTTGTTGGTTATTTTTGGAAGACTTTGTGGAAGACGATGGGTATTGAGTTGAAGTTTAGTTCTACATTCCATCCACAAATAGATGGATAGATAGAGGTTTTGAAAAGAAGCGTGGGTAATTTCTGAGATGTTTAATTGGAGATAAGACAAGTAATTGGGATATGGTATTGGCACAAACTGAGTTTGCATATAATAATTCTATGAATAGGAGCACATGAAAAACAACTTTTGAGATTGTTATAGGAATGTAGCCTAGAGGAGTATCAGATTTGGGGAATGTTGCTAGTGAAGAAAAGAGAAGTACTACAGGGGAAGAATTTTTTGATTTCATGGGGTCTTTTCATAAGGAAGTAAAATTGAGGATGGAACAAAGTAATCAAAAGTATAAAGAGAATACAGATAAGTCTAGAAGACATCATATTTTTGAAGTTGGTGATGAGGTGATGGTTCACCTAAAGAAAGGAAGATTTCCTGTTGGAACATACAATAAGCTAAAGATAAAGAAGTTTGGACCTTGTAAGATCTTGAGAAAGTTTGACAGTAGTAATGCTTATAAAATTGAGTTGCCTAATGACATGGATATATCTTCTATATTCAATATTTCTAATTTGTATAAGTATCATTAGTTAGATGATGAAGTTGTTGTATCAAATGATTATCCTAACAAGAATATTGAAGAAGTTGAATAGGTATTTGTTCAAAGAGTTGTTAAAAGCACAAGAGGAAAAAATTTTTGTGAGTATTCGGTGAAGTGGAAGAATAGACTAGTTGATGATGCTACATGGATTTCTCAATTTGAGTTAGATTCAACTCAAGTTGTGACACTTGCATGATTTAGGAGAATCATTTCTTTCAAACCCAGTTGTCTATTGTAGGAGCATCCTAGATTTCCTTGTAATCGTACACTTTTTTTTGTTCATTCTACTTGTTATTGTCGAGTTCTAATTACTATTGAGTTCTAGTTGCTACCAAGTTCTAGTTGTTGTTGAGTTCCATTTACTATCTAGTTCCAATTACTATTGAGTTCTAGTTGCTTCTGAGTTCTAGTTGCTACCAAGTTCTTGTTGTTGTCAATTTTTAGTTACTACCATGTTCTAGTTGCTACCGAGTTCTAGTTACTGCCTAATTCTAGTTGCTATTGACTTGTCTAGTTTTGGCTGAGTGTTCATTCATATGCTGAGTGAACTTGATATTTGTTGATGCTTAGGTCCTTCTTTGATAGAGTTGTCTGTGTTTTGTTTCTTAGTTGAAGCCAACTTTTGTATTTAATTTGGTTCATAAATTTAATGATAGGATCTTATCTAAGGATGAGTATTGACCATTTTGAGGTTGGCCTTTCTTTGATATAATATTCTAGAATCTAATGTAAGTCATTTTGGCAAGTATAAATAGAGTACTTAGGTTTAGGTTAAGGGTATAACTTAGAGGGTTTCAAAAGTGGAAGGCATATGTGTTTGGAAATGTGAATTTGAAGCTAGATCATGGATATTGAATGTATTTTGTATCTTGCTATAACCCAAAAGGCCTTATAGTTGGGCATGTAAGTTGATTACTTAAAGAATCAATAAAGTATTTTTTCTCTCTCTCCTTGGTGTTGTTCTTTGTTGTTTTCTTTAGTTGTGTTTACTCTACAAGGTGGTTTGGATAGATGGGTGTGCCCTTGGCCCTAGTTATTTCTTTCCTCCTTGCATCAGAGTATAAGACAATAATTTGAGGGTCTTTCATTGTATTTCCATCCCAATTTATTTACTTTAAAAATAATAATTTCCTTTTTGTTAGCATCTCTATGCACTTATCATAGATTCAATACCAACTTTGCAAAGACCATGCGGGTATGTGATATATTAGGATAAGTTGCCTCAAATCCCCAACTTCCTTGCCCAATGTTTCTCATGATAAAGGAGTATTGATGTAAACCCTAGTAAAAGTGAACCTTAAAATATCTAGAGTATGTTCACTTCCATCTTTTAATAATTACTATATTCAAAACCACATGCACATTCAAAATTAAGAAAGAAAGCATGTTTTGTAAAATTTTACAATGATACTTGGATCATTATAAATTATTTTAAACATATTTGATCTCCAAAATGTGTTGTCATTTTGCTAAAGATGGTCAAGCCACAATAAATATTCAAAGCATTCTTCAGAATGACTAAAAAGATCTAATTTTTAGTTACACAAAGAGGGTAGAGAGAAGTTCCACATCAAAAAGTGGAGGTTTTCCATGTGAACAAATGGAAACATCTGATCTAATCTGACAATTCTTCTCGTCTTTATATTCTCTTCTCTTCTCTTTCATAAAGGTTGGTTCCCAAGTTCTTTGAGCAAGTTCTTAGCTGGGTTTCTAGCATTCTTCAACATTTATCTCATGTAATGAACAACAATTAATGAGAATACATATAGCTCTAGTCTATGCAATAGTTTTATGATTCAATGCAATGCATCCTTTATGTATTTGTTTCAAGGAAATGAATAAAAATATTGGAGGAAGTTTATCTTCAATCTTAATCTTGTCTCCTATTCATGTAGTTCATAATATTTTGTGTTTTGTGAACAAAGATAATGAAACTCGATTGCATCCTATTTTGGGGTGTATGTATTGATATATTTTTCTTGTAATTCAAACAATCATGTAAATGCTTAGTTTATCATCATAGGGTTGCAGATTTCATGAAGGGATAGATTGAGTATGAGAATCAAAAATTATGTAGATGTTTGATTCACAAGGTGGATGGATAGATCTAGAAGTCCTTATACATGAAATGTCTCAATGATTTCCAGGGAAGCATGTTAGTGATCTATGGAATTTTCCAATAGATAAGGCACTGATCAGCTACATGATCAATGTGTTGTGTTGTTCATGTCTTGGTTATGCTGAAATCAATATTATAAGAAAAATCCTTTTCCCTTTTTGTTGAAGAGTTAAAAAGAGTTTCCCTCACTTAACTTATCAAGTTCATAGGTTATGTCATTATCTATTTCATGTCTTTTTTTTTTCATAAGCATAGAAGATTCATGGGTATTATATATCTTCTATATAAGATTCATTTGTATCCTTTGATACTAGTACCATATGAAGAATCAGAGCTTCACTTGCCTAGGTCTTGTAGAGCCTAAAGTAGAAGGAGTATAGCCATATAGTTTGGCTCGTTGTCTGAATGGGTATGTTGTAGATGGGAAGTATCTGCCCCTAGATGTATTATGTTCTCATCACTGGCTTTTTGAAACATGACATTTTTAATTCAACCATATTCATACCTTTAGATATATATCTCCACACAAAAGAACTTTAGACTACACAAAAGGTTATATGGGCATTTGGGATGAGCCACAGTGTGCTATTATGAAAAATAGTTGAATCATTTCATTTTGTTTTACATACTTAATGAATATACTAGGAGTATAAGACAATAATGTGAGGGTCTTTCATTGTATTTCCATCCCAATTTCTCTACTTTGAAGAAAACTTATTTTTTGTTAGCATCTCTCCACATTCCTCATAGGTTCAATACCAACTTTGCAAAGACCATGCGGGTATGTGATAGATTAGGATAATTTTACTCAAATCCCCAACTTCCTTTCCCAATATCTCTCATGATAAATGAGTATTGATGTACCCCAGAAAAAGTGAACCTTAACACACTGGAGTATGTTCACTTCCATCTTTTAGTAATTATTGTATTCAAAACCAAATGCACATTCAAAATTATGAGAGAAATCATGTTTTGTAAAATTTTACAATGATAAGGATCATTATAAATTATTTTAAATATATTTGATCTCCACAATATGTTGTCAATTTGCTTAAACTGGTCAATCCCCAAAGGGGGTCTAGCTAAAAAAAATTCAAGCTGAAACATTCGACCCTTCAAATTGAACAACCAATCACCTAATACTAAATTGATCCCAACTCAAAAATTAATGCATCACTTAAAACTCAATTTACCACTTTTTTAAATTGTCAATTTTCTTCCCTAATGCTATTGAAATAGGCTTTAAAAACTAACTGAAATAGATAATTGGGCTCTAAAAACTGACATGTTGATTCTCTAATGCAAATTATTTCAGCCTAAAAAATCTTGCCTCATGAATATTACTCATTCAAAAGATATTAACTGTAAAATTTGCTTAGTCGAAACTACCTACAAAAAAACATGTCAAAAATAATAAATCACATTCGGTTTTGGCTTTTAAAATAGGTCAAACTAACACTTGAGGGCTTTAAAATTGGGGCATTAGTTCCCTATCATGAGGAGAGTATAAAACTATGATTTGAACTCATGAAAAATAGCAAGGTGCATTTTGTAAGCGGTCAAAGTTAAGTACTTGGAAATGTAGAACTGGGAATACTAGAAGAAAAGTGATTTTTCCAAATGGAATGGACCTAGGAAAGTGTGCAAACGAATTGGTCAAGACTCAAAAATTGGCACACTTAAAGAATTTTCAGAGTAGCATGTATTGATACAATCCATTTTTTTCCATCTATCATGGATTCAAAAATATGACATCCCAGACAAGGCTACTGACCAATTTGCATTTCTTGACACCAGTAAAGTTTACAAATTGCATTTGGAATCACATTTGAAAACTAGTCAAATAGATTCATCATAGGCTCAAATCTAGAATATAGAAAGTGTCTTACCTCTAGAATGTAATGCAAAAGGAATTTTCTTATTTTTCTCAATTGGGTTAAAGTTATAACTGGTCAAACAAGGCCTCAGAATTCTGGACAATTTGAATTAGCATGACAATAGTAAACAACCAACTTTGAGGGATTCAAAACCTAGTCAAAACATATCAAAGTGACTTGAAAACTGAAACATATGTTCTATAATATGCTTACTAAATACTTCCAAAGTGGAGAGTCATGAAACATTATCGGGTGTAAGATATTCAAAGGCAAATTAGGTTTCCTACCATTGTTTAACACTTGCGAAAATGCAGATTTGAAGATTGCTCAAAATGAAACTTCATAGAATGACTCAGAATGGTAATTTATCAATACAATATGCATGAATATATTGAATTCAAATTGTTAGAAACATTAAACATTTCATAGGCCTCAAAATGACAGTCGGGTAAACATGCATTAAATGTGCTTATAAGGGCTCAATTTGACTCAAAAGTTTAAAATGGTGCTCAAAATGGGAATGCAATTTTGAGTCCTGATGTAGGAGCATCTTGCATCAGAAAATAAAAGGGGAAATAATTTTATTTTATTTTGTTCTTGAAAAAAAATAAAGGGGGAAAAAGAATATTTAAAGAAATGTGGAGGAAGTGATGAAAATTAGAAGAAGAAAATAAATAAATAAAAATAAATAAATGGAGAAAAGAGGGAAAAGGCATTTAATAGGTGGCATTACTAAATGTAACTTGTGGCTAGAGGGTTTATTTAATGCCACTTGCTAAGCCGATTTGTGGCTTGAGGGTTGATTTAATGTAACTTTCTAGTGGCTGACATGTGTTTTAGTTTGGTATAAGTAGAGGGCCTTGTCTTGTCATTATTCATTCATTCATTTGGAGAAGTGAGTGTGGAGAGTAGCTCAAGAGTGAGTTTTTCTTGAGTATGTGGATAGAGTGTCAAATGTTAGGTAGTTTACAACAGGATTGTGATTATCATCTAGCTTGGAGAAAAGCATGGAAGATGGAGTATTTGAGTGAGAGAAGATTTCTAGAGTGTGTGGATAGAGCGTCAAATGTGAGGTAATTTACACTTGGATCTTCGATAAATTTTGAGAATAGCTAGTGACTGTGGCTTGGGAAACAAGGAGATTTCTTGGGGGCTTGTGAGAACAAGTTGAGATCTTCTTTGGAGGTTTCTACCAGAGTGTAGATCTAGACTAGCTAGAGTTAGGATTGGATCTTGAAGAATTACTATTGTAATTGCATATGTATTTGGTCATAACCTAGAAGGCCTTATATCCAAGCATGTTGGATGTAAATCTTACAATTATATTATGAGAATTGGTATTACTTTGGATCTAATTATTTGTTTTATTTATTCTTCTATTGTGTGGCTATTTTTTGGGGGCTAGGATGTCTCCTTTGGGGATTCTCCTTCCTTGCACTACATCAAGTGGTATTAGAGTGAAGGTTGTTCTTGAGTATGTAGGTAGATCACCAAAGTTGAGGTAGTTTGTATAGGACCTTGGGAGGACATGCAAATGGATTTATTGTTGTGGTAATGGAAGGTTGATCTTATTCGAGAAGATTGATCTGTTGGTGATTTGTTGCAAAGGGTTTGCAAATATCTTGGAAGATGGCTTTGAGAGGATTGGACCATGAGATGATTGTGAATCTCCATGATGGGGTGGAGAGAAGGTTTTCTGAGATGTCTACTTTATTTGAAGCTATCTTGCCTGATCAAGTTAAGGATGATGTGAGGAAGGCATTTTATGGATGTTTGTGGAGCTAGAGTCTACTGATCCAAAAGTGAGTTGTCAGGCTGATTTAGAGACTTGTCCAAGAGAAAAGATGGCATCTCAAGGTCAAGGTAGAAGAGGTTGGTTTTGTTGATTAGTTTGTGGAGTCTAATATAGAACCTACAAAGAAACTAGAGGTTGTTGCTAAGGATATTCCTAAGCTTGTTGATGTTGGGATGGAGATTTGTTTTCATGATTAGTTGGTTGAGTCTAACATGGAGAATGCAGAGCACTCAGTCATGGATGATATAGTTGCTACTAGTGGTGACTTGCATGTTGTAGAGAATCTTGTTGTGAGTAATAAGAGAATTGGTGTTGTAAGCTTTGAATTTATTCATTGGGATCTACATATTTCTCCTAATATGGATTTTTTTGTTGGTGTAGATTCACTAGTTGCTATTGTGGATGTAGCTTTACTAATGAAGCATTATGTTCAGTTTATTCCTAGGAGTAAGCATGCCAATTGGATGATTTAGATTTTGGTGTTTGACAGATGGATGTAAATGTGGATTATTTGTATGTTAGTTTTTTTCTCCCTGATGGAGTGTAAGCCTTTGGTGAAGATGAAGATGGTTATAGCTTCTTTTGGCATCAAAGTGTGGGACACACTTTTCCATCTATCCAAGGAGTCTAATGTAAGAGCATCTTTTATCAACAAATAAAGGGGGAAATTATTTTGTTTTTGTTTTTTTTCTTAAAAAAAGTATTAAAAAATAAATAAATTTGGAGGAACTGACAAAAATTAGAAGGAAAAAAATTAAAATAAATAAATAATGGAGAATAGAGGGAAAGACATTTAATAGGTGGCATTATTTAATGTAACTTGTGGCTAGAGGGTTTATTTAATGTAACTTTCTAAGTTGACTTGTGGCTTGAGGGTTTATTTAATGTAACTTGCTAGTGGTCAACTTGTGGTTTGGTTTGGTATAACTAGAGGGCTTTGTCTTGTCATTATTCATTCATTCATTTGGAGGAGTGAGTGTGGAAAGTAGCTAAAGAACGAGTTTTCTTGAGTCTATGGATAGAGCATAAAATGTGAAGCAATTTACAAAAGGATTTTGATTATCATCTAGCTTGGAGAAGAGCATGGAAGATGGAGTAGCTAAGTGAGAGAAGATTTCTAGAGTGCATAGACAAAGCACTGAATGCGAGGCAATTTACACTTGGATCTTGGATAAAGTTTGAGAAGAGCTAATAATTGTGGCTTGGAAAATAAGGACATTTCTTGGTGGGCTTGCGAGCACAAGTTGAGATCGTCTCTAGAGGTTTCTACCAAAGTGTAGGTCTAGACTAGCTAGAGTTGGGATTGGATCTTATAGAATTACTATTGTAATTTCTCATGTATTTGGTAGTAACCCAGAAGGCCTTAAAACTGGGAATGTTGGATGTAAATATTATGATTATATTATGAGAATTGGTATTACTTTGGATCTAATTATGTGTCTTCCACTATGTGGTTATTTTCTAGGGGCTAGGTTATCTCCTTTGGGGATTCTCCTTTCATGTACTGCATCAAGTCCCAACAAACACAATCATCACTAACAATAACCACTGATATGTCTACACATGGACATATTTCCTTTGAAAGTTGACATCTCCTCCAAGTGTATCTAAATAAACCTTAAGTGATCAACAAATATTCTTCAAATCTTGCACCCCTCCAACTCACTCCATAGAAGGACAAGCACACAACCAAGCCCCCTCTTTTATCCAAGGATACAAATCTATCATGTCCCCTCTTCTCTTTAGGTATGAACCTATCAAGATCCATCTTTATAGGGATAGAAATAGTTACTTGCCATGCAATAATCAAAATTGAGTGAGAAGCTAGCTCAAGATGATAAAAATCCTCCAACTTCCATTTCCTCCAACCTCCTATCTTCAATAAAAATAATTATAGAAGATCTCATCCACAAAAGTTAGATTCTGGTCATCCAAAGTCCATTAAAAGAACTTTCCTCCCCATTGATCAACCCACTTGGATACCAAATCAAGGTGCTAAAATATAAAATGACTAACATTATAGATTCAAATTTTGAGTAGATATATTCAGATACAAATTGATACAAAATGATTCAAATAGATGTCTAAACAACTTTATATAGCCTTATTTTACCTAACAAAACTATTTATGGGAATAACTTCCCAACAACTAAATATTGAAATTATTTATTTATTTAATCTAATCTTAGAAACTAACCTAATTAATGTAATAAATCCAACACAAATATCAAAGCATTGCATGGCATCTACTTCGTAATTGAGTACTCAGAGTTAACTCAAGAGTGAGTTAGCAAATGCTTCTCATGAAAAACATGAATCTTGTGTCTCTTTTTCTAGTAAACCCTCACCTCAATGCCTTTGTCATTCCATGTTTGACTACTTCACTTTCTTTTCTTCCCTCCTTGTTGTTAGTTTGACCAATTTACTATCATCTACTCCTCTCACTTGCTGTAAACCTACAATTTTTTAAAAATAAGTTGCACCATCTACACATATTTGTGGGACATCAATAATGCCAATGAAAAAGCTATCATATTATGTATTTATTAATCACCATGGTGTGGATGCTAAAGAAACCATCATGAACTCTCTCTATGATTCTTTGGTTGGGCTAGGGTTTGGGGTTTTCCATGATTCACAACAACTAGAAGTGGGGGATTTCTTGCCTATAGCACTTGAAGTGGCTATAAGAAGTGCCAAGCTTCATATTGAAATAATTTTTGAGAACTATGCACAATACCCCTGGTGTTTGGTAGAGTACACTTTTATGCTCAAAATTGAAAAGAAAATTGTTCTTGTTTTGTATAATTTTTTGTTTGAGGAACTATGAAATGGTAAAGTAAGACTATAGTTAGGTCCTCTTGTTAGAAAGGCCAGGGTTGTTATGCCAAAAGAACAACCTATCAATACTCGATACAATCAATAGTCTTATAAAACCACATAAGTCAGTTAAGCCATATTGTGAACCCTAGGATGGATGCTAGCCCACTACCCACAATCCCTCTCCTAATGTCACTCCACTATAGCCTACAAGATTCAAACCTATGACCAAGATTTGATACTAAGTGTTAGAAAGGCCAGGGTTGTCATTGCACCAAAAGATCAAACTATCAATGATCAATACAACTAAGTCTTATAGAACCATAGGAGGTTATTAAGCCATGTCACAAACCCTATGAGGGATGCTAGTCCCCTACCAAAAACTCTTCCTTTGAATGCTTTCTTTCCTCTAGTGGTGGTGTTGGTTTAGGTGTTTGATTGTATTTTCTAAGTAGGTTTTGTTTTTATATTCAATAGATTCTGGCCCTTGATCTTAACCATTCAAATACATAGATTTTAGTGCACTAATATGCAGTAATCATGAGTGGGGTTGAGATTTACCTCTATGTCTTTCTCTAAGGATCATGAAGTTAATTTTTACTATGCAAACTAGAATGGTTTCTTACCATCTCATTCTTTGTTCAATGATGCACTCTTTCAACCCTCTAAGTGAATCTACATCCCACCTCCCCCCTATTTTTAGTACAAATAAGCCTATGATACTATTTGTAGTATGTTGTACCACTTTCTTAAGGTGGACCCTAACATTAGTGATTGTAGTCACATTATATGTGTTGAAATCTTGGAATAAGTGTATCTTTCAAAGATTTTTTCCAAAAGGATAATTTTGAAGATGGATGAGTAACCTTAGGAATAAATGATTGCCTATGCTTGAACCCCTTTTTTATATGGATATTTTTTTGATAGGGTTCATTTGGAATCCTCTTCCCCTTGTAAATCATATCTACATTTCTCCCTCAGTTTGTGGAAAGGTGTTGATAGGTGTCATCTCATTGCCTTTTATTATGGTTTTAGCAATGACTCCTCTGAGGATTTTTTTTCTTCCTTCCCTAATGTCTTGGTTGCATTGAATGTCTAGGTAGTTTTTATTTCTGGCTCCATAGTTAAGAACTCAAGTTAATGTCATATTCTTTCAGTAGTTCTTGACTCTATTTCTTTATATTATGAGACTTCTCCTTGTATAGATTTTAGGGAGATTTTTGATATGATCAAAGGATGCCTCATTATCTACTCTTGAAGGTTTTATGAGAAAAGAATAGTGTTTCCTAGATTTTGGTTCATCAAAAGAAAGAAAACCAATTCATTTTCATAGATTATTTTGTAAGGGCCAAAGATGGGTAAGAACTCTAATTTCCAATGATTGTCTACTTTGATATTTTTTTCTCAAGGAAATTATGATTTCAACTTTATTTATTATGTTTGGTTTTCTTTCCTTTTATTTCATTGGTTAACCTTTTGGTAAGCTTCTTAATTTGTAAAATGGTTTGGCCTTTACCAAAAACAAGCTTATTTAAATAAATAAAGAAGATAGTTGTTTTATTTTGACCAAGGTAAAATCAAATAGAGTGTCTAAGTCAAGTTGTTTGAGAATGAGTTGTCTAGAAATGACACATCTTTAACATCTTTCTTACATATTGAGCACATGCGCGTGCGCGCGCGCGCACACACACACACACACACACACACACACACACACATACATACATATATATCAACACATTATTTATTCATTAAATATTATACTTAATCATATTCAATAAATATATATTCTTGAACTTGTACCCTTTTCTCCTATATTATAAAAGCCTTATCTTAGCTAGGCAGTTAAAAAATACAACTTCAATACTAGACTTTATTTTATAATTTATGATCTCTATCTCTTGTGATTGAAACTTGTATCGCATAAAACTATATTGAGTCTCAACATGCTAATGTAGCAGAATTCAATTTTTTGACACTTATTTGACTGAGTTTTTATTATCTCACTTGATAGGAGTGTGCATTTCATACTTTAGTCTAACAACTTTGAAATTTTAGCTTATTGAAACAAATTCATAAGTAGTAATGCATAATGTTTATTATTCAACTTCAATGGATCACAAGGAAATAATGGATTTCTTGTTTTTGGTTCAAAAATTAATTTCTAGATTATACTAAATGTATAACAAGTGTTGCCTCCTATATCATCTATACATCTAGTCGATCTAAAATCTAACTAGCTAATCAACTCAACATCCAAATAGCAAGTATACTAAAAACCAAAAGGATTTCTATCATTGCTTGGGTTTCGGCAATATGATTTCCTTCATTTATTTTTTTGATGTCCTTTCCCTTTTAAACATGGTTTACAATTAATATCTACTTGAAATTTAACTTATGTTAATTAATAAATATTTGAATAATAAGAATATTGAAAACTGAATTAAGTGATTTTTCTTATATTAGATTTATTTTCTTATTTTTTAAAAAATGATCCTTAACTATATTAACAATAGCTAAATCTGTTGACCGAGTCTAAATTATCAATACCTCTTATACTTACATAGTTCAAACTGATCATCAATTGTTTAGATAAGGGGATATCTAGTTGATTTGGTGCCATAATCAATAGAAAACTTAAATGGTATATCTTAAATTTGGAACCATTCATGTCAAACACAATGCAATTTGTTTCCATATTTAATTTGAATAATAAAAGTTTTAAATTCTTCCCTTGATACTTGAATTCCTAAACTGCATGAAGCTAGGAGAACTCATCAACAAATAGTTGAAATTGGTCTTGAATCAAATATTTGAGCATACATAGAGATCACTTTTTCATTAATTTTAATATTTGTATCAATCCAAATAATCTATGCTTTATTGTAGACTATGATGCTGAAAGTATGGATTTGGTGATACAAAGTCTAGAATAAAAATACTCAAGAAAGTATTATGGATAAAAATCATCATAATGAAACAACATCAAGTCTCAAAACATCAAGTGTCAATATCTTTGGACTAAGGCATGTGGGGATAAATATGGACAAGTCTCAACATCCACTTGATACATCAAAACAATCACGAAATGCACAAATTGTATTCAACGTACAAGTGATGTGTAGAAATGATTGCTTGGCATTGCAGAAGTAGAGTTGTCACCACCTCCTACCCCTTTATTGAAGGTTCTATAAATTCATTTTGCGAGAGAAGATTTTCCTTCATGTAAACAGGTGATGAAAAAATACATTATAGTCTTGTGTGGTAACTGCTAAATTATAAACGCTGCCCAAAACATTGGTTCAATTTTTTTCACTATTTAAAATTTTTTTTTAATAGTTTTTAAATGATAACTCACAATTAAAATTATGTAGCACTATTTAAAAAGTATTTTTAAATTTTTATTGTAGAAGATTTCTATGCAAGGTTGTTAGTTTTCATTATTTAAATTGAGGAACAATATACATGGAAAGATTACAACTTACGTAGAAATTTAAATTTTTTCATTAATTGAAAGAGAGAAATCATAATAGTCTTTTTGTGTGTTTTTAGCATAATGGAGAATATTTTTATACATTCTATCAGTTATAGTTCAATATTACCAACCAATATATTATTAGATAGTTATCGATTGTAGACACTTGTTGATTGAGACAATATAATATGGCAAATATGCCAATATTCCCCCCTTATTATATTGATTCCAAAAACAAAAAAATCATTTTCCCCTAGTTTCCTACTCTTAAGGCTTAAATAGAAAAACATGTTGATTACATAATATATATTTTGAGAAAATCTTCTTCTAAAGTATGCAACTCCTAAATCATGCAAGGCTCCATCAAGTTCTCTCTTGACCCTTAGAAATGTTTAGATTTGAGCTTTGTTCTCAAGCTCTCAATATTGATCTATTGAATAACAAAGCCTTGACATATTCAACAATAATCCCTAAGAGATTAAATAGATCTTTATCACCATCTAGTGACCATGAAAGGGTATAATTCTTGATCATATACTCTAAAGCTTGCTAGAAAAAAATCCATATTGAGTGCAATACAAAGTCTCAAACCTATCTCCTAAATGAGTCTTCACAAGATATATATTCTTCAAATCTATCAACATTAGAAAGAAAAAATTTAAAAATCAAATGTGAGAAGCTAACTTTAGATGATGAAAATTCCTCCAGTTTCCAACCTCTAGATTTGAAGATTTAAAGCACAAATTATGATTAATAGGAGAACCTTTAATGATTTATCCATCATCTAATGTATCCCCCTCTTCAATAAAGGAAACATTGCCTTCATTAAGATCTTTCAATTTTCTGTAAACAAAATCACTAGCTCTAGTTTGACAAGCTCATGATGTGTGACCTTTTTTCTTACAATAAAAATATTTATTGTCTCTTTTATTTATATCTAACCATTTCTTAGTATTGTGTGAGTATAATGTCTTGTCTTTTAGATGATTTTCTTCTATAACTTTTTTTGTTCCCTTATCTTCTACAAGAAGGGTTGTAATTGTATCCTCTAAATTCTATGAGGTGATTTGGTTAAGTGCAAGGATAACATTACTATGTTTTGAAGATAAGTTATTTAACAAGATGGCCCTAGTATCATCATTATCAATGAGAGCCTTAACCTCTCCAAGTTGTGTAATGGGAAACCTCAAATTAATTACATGATTTGACATTGTGACTCCATTTCCCATTTTGAATTTAAACAATTCAAATTTTAGGGAAAACATTACATTGATAGAATTTTCTTTTGTACCATCTTAAAATCGAAGCACCCATCATTTAAGAGCTTTTAGCTCCCATCCTTTAGTTACCTTATGGATCATGGATGTGTTGGTCCCAACCAATATTGAGAGTGGGATGAATCAGTATGAATTCTCCAACTGGTCTATTGAACTATTTTTCTCAGCAAACTAAAAAATGATAAATGTAGTATGGAACCCTCAATGAGAAGATGAAAACCATGGTGGGGATAATATACCAACTAGATTTTTAGTCTAGATAAAAGATTGCTCAGTTAGAGGCTACAAGTATTACCTCTAAGAACACATCCAATTATAAATATTTGCAACCTATTAGGACTACATTGTCTTGTCAACATTGTCTTGTTAAAGGAATTAGACTCTTCTTCCTAGAGGTACCTTGTTAGAGGATTTAAAATATGCTTACTACTGAAGTATGCATTTTTAAGAGCTTAAAAATGATTAAAATGGTAGGAAAGCAATCAAAGGTTGATCTATAGTATGTGGCATATATTTCCTTGTAGATCTCTAGTGTATACCATGGAAAATTTGTGATAGATACTTCGTAGGGTCTAGACTAGTAGCATTTCTAGTCTTATGATAGGTCTTGAAATACCCTCTCTATATTTCCTTCTTTCCATTGGTCCATCTAATTTTGAATCAAATTGCAGTGTAGACCATCTCCCTCTATCATGTCACATCAATGGTGAATCATCATACTGGTTGTGATTGTTTCTTTACCTTATCCTCATCTTCACACTCAATATGACTGGGGTAGATTTCTATCTATGGTCATTAGACGGTATGCATGCCACTTGTTCCTCTTTAACAACTACCAATTAATGACAACACTTTTGTGTGTTAAGTGTTAGCACCACTAGTTATCTTTCTTAATGTCATTGAGACTTGTAGGATCAACAAGATGGATTCCTTCACAATCATCTCTATCTCTTGTTCTTGTCTATATCTTTCACTTTCACCATAGAAATTTTTGAGACCTTGAGGTGTTGGTTCCTTGTGGACAACCCTTGAATAGTTCAACCAGGTTGACCTATTCTTAACTAGGTTGACCCAAGACAACTTTTATGGAATAGGTTGACCTTAGTTGACCTATTCTAGGAGAGGTCAACACAAATTGAATTATTCTCTAGGGATTTTAAATCTCAGAGCTAGCTTTTCCTTAGGGTTGTAAATTGTAAAATTGAGTAGTCCTGTTAGCTTGTTTTATTTTTGTGCCCAAAAACTAGTATAAAAGGAATCCTATGTAGCTCATTTTTACATCAAGCAATCACTAGACATGAAGTGACATCTAAACTATTGCAAGGCATACTCTCAAGTATTCAAGAAAGCATATTTTTGTTAACCATTCAAAACATTTGAAGATTCAAGGATCCTTTGTGAGCACTTCCTCTTTGAGATTTAGTTTTTTCTTGGCCATCAAGGGAGGATTGTTGATCTTAGATTGGTTTTGACTAATGAGTGTCGAGTCACTCATGTACCAAGTCACTCAAGTGTCGAGTAGATAGTATATGCTAAGTGATTCAGGAGCCGAGTAAGCAGTTCATGCCGAGTGATATAGATGTCAAGTTAGAGTATAGAGAATAGTATATGTTAAGAATCAAAGATTACAAGTGCCAAGTAAGATAGTTTTGTTATAGTTGTTTGTAATGGCACAAACAACTATGTAAAACATTTTTGAGCTAACTTAAGGATTGAATTATGATATTTGGAGATAAGGATGAAACTTAATTTGAAATCCCAATGCATTGTATGCAACCAATTAGAGAAAGGGAAGGTTTAAGCAGAAAAATGAATGAATCACAAATGTTGATTCATAGCTAACCCTAAGTCACTAAAGTCTTCTTAAAGAGGACAAACCCTAAACTATATATGTTGTGAAGAAGGTGTATTAAGGAGTGAAGAGAGAAGTTTGCATTTCTAAATAGAGCATTCATAGTGACTAAAGAGTTATAATATGAGATTGCATTAAAAAATATTCAAAAGAGAATAGAGGAAGAAGATTAGATACAACAAAGAGACATTTGATCAAGAAGGATTGAGAATACATTAGTTTAGAGGTGATCTATCATCAGGAAACAAAGTGTTAACTGCAAGATCATTGTTGAATAATTCTAGTAGGTGAATTAGTTAAATCTCTTAATAGAGTAGTCCTAATAGACTATATTAAAATCCTTTAGCAGGGTACTTACTTAATGGTGAATTGAAGTCCTTTAACAAGGCACACTTCTAAAATGGTGTTGAAATCCTTTAAGGGGGTAAGATCTAATAGTCTTTGTAAGCCCTTAACATGGTAGAGCTTTCATAGGGTAGATCATGTCTCATGATCAAAATAGTGTAACCTTCATGGATACACTTTATTACTATAGTAGTGAAGATTTATGGGTGTCATGCCCACCCCAATTTTACCTTTTCATTGGAGGGTTTCTAGGTAATCATGATATCTAGTGTCATACATGTGTTACAAATGTTTACTTTCTTTCATGTATTAGATGTACATGTTTTACATATTATTTAAGTTTAGTAAATGTGTGAGATGGATGTATGGTGAAAGTTTTTATGGGTAGAAGTTTAAACTATTGATTCACCTCCCCCCAACCTTAGAAGTTGAGCCTTGTTCTCTGAAAGAGAAGCTTTGCAACTTTGAGGAAAGATCTTAAAAATAGAAGTCTACAATTTGGGAAAGATCATTGAGAATTGGGAAATTGAAATACAACTCATTCTACATCAACTAGATCAAGCAAGAGAAGAACTAACAAAATATTTGAAGAGAATGAAGGAAATTTCCTTTAAGGAGAATGACACACAATACAGAGAGATAGACACTACCAAGTTATTTTCTAACCAAGTTATTTTCTAATGGAGACTCCATTGAATTTGATGCAATAGTTGTAGATCTAATGGAAAAGAACAGAGCCCAAGCTGAGGAAATTAGAAATATCAAGTTGCAACAAGAATCAAAAGCCATACTAGTATGTGAGATGACTAAATAGAAAAAGAAAGCTATGGAAGACAAAGCCATGATTGAATATGCAAAAAGAGTTTTAACAAATATATTGGAAGAGAAATCATCAGATCTAACCAAAGATTTCCAACATGCAATTGGATACTTTGAGTCAAATGATGAAAGCCAATTATGAATTGAATGTCAAGGACATTGAGATAACAACATTGAAACTACAGAATGAGCAATTGAAGAGTGACCTAAAAGGGAAAATAAATTTGCTGAAATTTTTAACAAACCAAATGAAGCCATCAAGTACTTTGAGAAATTATTGAGATCCCCTAGATCCAATAATGATACATTTGGACTGGGATACACGAGTACTAAAGAAGGAGAATCATCCAAAAGTGTTGAAAAAATGAACAAAAAAGGTAAGAACTCTAAACATACTTGTCGTAATTGTGGTAAGAAAGGACATACTACTAATGTGTGTAGGAGCAAGACTATAAATAAGAATGTCAAGCATAAGAGCATGGTTCACTGCCATAAGTGCAACAAACAAGGACACCAAGCACATGAATGTAGAACTATGACCATGCACACACTAAGATTTGAAGGATATACTTATGCATGTCAAAGGTATGGACATAGAGATTTTGAGTGTAGATCCAAACCCATGTGGTCATCAAATAGGAAAATGAAGGTAAGGAACAATGGAAACTCTTATAACTAGGATTATAATACAAGATATAGTTGTCATTATTGTCAAGAATATGGACATGTTTATGAGAATTGTATTAGAATGCACTTTAGAGGTGACTATAAAAGGTGGTTGAGTCAAAATACATGTTTTAGCTATTTGAAGACTGGTCACATCAATCAATATTTTCCAAAAAGGTCAAAGGCACCAAATCATGAATTTGATAAAGGAAAAGGTAAGACAGATATTGAAAATGTTAGAGATGAGATGAACAAGATATGGAAGAAAAAGGGTGGTTATAGAATATCAAATGGAGAAGGGATCACTTCACCTGATAGGTCAGGTGGACACACCTTGTCAAACTAAGAAATCAAGATGTATGTGGAACTGATACATAAAAGTTATATCATACATCAGTTCCAAAAGAATTTAGTACTGAAAAAATTACATAAGCATGAACAAAGATCCAAAATGTTATTAGGGATCCAAGAAAATATTTAAGTTTTTCATGTTACTGCAGAGAGTGAAATGATTCCTATGTGTGTCGAGTGGAATGCCAAAAGATGTCAAGCTAACAAACTGGCTAGTTGATGCTGAGCTAGTAATGGTTGTCGAATGAATGGAATGATACTAGATGTCAAGTGAGCTTGAAATTGGTTTATGTTGAGTTTACAACTGTATAAGAACTAAGCATTTATTGCAGGGTTTCAAAATGGTATTTGATCAATTTCAACTCATTTTCCATCATTTCAAAATCAAGAAAGAACAAGGAGAGTAGAAGGTGATCAAAAAACTCATTCAAAGTAGTTGATGAAGATTTTAGTAGTAATTCTACATCATTTCATTAGATCATACAAGGTATTTATCAAGTGCTGAGTTATGCTATTTATATTTTTGTAAACCCCAATTTTACAAAATGGCATCTAGTTTAAAGAATGTAGAGGGAATGGAAGTTTTGAATGTTCAACTTCTTAGTAATGAGGTCAAGCAAAAAATATTCAAAGCAATACCTAATATCTCTTACAAACAAGACCCCTCTAATGTGCTACCCATGATACCACCAAATGTTCTAATGGTGCAAGATGTTCAGAAATGTTGCAACTATAAAATTGGAAGTATTGGTGATATGGGTATTAGGAAAGCATATGAAAAACTTTGTGAGAATTGTGTGCTAAGCGAAGAATACAAAATTATAGAAAGGAAAGGGTTAACACGATCCCTAGATTTCCCAAATGTGCTCAAAACATAATGTATTAGGATAGTATTAAGTAGGATACATGATAATTCACTTTGGTTAGATAATGGACCCATCAAGATAACCAAAAGGATAATCCATATGGTAACAGGGTATCTAACCCTAGATCAGCCTAAGACTCTAAGGATTGAATCAAAAGAGGTTATTGAGAAAAACATTGGATTTGTATGGAATAAGAGAGGAATGCCAATTGATACCATTATAGATCCTTTGATAGACTTTGTAGTAAGGGTTGTTTCACACAAGTTTTACCAATCAAATATATTAAATAGTGTGCCCTGTATTGTAGTAGATATTGGATATTAAATTATCAAGAAAGATCACACATATGATATTGTAGAGCTACAATTACAACAACTAATTGAGAACCTAGGAACAATAAGGAAGACAAAGAGTGCACAATTAAATTTGGTTGCATTTTGATATGTGTTTTCTTTTATGTTCAAATTACTTTTCCTACAATTGGCATAGTTGCATGGAAAACCAATAGGTCAGTGGCAGTATAGATTGGTGAATTCATTGAACAATTGGGTGAGAATTTTGAGTCAGTTATGACTAGCTATTTTGATTTTAAGAAATCAATGAAGAAAAGATTGACAATATCAGCATCCTTAGTGGAGAAACATTATGATGATGTTTCCTTTCTAGTGGATATTGAATACACTTTTGTTCAAGCAGCAACACCAAGGGTGAGATGGTTGAGGCCACCTGGATATCAAATCAATGTAGATGAGACCTCTGTAGCTATAACAACATCACTAGAAGAAGATGTTGATAAAAATACAAAAGTATTTGGAAAGTATGAAATGGCTAAATCCAAAATCACCATTGAACTAAAGACTATCTCTATTATTAAGAAAAAGGAGAAGTTGGTAAATAAATTGAAAGATAAATTTGGAGAAGGTGTCGAGCAAGAAGAAGAAGAACAAGAGGATGAAGAGGAAATAGACACACAGACAAAAGAATCACTTGCACTTATTCAAGGAATGGGTGAACATTAGCCAAAGAAGGAGGAAAAAGTTGTTGAAGGTGTTGAGGGAGAAGAAGTTGAGGAAGCACCTACACCCACTGATCAAAGGAAGAGGAAGGCTAAAGCCCAACGAATGGCAAAAGCCAAGAAGGTCACCAAGCTAAGTCATCCCAAATCTATAACACCTGCTACAAGGGCTAGTGCATGTGTCACTACACTAAAGGAAAAAGAAAAAGAAAACCTATAGAACAGGGAGGTGAAATGCAGAAAAGCCCAAGAAGGAAGTACAATGTACAAGTTGAATCTAATGAGGAGAAAACAAAATCAGATGATAATAGCCAATTCAAAGTGGTGAATCAAAATCCTCTGTCAGACTAAAAAAGTCTATGTGAAAATATTAAGAATAGTGTATAGATTTATTAGGATTTTACTCATGTTGATTTTGATAATCTTGGTAAAGTTGAGAAAAATCAAGTGGAGGAAGCTATATATGCCATGATGGTAAATTTTAAGAAAGCCCACTAGAAATTTCCAACTCAATGCCTAAAAGTCTATATGAGAGAGTTGAGAAAAAATGGCACTATTGCTTGAACTTTGAAAAGAAAATAAGGGGAACTTCACTTGCACAAGTGATGCCTAAACTCAGTAAGGTAAAAATTGCTAAGGCTATGAAGAAATATGCAGTTAAGTTTGTACCTAAATATAGAGCCTTCAACATACTACAACATAATATTGAAGATGTAGATAAGAAGTCTACTCAAATGTAGAAATTGACATATGGTCCAGCAACAATAAAATAAGGATAACATGACCTCAAATAGGTAAAAGAGGATGAAGAAGACAATGAAAATAAAGAATCTATTGAGGGAGATACAAAAATAAAAATAGTTGACAAGCCAATATCGAAGGTAGAGTAGCAAGAGGAATAGAATGTAAAAGATACATGATTGCCTAATGTCATCCCTCAACATGAAACAAGTGAAAATACTGAAATAGTGATAGTTAAGGATGTATCTGATGTCATAGGAAGATCTTAAAAATATACTTGATTAGTCTATACTACAAGAAAAACTATGTGATAATCCAATATTGGTAAGTGTAGATGAGATACCAAAAATAGTGACTGAAACTACAAAGGAAGAGGTGAATACATAAGAACCACCTACTATTACTCCTTAATTCACTAATGTACAACCTCTAGATAACGTATCTAAAGATACATCTAAAAAAGTTGATACAATTGCAAAGGACTTAATGGAAAATCAATCCACTATAGAAACACAAAGTGAAATAGGTCAGATAGACTTATCTACACCTCTAGCACAAGTACAAGGTGCATCACAAGACATTATGGAAGTAAAAGACAAGCTTAAAGAGACTGAGCTAACACCAAAGGTGAAGGATCAAGTAGCCATTCAAGCCCTGGTAACTTTACTAGAATCTAGTACTCCTTCTGGTCACACTCTTCAGAAGCCGAGCATAGATGCAATGCCATTCCAAATCTCAGTGCCGAGTCTAAGCTCATCAAAGGCTAAATAAGTGATATAATATGGAGATGTAACCCTTAATGAAGAAATTATTTTACCAAAATATGATTATGATACAATAACAATTGAGTAGATGGGCATATTGAAAGAATCCCTAGCAAGAAAGAGAAGACAAGAACTACTTAGAAAGGAGCATAGGCAAAAGCAAGTATTGTAGGATATCAAAGACATCTTTTTAGATGCATTTAACTTGCCAACTCCAGATGATACCAATCTACTAATTGAATAGTTGACAAACATAGTGGAGAAGGTTAGTGATGCTGACCTAGAAAAAAATGAAAAATTATTAGAATGGTTAGAAAAGAAATTCCATAGCAAAATAAATGAGAAAATATCAAGTGACATAGCACTCACAAAATTTTCCTTGGAAACTAAAGTATAAAGTGTGAAGAAAGTACTTGAGAATATCTTCTCACTGTACAAAAAATTGATCAATCCAACACTCTTCACTCAAGAGACAAGAAGTCACATTTTGAGTTTGGAAATTTAGAATAACACATTAGGTACAAAACCTCCTATGACACCAACTCAAAGTGAAAAACACTTTAGAAATTTGTTACAAACCTAGAGTCATTTAGTTGTATTGTCAGTAGATGAAGCCAATATAAGGGCTAAACTAATTAGCATCCAAACAACATTGAACCCACACATGGAAATTTTGCAAAAGGAATTAGGCTATGCTGAGACACTTATGAAGAAAGACCTAAATCTTTCAACATTAGACAACCTATTCCACCTTACTGCTGAGCTGGCCATCCAAATTAAGTCTTTGGATGTGGCATGTGAAAATTGGGATGTAGCTCTCAAGATTATACTAGAGAGATCCATAAATCCTTTTTGGGCAAACACATAATCAGTGTATAAGCCCATTTACATAAGTGTTAAAAAGTGGGAGATATATGGGAGAGATATAGATTTTGGGAAGATATAAATATTGGAGAGACAAAAAGGAGAAAAGTAATAATAATAAGAATGAGAGTAGAGCTAAGAAAAGAGGGAGAAATAAAGTAAAGAAGTAAAGAAAAAAGGGGGAGCAAGCATTAAAATAAAAGAAGTATTAGATGTAAGAGTACTACCAAGTTAGCATGAAGTCAAAGAGTATTAGTAGATATACATTACTCAGTAGGAGTATAGGTACAAAAATTTGAATACAGAATAGACCTATCAACTCAGGGGGAGTTATCAAATTTTGAGGTACAAATTGTTACAAAATTTTGAAATTTTGAAGTTTTGTACATAAGCTAAATAAGAGATATGTTATGCTCATAAGAATAAGGATATTAATGCATGACTAAATGATTTTAACACTCATGTCAAAGGGGGAGATTTTTGATCTCAGATTGGTTTTGACTAATGAGTGTCCACACACTTTAGTCATTTACTTAGTTCATGCCAAATAAGATGTAAATGCTGAGCACAACATGTATATAAAAGAGCATGTAGAGTCCACAATGAGTGTCAACTCACTCATGTACTGAGTCACTCAAGTGTCAAGCATATATTATATGCTAAGTGATTTAGGATCCAAGTAAGAAATACATGCCAAGTGATATAGATGCCAAGTCAGAGTATAGAGAATAGTATATGTCGAGCATTAGAGACTTTAAGTGTTGAGTAACATAGTTTTGTTATAGTTAATTGTAATGGCAGAAACAATTATGTAAACCATTTTTGACCCAACTTAAGGATTGAATTATGATATTTGGAGATAAGGATGAATCTTAATTTGAAATCCCAATGCATTGCATGTAGCCAATCATAAAAAGGGAAGGTTTAAGTGGAAAAATGAATGAATCATAGTCATTGATTCATACCTAACCCTAAGTCACCAAAGTATTCTTAAGGAGGTAAAACTCTAAACTATCTATTTTGTGAAGAAGGTGTATGAAGGAGAAAAGAGAGAAGTTTGCATGCACAAATAGAGTATTCATGGTGACTAAGGAGTTATGATCTGAGATTTAATTATAGAATCAATTAAAGGAGAATAGAGGAAGAAGATAAGATACAACAAATAGACATCTGATCAACAAGGATCAAGAATACATTAGTTTAGAGGTGATCTATCATCAAGTAACAAAGTGCTAACTGCAAGATCATTGTTGAATCATTCTAGCAGGTCAATCAGTTAAATCTCTTAACAGAGTAATCTTGACATGTTATATTGAAATCCTTTAATAGGGTACTTACTTAATTATGAGTTGAAGTCCTTTAACAAGGAACACTTGTAACAGGGTGTTGGCATCATTTAACAATGTAAGACCTAATAGTCTTTGTATGCCTTTAACAAGGTAGACCTTTCATAGGGTAGATCATGTCTCATGATCAAAATATTGTAAGCTTCATTGGATACACTTTATTACTACAGTACTAAAGATTTGTGGGTCTCATCTACACCCTGGTTTCACCTTCTCATTGGAGGGTTTCTAGATAATCATATCTAGTGTCATACATGTGTGAATGTTTACTTGCTTTGATGTTTTAGATGTACTTGCTTTACATGTTATTTCAGTTTACTTAGTAAATGTGTGAGATGGATGTGTGGTGAAAGTTTTTATGGGTAGAAGTTTAAACTACTAATTCAACCCCCCCTCCCCCCCCTCCCCCTGCCACCCCCCCTAGAATTTTACCTTTCCTACTATAATTCCAATGAGGATATTTTCACTGAGACATTCTCCATCTTCTTCATTGATGCACATTTGCATCCATGGTTCTATGTTGTGGTTTCAAGTAGATCAATTTCTTTTGCGAAGATTTCCTACATCCTTCATTGTAAATTTAACATCATACAAGAGATGTAACCTTATTGACAAAAGTTTCTACAACCAAGGTGAATTATTACATGTTTCTTACTTTCCTTTACATATTTACATTTTAATTTCAAAGTTAATTCCTTAATCTAGGGCTTGACCAAGGCAACCATTCAACTAGACAAAATAAAACAAAAAATATATAGGATTTGGCTAGCTGAATTATGACCATAGATATGAAAATCATTTGGTCAAACATTTCCAAGGAAGTAGGGTCAATGTTTCTACTGTATCCCACTAACATGATGACTTCAACATAAACTATCTACAACATGTTGCACTAGGTCAATGCATCTTCGTAAGCCCTTGAGAAAAATAGATATTTTTTGTTTTCTATTGTCATCGTGAATCTGTAGTAAAAAATTTCCTCACATGCTCAAATCTATAATTTTTAGAGCAAATAGACACATTAATATTGTTAGAATACTTTAGAATAACTAAGAAGGGGGATGAATTAGTTATTCAAGGTCCAAATCTATAAATAAAACTTCGCTCAACTTAGTGAACCCATCCAACATTTATACTCATGCATGCATCCATAAGATTATGAAATCACTTAAAAACCTATAGGTTATTTTATAATCAACTTGCAGAAATGTAAAGAATGAAACATAATAGATTCATCAACACACTTGATACAATGATTTATGTGGAAACTCAATTTGGGAAAAACCACCAGTAACATGCTACTATTTTCACTCTTCTAAAGTGATGATCTGTGAAAGGCCAACCTTGTTAAAGGTTACAATACACATTGTTAAATGTGACCCTATTAAAGGATTTCAATCACTCGGTTAGGAGTGAAACTTGTTAGAAGACTTTGGACCATTTACTTGGAATGTCACCTAGTTAAATGATTTAAAAATGACTGTTAGGTCAACCTTAATCCAAAGGATTTACCCTAGACTGATACAATTATTAGAGAGTAACAATAAGGCTTGATCTGATACAACTTACAACTTCATTTGTAGATTATAGATCACTGTTTAGTCCTCCATTATTCTTGGCCTTGATACATTGCAGCTTTGATAGCTTGTTCACCCTTCAAGCATTCATCTCCTTAAGCTTTCTTGGTTAACATGCCAATGTAATCTCCTCTTATGTCACTTGATGAAGTAGAGCCCTTGACTTCTTATCTTCCTTAGGTTCTTGCATACAACTCTCTTTATTTCATGATCAATCATTCCTATAAATAGGAAATTAAGATATTTTACTACTCATTTTCTATCATTCAATTTAGGGTTAGAAAATGATTAGGTAGGATACAATGTATCTACCCCACATTCCATCTCTCTTCTAGAAACTTCTCCTAAAACCCTTATCAAATTTGCCTAAAAATGGTTTACCTTAAATTTTGTGCCACCAGCTTATCATCTTTATCTTCCACCTCATTCACAAACTCAAAGAAAATAAACTAGTTGGCTCAGATTCATCGAATCCACAATCTTACAAATAATGTAGCAACTCAGCATTATCAATGTTCTGATGCTTAGCACATACTATGTTCCTTGGATTCCTTTGTAATATCACTCGGCATCAAGTAAATTTTACTACTACTTAGTATCAACTAAAATTTACTCAACATACACTAGAATAAGCTTTTACTCAGCTCCAACTAATTTTTTGTTGGGCTTGCACTGACTTTGCTTGACACCTACTATCCACTTGGTCAAGCTTGGTAGACAAACTTTGTGTAACTTGTTCTTCTAAACTTTCTTAGTGTAACTAGCCTTTGTAACCTTAAGTATATTATTAATGCATCATGTCATCACTATGTTAACTGATCTTTGTACTTTATTACATAATCATAACTCAACCTTTCCTCTAGGTGCTATTGTTACATCTTTTGATCAAATCCTCTTCATCAATCAAATAAGTGATAGTACTTAAGTATTATAAGCAGTTGTCTCACAAGAAAATAATAGGTTTGAAATAAATGAAAAATAATGATTGAAGCATACATGCATGTTCTCAGCACTCTTCCTTTACAATCTCCCTCTTTCGCAAAGATGGAAAACTAAACTGATCAATCAAATTAACCAAATTGTAAAAAACTTGTTCAACCAAACTGACTAGCTAAGTTAAAATAGTAAAATAATACCAATACCAAAAAGAAAATAATTCCTTGTATTTAAATCTCTCCCTCTATCAATAGCTTCCATCTTTTGAATAGGTTACAAATATTCTTTCTTATAACTCCCTCTGAGGATAATTAGTTTAATACTCTTTCTCCCTCTTTGACAATAATGCCAAAGACATATGCCAAAAACTTATCATCTTAAATATGGAGATATAGGCTTTTTTAGTTTCTCCCTCTATCACCTTGGTTGTGACTATTTTAAAATTTCAGCTCTTTGATTACTTTAGGCATTTCCTAAAGTAAGATCCTCTGCATCAATTTGTAACATATGGCAATCAACTTGTTTGATGTAGGGCACTCCTTTTGTTACTTATTTAGCCTTTAATAAGGGTATCACCCTTGGTTTACCTCTTAGATACTAATGAGCATGCTTATGTAATGCTTAGGTGAATATATCATCAATTTTATCTTTTGTGTTAACATATTCCATCTTCACCTCTTTATCTTGAACTAATTCTCTCAAATAATGATAACTTATTGCAATTTGCTTATCACTAGATTCTTTGATATATTGATAGCACATGTATTATCACAATAAAGTATCACTAGTTTTGTGATTTATT
Source organism: Cupressus sempervirens (assembly GCA_028749045.1). Classification (NCBI taxonomy): domain Eukaryota; kingdom Viridiplantae; phylum Streptophyta; class Pinopsida; order Cupressales; family Cupressaceae; genus Cupressus; species Cupressus sempervirens. Next base: position 151,001,662 of record CM053789.1, read on the forward strand.
CCTTCATTCCTTTGATTAGCTATTTGATCCATACAATGTTTGTGCTATTTACATTAATAACAACACATTCAACTTCATCAATAAATTGTGAGGTGCAGTTTTGTTTCTTGCTAGTCCATGTAACTAGTCTTTTGCCTAAGAAAAATACTCATCCACTAGTTTTCTTTCTGTCATCAATATTTCCACCCCAATCAACTTCAATGTAGGCTCTCAATTTAAATTTCTCATTACTCTTGTAGTATAGACCAAACTCTTTTGTTCCTTTTAGATATCTCATTATTCTCTTTACATCCATTAAATGATTCTCCTTGGTATTTGCAGAGAATCTTACCACTATCCCTATAGATACTTTACAATACAAGTCTGCTATGTACTACATATTGTAACTTGCCAATCATAGACCTGTACAATGTTTGATTCACCTCAGTTGAATCATCATTCTTTGACAACTTGTATCCTATCAGCATAGGTGTACTTACAAGTTTGGAATCCTCCAACACAAAAATTTTCAATATTTTCTTGATATATTTTGACTAAGTGATGTATATACCATATTTCATCTGATATATTTGCAAACCCACAAAGAACTTGATCTCTCCAAACATAGACATTCCAAATTCTAGCTTCATTTGATTTGCAAAATCTTTACATAAAGAATCTTGACCTCCAAATATGATATCATCAAAAAAAAATTTAGATAACAAAATACCTTTGCCTTTCTCTATCTTTATGTACAGATTATTGTTATCATCAGTCCTTTCAAAACCAATCTTCACAAGATACTTATGAAGTCTCTCATACCATGCTCTTGGTGCTTGTTTCAAACCATATAGAGCCTTATGTAGTCTACATACCATGTTCTTATTATTAATATCAATAAATCCTTTTGGCTATTCTATATAAACTTCTTCCTCTAATATGCCATTCAGAAATGTAGATTTAATATCCATTTGATAGACTTTGAATCCTTTGTATGTAGAATAAGCAAGTAGATTTCTTACTCCTTCCAATCTACTAATAGGGGAAAATGTCTCTCCATAGTCAATTCCTTCTTCTTGTGCATATCCCTTGTAGACTACTCTTGCTTTGTCCCTTGTCACTTCACAATTTTTATCTAGTTTATTTCTAAATACCCACTTGGTGCTAATCACATTTTTGCCTTCTAGTCTAAGAACTAAACTCCATGTTTTGTTTTTCTCTATTTTTTCAATCTCCTCTTCCATGTCTTTACTCCAGTCCATATCTTCTAATGCATCTTTCACTAATTTAGGTTCCTTCATGCTCAACAAACATGTATCATTTCTCAATCTATTTCTTGGCTTTGGTCTAGCATATTTATCTCCAATGATTTGATTTTTAGGATGATGTCTTTTGACATATTTAAGCAATCTTGGCTTAGCTCTTGTTTGTTCATTTTGTCTTTCAGCATTAGAATCACTGTGTGCATCTCTATTGGGTAGTTTAGGATCTCTTTTATGTACACTAATCTTAGAATCAAAATGTCCATTGACTGCATTCTATAACTCAACATCTGAATGTGGCTCAATTCTTGAATGTAACTCAATATTCATGAGGTATGACTTGGTAGTCACTGAAACTTGTTGTTGGTTTGTAGCTTGATTTGCAACATCTTCTTTAGAAGGCATTTTTTCATAAAAGTATACAAATGATTTGTATTCTTTTGGTTATTTCATAGGTTTAGCCTCGTGTACTTCTATATATTAATCAAAATTTACAGTTTTACTTTCCACAAATTTTTTATTATTAGTATTCAAACTCTTATAAGCTTTACTTCTTGTGGAGTATCCTAGGAATATACCTTCCTCACTTTTTTGCATCTAGTTTTCCATTTCTAAAATCTTTAAAATGTAACATTTGCTTCCAAATACCTTAAAGTATTTTACATTGGATGAGTATCCATACCATAGTTCAAAAGGTGTTGAATGAGTACCTTTCTTGACTTGTACATGGTTCAAGGTATAGACAGGTGTACTTACAACTTCTCTCTAGTATTTCAAAGAAACATTCTTTTCCATCATAATTGTTCTAGCACAATCCATTATAGACCTATTCCTTCTTTCAAAAATTCATTTTTTGGAGGGGTTTTAGGTGCAGATGGACATGTCTTTGATTCCTCTATCATTGCAGAATATTTCAAATTTATTTGATGTAAATTCTCCTCCTTTTTCAGATCTTAAACACTTTAGACTTTTACCTATTTCCTTTTCAACTCTTGCCAAGTACCACTTAAAATTTTTTAAGGCATTAGATTTCTTTTTAGAAACATAGTAGTCATCATTCTAGAATAGTCATCAACAAATAACATGATGTACTTATCTCCTTTGTAGCTTTGCACATTAATTGGTCCACACAAGTCAATATGAACAATCTCTTTTATTTCTTTAGAGGTGTAAGTTTTTCTCTGAAAAACTTGACTTTGTCATTTTGCCTAGCTGATATTGTTTGCACATTGTATTGTCAAGTTTCTTCAACTTATGCAAACCTCTAACTTTCTTCATCTTATTGATGCTAACCAAGTTATCAAAGTTAACATGACATAATCTCTTGTGCTACAGCCATACATAATCAAATTTTACAACAAGACAACTAGCATCCTCTATATCAAGATAGAATAGATTACTCCTAGTTTGATCAACCTTTCCAATCAATTTCCCATTAGTGTCATATATCTTAGCAATCTTATTTTCAAACTCAACCTTACATTCCAAATTCTTCAGTTGTTACGCACTCAACAAATTATAGTTAAATCCTTTAACATGGTAAGCATTGTCACATAAAATCTTATTTGTGAGTTTGATAGAACCTTTTCCTTTTATGTTAGAAATTATTTAGAAAAATTGAGAGGGGAGGTGAATCAGTTATTCAAAGTTTAGATGTCCAAATAAAACCTTTTCATTTAGCATAGTGAGCCCATTAAACAATTCATGCATCCAAGCTAAACATTCTGACTAGCAACTTACTGATAAATCAACATGTAGCAATAAGACATAAAATATCAACACATAATACAGTGATTTACATGGAAACCCAATTTGGAAAAAACCACTAGTAACATGCTACTTCTTTCTCACTCTTTTGAAGTGATTCACTATAAAAGACCAACCCTGTTAAAGGTTACAATACACACTATTAAGTGTGAATTGGTTAAGAGATTTCAATCACCTTGTTAGAAGTGAGCCTGGTTATAGGACTTTAGAACATTGACTTGGAATGTCACTCTGTTAAAGTATTTCTCAATATCTATTAAACCAACCTAAATCTATAGGGTTTTCCCTAACTGATACAATTGCTAGAGAGTAACAATAAGGGCTTTTGATCTGATACAACTTACAAAATAGATTTCTAATTTTAGATCTCAATTCAGTTCACAAATTTTCTTAGCTTCCAATCCACTCTTCAAGCTTCTTTCTCCTTGAGCCTCTTGCTCATTGTGTCAATTTAGTCACTCTTGTAGTCACTGATCAAAGTAGAGTCTTTGTACTCTATTCTCCCTTAGGTCCTCTTGACCTTCTCTATTCTTTTCTCATCTACACACTTTAGCACTCTCTTATCAACCACTTCTACACACTTTTTCTTCATGACCGGTCATTCCTTAAGTAGGAATTTAGAATGCTTTTCCAGATCTAATTTCCCTAACTTAGATTAAGGTTTGAATGGATTAGGTTAGATACAATGTATTTACCTTTTATCTTGTTTCTTCTAGAAACTTCATGTAGAATCTACTTGTGATCACCTAAAAATGGTTAACCTCAAATTTTGTACCACTAGCTCATCTTCCTTATCTTCCACCTGGTTCACAAAATTCAAGATAACAAACTTACTAGCTCTAATTTGGAAAATCTTTAACTTTTCAAATAATGCACTATCTTTTCACTATTGATCTTCTAATGCTCAACACATAGTTTGTTGCTTGGCACCAACTATTAATTCACTTAGCATCAACTAATTTTTATTGATGCTCGACACCTATTACACTTGTCTAACTCCACACCTGAACTTGCTCGACACGAACTAATTTACTTAACACACATTAGATTTTTCTTTTACTTGGAACCTATTGATTTTTTTTCTCAACATGAACTAACTTTTCTTGGCACCCACTAATGAATTTAGTCAAGCTTTATAGACAGTTGTTACAACTTGTTCTTCTAAAGTTTCTAAGTGTGGCCAACCTCTATACCTTCAAGTAGATTATCAATTCATCATTTCACCATTGTCTTAACTGGTCCTTGTACTCCATTACATTATCATAACTCAACCTTTCCCTTAGGTATTGTTGTTATATCTTATTGATTAAATCATCTTCATCAATCAGCTAAGTGATAGTACTTGGATCTTACAAGCAATTTTCATTATAGCGAATAGCAGGTTTGACATTAGTAAAAAAAAAATGATTGAAAACATTCTTCATCAACAATCTCCATTTTTCAACAATTATCTTTTCAATTAGATTTCAACAATCTCCCTCTTTGGCATTGATGGCAAACCAAACTGATCAACCAAGTTACCAAAATGTTAACTGGGTTAAAATAGTAAGGCAAATGCCAAAAATAAATCTTGTCCTTTGTATCTAGCTTCTTATGGCTCCCTCTTACAAGATAGATCTTTATCCTAAACTTGTTTCTACTTAACTCCCTCTGAGTTCTTGATCTTCTCCCTCTTAGTTGCTTCTTTTGTTTGGTCAGAGATGAGCTTCTCTCCAATCTCTACTATTTCACCTTCTATCTTTTTATTAGCTTCTTGCTGCCTTATTGTTTTCCCCTTTCTTCCTACTATTTTCCCTCAAGAATTCTCCCTCAGTTTGATCTTGTAGATTTTATTAGTTTTTTCTATTTCTCCATCTTTGACAACAATGTCAAAGATATATTATCTTCAACATCTTAACATACAAATATAAAGTTTGCAGTAGCTTCAGTTTCTCCCTCTGTCATCTTTCTTGTGACTGTTTTGGAATTTTAGCACATTGATTACTTCAATAAAATCCTAAAGCATGATCCTTTGCATCAATTTATATCATTCAACAATTAACCTATTTGATGTAGGATAGTCTTGCTTTTGTTTAAACAACCTTTGATAGGGGTATCACACATAACTTACCTCTAAGATATTCAAATGCATCTTTAGGTAATAGTTTTGGAAAGATGTCAGGAATTTGTTTGTTGGAATTCACATATTCCATCTTTACCTATTTTTCTTCATCTAGCTCTCTTACATAATGATACTTGATTGCTATGTGCTTTGTCTTGGTATGCATCACTGGGTTCTTTGATATGTTGATAGCACTAGTATTGTCACAATAAAGTATCACAGGTTTTGTTATATCTTCCTTCATACCTTTTAATAGATGCTTGATCCATACAATTTTTGTGCAATTTATGACAGCAGCAACATATTTTTCTTTAGCTATGGATTATGAGGTACAACTTTTCTTTTTGCTAGTCCAAGTAACTAGTCTTCTACCTAAAAAGAATGCTCCTGCATTGGTTCTTTTTCTATCATGTATATTTCCTCCCCAATCTACATTAGTGTAGGATTTTAACTAAAAATTTTCATTCTTCTTATACTATAAGCCAAAGTCCTATGTTCCTTTTAAATACCTCATTTTCCTTTTTATTGCCAAAGATAATTTTCGTTTAGATTTGTAGAAAATCTTTCAACTATACTAATAGACAATGCAATATCAAGTCTGCTATATCCAACATATTGCAACTTACCAATAATTGACCTGTATAGTGTTTGATTCACTTCATTGATCCATCATTCTTTAATAACTTATGTCTAGTTACCATTGGTGTACTTACTAGTTTTGAATCTTCTGGCCCAAATATTTTTAGTATCTCTTTGATGTACTTTGACTGGGGGAAATGTTTTTGGTATCTCTTTGATGTAGTTTTGAATCTTCTAGCCCAAATGTTTTTAGTATGTTCTTGCAAGAGGGGAAAATGTTTCCCCATAATCTATTCCTTCTTCCTAGGCATAACATTTCCAAACTAGTCTAGCTTTATTCCTTGTGATCTCGATCACAACTTTCATCGAGCTTGTTTCTAAACATCCACTTGGTTCCAATCACATTTTTATCATCTAGTCTTGGAACTAAACTTCAAGTTTTTTTTTTCTCTATCTGTTCAATTTCCTCTTCCATGGCCTTGTACCAATCATCATCTTCCAAAGCATCTCTCACTATTTTGGGTTCTAACTTGCTTAGTAGGCATGTCTTGTTCCTTAGTCTATTCCTTTTCATTGGTCTAGCATCCTTGTTTCCAATGATTATTTTAGTAGGATGGTGTCTTCTGACACATTTGGATAGTCTTAGTTCAATTCTTGCTTCCACAATTGGTCTTTCAGCTTCAGAATCACTATGTGTATTTATTTCAATTAACTCATCATCACAATCATGTGTACTAACTTTAGAGTTAAAATGTGCATGTTCTTGATTTTGCAACTCGACATCTCAATGCAATGTAGTTCTTGAAGTGTGTTCAACATTTATTGGCTGTGACTTGGCAGTTATTAAGAGTTGTTGCTGATTTCCTACTTGATTAACATCTTCTTCTTCAGCAAGCATTCCTTTATAGAAATATGCAAATGTTTTGTATTCCTCTATTCTTTTGATGGATTCATCATCATGAGCTTCTATATATTCACCAAAATTTACATTTGCACTTTTCATAATTTTGGTGGTGTTAGCATTTAAACACTTATATGCTTTACTTCTTGTGGAATAATTAAGGAATATACCTTCATCACTTTTTGCATCAAATTTACCATTTCTAGTATCCTTAAGAATATAGCATTTTCTACCAAATATTTTGAAATATTTCACATTAGGTGAATGACCATACCATAATTCAAAAGGTGTTACATTTGTACCTTTTTGACTTGAACTCAATCCAAGGTGTAGAAAGCTATACTTATAGCTTCTCTCCGGTACTTGAGAGCAAAATTCTTTTCCATCATGAGTGTCCTGGCATAGTCCATCACTAATCTATTTCTCCTTTTTGCTATACCATTTTGTTGAGGGGTCCTTGGTGTAGAAGTCTATCTTTTAATTCCTCTATCATTGTAGAAATTTTCAAATTCTCTTGATGTAAATTCTCCTCCTCTATTTGACCATAGACACTTCAGAATCTTACCTATTTCTTTCTCAACCCTAGCCAAATACCACTTAAACATTTGAAAGGCATCAAATTTTTTCTTTAAAAACATGATTGTCATCATTTTGGAGTAGTCATCTACAAACAAATTTATATACCTATCTCCTTGGTAACTTTTCACTTCTATGGGACCACATAAGTTAGTATGCACTAGTTCTAACACTTCGTTGGAAGTGAAGGTTTTTCTTTTGAAACTTGACTTAGTCATCTTTCCTAGTTGACATTGTTTGCACATTACATTGTTAGGCTTTTTTAGTTTAGGCAAACCTCTCACTTTCTTCTAGGTACTGATGTTGATTAGATTATAAAAGTTGACATGACACAACCTTTTATACCATAGCCACACATCATTAAAGTTTACTACAAGATAAGTAGCATTATCTATGTTTAGGTACCACAAATTGTTCCTAGTTTGGTCTCCCTTACCTATCAAATTTCAATTTGTATTATAGATCTTGGCAGTTTTGTTTCCAAACTCTACTTTGCAACCTGCATTGCTTCGTTGTGACACACTTAAAAAATTGCAACTTAATCCTTCAACATAATTTGCATTATCACATGAAATATATTTTGTGAGCTTAATGGAACCTTTACCTTTTATTAAACATGGAGCATCATTTCCAAATCTAACACTATTTCCATCATACTCAGTTAAGTTAAAAAACTTACTTTTGATCAACCACTATAAATGATCCATCTATCATTTTTGTTCACACATGTTACAAGTGAAGTTGCTTCATCTTCATTAGATTCATCCTTTATTGCAACATAGACTACCTCATCATCATGTTCATCTGAATCACCTTCCTCAACAATGTAGCACTTCTTTCCTTTGTCTTTGTAATATCTGCCATCATCTTCTCTTCTATTTTTGTACTTGTTTCCTTCCTTGTAGTTCTTCTTTTGTGTACATCTTGCTGCAATATGACCTACTTTATTGCAATTAAAAAAAATGATAGGTAGATTACCTCTAAATTTGCCTTTGCCTCTTTGAAATCTTTTTGCCAGCAGTGCTTCCAATTGTTCAACATCTTCTTCATTTATATTGTTGTAACTAGATGCATATTTTATCTTTATTTTCTTCTTCTTTGGTTTCACCTCTTCTTCAGAGTCTTTCAGAAATAGCTTTGTGTTGAAAGTAGATTCAAGACTCTCAAGTTTGTAGTTGTCAAAGTTGGATAGCTCAAATGCAGTAAGTCTTCCTACTATACCTTCAAGAATTAGTTTATTTACTAGAATGCATCTCAATTCTTTGATAGTTGAGACTCTAATAGCATATATAGGTAGTAAGGTTCTTAAGACTTTTCTAAGAACAATATCATCATCTAAATGACCAGTAGCACTTCTTATTGCACTAACAACCTCTTTTATTCTAGAAACATATTGAGCAACATTTTTACCTTCTTCTATTCTCATGCCATCAAATTTACCTCTAAGGCTTTTTGCCTTGGTTCTTTGTACATTTTTGTCTCCTCCATAAATAGGTGACAGGACATCCCACATCATGAATGTAGTGTCACATCCCTTGATGTCATCAAATTCTGCATAGCTGAGGGTAGAGGCAATCTCCAACATTTCCTAATTGTGCTCCTTTTTCTTCATATCTTCAGCAACAGACACACCTATTGGGTCAACATGTTCTACTATGATTGAGGTTTGTGTATGGTCACCTGTTGATCCAAGGTGTAGCTTCATTAGACTTTGTCATGCAAAAAAGTTATCTTTGTTGAGCTTGGGAACTTCTCTCTTAGAGATGTTGATCTTTGTGCTTCTAGTACCTTCAAACTAACTTAGTAGATGGCTATGATACCAATTTTTAGAAATTATTTAGAATAACTGAGGGGGGTATATCAGTTATTCAAGGTTTAAATGTCCAAATAAAACTTTTTCATTTAGCATAGTGAGCCCATTAAAAAATTCATGCATCCAAGCTAAACATTATGACTAGCAAGTTACTGATAAATCAACATCTAGCAATAAGACATAAATGATCAACACATAACATAGTGATTTACATGGAAACCTAATTTGGGAAAAACCACTAGTAACATGCTACTTCTTTCTCACTCTTCTAAAGTGATGCCCTATGAAAGGCCAACCCTATTAAAGGTTACAACACACACTGTTAAGTGAGACATAGTTAAGAGATTTCAATCACCTTGTTAGAAGTGAGCCTAGTTAGAGGACTTTGGAAAATTCACTTGGAATGTCACCTTGTTAAAGGATTTCTCAATGGTTGTTAAACCAACTTAAGTCCATAGGATTTTTCCTAACCAATACAATTGCTAGAGAGTAATAATAAGGGCTTTTGATCTTATACAACTTAAAACATAGCTTGCTAATTTCAGATCTTAATTTAGTTCACAAATCTACTTGCCTTCCAGTCTCTATAGTTCTCATAGCTTGTCTACTCTTTAAGCTTCTATCTTCTTGAGCCTCTTTCTTGTTGTGCCAATATAGTCACTCTTGTGGTCACTAATCAAAGTAGAGTCTCTATACTCTATTCTCCCTTAGGTCCTCTTGACCTTCTATATTCTTCACTCCTCTACACACATTAGCACTCTCTTATCAGCCACTTCTATAAACTTTTTCTTCATGACAAGTCATTCCTTAAGTAGAAATTTAGAATTCTTTTTCCACTCTAATTTCCCTCACTTAAATTAGGGCTTGAATGGATTAGGTTAGATACAATGTATCTACCTTTTATATTATTTCTTCTAGAAAATTCATGTAGAATCCACTTGCGATTGCCTAAAAATGGTCAATATCAAATTTTATCATCCTTATCTTCCACCTAGTTCACAAAATTCAAGATAAGAAACTTATCGACTTAGATTTGGTGAATCTTTGACTTTTCACACAGCTCAACACTATTAATCTTCTAATGGTCGGCACATACTATGTTGCTCGACACCAACTGTTAATTCACTTGGCATCAACTAAGTTTTATTGATGCTCAAAACCTATTACACTTGTCTAGCTCAACACCTATTGATTTTTCTGCTCGGCATGAACTAACTTTACTCAGCACTCACGAATGAATTTAGTCAAGCTTTGTAGATAGTTTTGTTACAACTTATTCTTCTAAAGTTTCTAAGTGTAGCCAACCTCTGTACCTTCAAGTAGACTATCAATTCATCATTTCACTATTTTCTTAATTGATCCTTGTACTCCATTAAATTATCATAATTCAACATTTCCCTTAGGTGTTGTTGTTACATCTTATTGATTAAATCATCTTCATTAATCATCTAAGTGATAGTACTTAGATTTTATAAGCAATTTTCATTCTAGCAAATAGAAAGCTTGACATCACTGGCAAAACAATGATTGAAAATATTCTTCATCAACAATCTCCCTTTTTCAACAATGATCTTTTCAATAAGATTTCAAAATTATCAAGTATGGTGCATCATTACCAAATCTTACACTATTTCCTTCATAACAATTTAAGGTAATGAAATTACATTTGTCTTTAGTCATATGATGTAAGCACCCACTATCAATGATCCATATATCATTCTTTTTCACACAAGTCATGAGTGTAGTTGCCTCATCTTCATCAAATTCATCCTTCATTGCAACATACACTACTTCATCATCATGTTCATCAAAATCATCCTTTGTCTTTGTATTCCTTGCTATCTTCATCTCTTCTACTTTTGTATTTGTCACCACCTCTATAGTTCTTCTTCTCTGGACATCTAGTAGTAATATGACTAACCTCATTGCAATTGAAACAAATGATACGTAACTTACCTTTGAACTTGTCTTTACCTTTGTAGAATCTTCTTGCTAGTAGGGCTTCAAGTTGTTCAACATCCTCCTTATCTGTATCATTGTCACTAGATGCATACTTCTTCTTTTGCTTTTTCTTCTTCTCATTAGGTTCCTTCAATGACACTTTATCTTTGAAAGCATATTCAATCTTTTCAGGTTTGTAACTATCAAAATTAGACAACTCAAAAGTAGTGAGTCTACCTACTAGACCTTCAAGTGATAGATCATTCCCATGAATATCTCAGTTCTTGAATTGCAAAAACTCTAATAACATATACTAGTAATAGTGTCCTTAAAACTTTTCTTAGTATAGTATCATCATCCATTTTACTAGTAGCTCCTCTTTTTGCAACATATTAAGCAATATTTTCACCTTCTTCAATTCTCATATCATCAAACTTACCTCTAAGGATTTCAGCTTTGGCTCCTTGAATATTTGTATCACCTCCATAGATAGTAGCTAGGGCATCCCACATTTTCTTTTCACTATCAAGATCTTTGATATCATCAAATTTGGCATAGCATAGGGTAGAGGCAATCTCGAACATTTCATGTTTGTGTTCTTTCTTCTTTTTCATATCTTTAGTAGTTGGGGCTCTAGCAATTGCAACATGCTCAGTGGTAATGGTAGATTGTGTATGATCTCTAAGTCCTCCAAGGTGTAGCTTCATCAAAAAATTTCATGTAGGAAATTTGTCCCTATTAAGCTTGGGTACTTCTCTTTTTGACATCTTGATCTTTCTGCTTCTAGTACCTTCAAACTATTCCTCTTAAGTAGATGGCTCTGATATCAATTATTGGAATACTTTATAATAATTGAGAGTGTGGGGGGGGGGGGGGGGGGGGGGGGGGGTAAATCAGTTATCCAAGTTCCATATGTATAAATAAAACTTTTCTCAGCTTAGTGAGCCCATACAACATTTATACTCATCCATGCATCCATAATATTATGTAATCACTTCAAAACTTGTAGGTTATTGTCAAATCAACTTGCAAAAATGTATGGCATGAAATATAATAGATTCATCAACACACTTGAAAAAATGATGTACGTGGAAACCCAATTTGGGAAAAAGTACCAGTAACATGCTACTCTTTTCACTCTTCAGAAGTGATGCCTTGTGAAAGGCCAACCTTGTTAAAGTTTATAGTACACTATTAAATGTGACCCTGTTAAAGGATTTCAATCACCCTATTAGGAGTGAGCCTTGTTAGAGGACTTTAGACCATGCAATTGGAATGTCACCCAGTTAAAGGATTTACAAATGACTGTTAGGTCAACCTTAATCCAAAGGATTTACCCTAGACTGATATAATTGTTGGAGGGTAATAGTAAGGCTTGATCTAATACAACTTAAAAATTCATTTGTAGATTAAAAATCACTGTTAAGTCCTCCATTCTTCTTGGCCTTCATACATTGTAGCTTTCATAGTTTGTTCACCCTTCAAGCACTCATCTCCTTAAACCTTCTTTCCTCTCTTACCCATTGTCACATCACACTAACCATTATGCCAAAGCTAGTGTAGCTCTCCACATGGTGAAATTATCTTTGGATAAGGGAGTGAAAAAATTATGGTTGGAGGGGGACTCAAATTACATCATTATATGTATCAAAGGGGCTCTCTAACCAGCACCAAAAATATCTAACATCATTGAAGAAATCTATATAACACTTGGAAAATTTGATAGCATCCACATCATTCATGAATATAGAGAGGCAAACTCGCTGGCTGATTGGTTTGCCAATGAAGCAATAAAGAAAGATATGGCAATGATTTGGAATACTAGTGGGAATATTTTGGTAGGAGTGAAAAGCCTAATTGAGCTGGAAAAAATCTAGGGAGGTACGGGTGAAATCCAAAGATAATTATGTATATAAATGAGAGTATGGGTGTAAGTAAATGCAATAATGGTAAATACAGATGGAACAGGAAAATGATAGTATTAGTGTCAAATCAACACATTTTAGTGGTATTAAAAGACAAATTAGCAAAAATCAAAGCAGCTTCCATCAGAGTATACAATGGGTTGAGAAACGGAATTAGAGAATGGAGTGTATGAGAATAGTTAGCACTACGATTACAGAGATGGTGGGGGAAAGAAGTAGGAAAAAACCAATAGGTGAGGCAAAAAAATGGAAGCAAAGAACTAAAGTATGGGAGAAGCTAGAAAAGGGAGGAATCACCAACTACATAGCCAAGCTCCATGGTTATGACCCTGTGATTACTAATCTTATGGTAAATTCATGGAAGGATGCAAGGGTCAAAGTTGATGGGGTCGCATATCAGATGACTGTGGATATCATTACTCATATAACTGAAATTTTGAATGAGGGATTGAAGTTTTAAGAAGGTCTCTGTGAATGCTGTGAAGGATTTTGCAAAGAATACGGAAGAGAAAAAGGAACTAGTCAAAAGTGAAACCTACTACGAGATGGAATTGATTAAGAAACTATGGAGGTATGTGTTGAGGGCTATTATTGAGTATATATCTTTGGGTACAAGATTTGATAGGGTTAGAACACATCATTTTGTTCTGCTCAATCATTTTTTTTATGGGGTTAAGGTTTCTTTCCCTTTTTATTTATATACTTCCATGCATAAGAATATTTATGTGGACAAGAAAAAGCCTACTTCTAATCTTTCCCTACATGAGGGTTTACTCCTTTTTATTTATGAGCATTCCAAGGCTCAATCTAGAAGCAAAACCCTCACCCGGGTAGTGGATGCATCTAAGGAGATAGGGAGCTCAAACTTCTCATTTGACATGAATGATGTTCAAAGTATAAGTTCAAAGAATGAAGATGATAATCTTTCATCTAGAAAGAAGGCTAAGGTAATTGAGAAGAAATCACTTTTGTCAACTAAAGCCCCATGTAGGAAAAGCCCCATGGATCTTGGGCTTAAAATTGTTGGTTAGGGAGATAAAGAGTATAATGAGGAAGGGGATGATATGGATACTAATGAAGAGAATAAGGAGAAGGAGGATGTTAAGAGGGAGGAGCTGATTGCTAAAAATTAGAGGAGGTCTAAAGAAGAGGACATGACCTTAGAGGGGAAAATGGATTCTGGGCCAGAGATCACTACCATTCCTCTTTCCCCAATTACCCCTCAAAAATATGATAAGAAGAAAATAGATGACGAGAGTGGAGAGGTGGTTATAAAAGACAAGCACATGGCTTGGAAAAATTTTAATGTTAGAACCTAAAAAATGGGAACTGTGAGAGAAGCCATAAACCCCCAAATCCTTGAAGGTAAAGAGGGAAATCTTCAAAGGGAGGATCTCATTGATTTAGTACTGGTGGCTATCACCGATAATGCAAGGGAAATTGTCATGAATTTTCTTAATAATACTAGAAACAGCATGATTGACAATTTCAGGTCAATTAAATGGCTCTACCATGAACTAGAGGAGGTCAAAGAAAGAATGCGTCAGTTGGAGAACCAAGAGAAGAAGTTAGAATATGGAAATTTGATAGATTAGGGGGGATGGCCTCAAGTTGGTTTAAAAAAGAATTAAGAATTTGGAGAATTACAATCATAATATGGAAAACTAGATGATTTAAATTCAGACTTCTCTAAATGATAACATATCTTCTCTTTCCAAAAATCTAAAAGCCAAGGGATTCCTTGAGGAAAAGGATAGAGCTAGAGATAGGATGGATGAGGATATGACTAGAGAAATTACCTTCAGCAACTTGGATCAAACGAATCAAAAGAAGTAGGAGTATATGGCTAAGGAGATTCAAAAAGCCTATGAAGTAGTAGAAATGATGTAGGAACTTGAAAGAAAGATGGAGGACTAATAGAAGTTTTTCATTACTTGTCTTTTGGATTGTTTAGCTTCTATAGTTTTTTGTTTTTGGCTTTTTGCTTGTTTGTTGTCCTAGCCTTTTGGTTAGCCATAGTAATATGGTTGGACTTGTGATGCTTATTTTTAGCCCTTGGATCCCTGTTAAACCTATTTTTCTTATCAAAAACATGCCAATGCAGTCTCCTCTTAGGTCACTTAATGAAGCAGAGTCCTTGACTTGTCTTCATTAGGTTATCGCATCCAACTCTCTTTTCATTGTGACCATTCATTCTTATAAATAGGATATTAAGATATTTTACTACTCATTTTCCAACATCCAATTTAGGGTCAGAATGGATTAGGTAGGGTACAATGTATCTACCTCACATTCTATCACTCGTCTAGAAACTTCTCCTAGAATCCTCTTTGAATTTTCCAAAAAATAGTTTACATTGAATTCTGTACCACTAGCTTATCATCCTTACCTTCCACTTGGTTCACAAATTCAAAGAATAAAAAACTTGTCTACTCAGATTTATCAAATCCACGATCTTTCAAATAATGCAACAACTTGGCATTATCAACCTTTTGATGCTTGACACCTATTTTGTTGCTCAACATTCTCTATAATATCACTCAGCATCAACTTAAGTTTATTAGTGCTCACCACCAACAAAACTTTACTCAACATCCACTATTTTGGTTAGCATACACTAGAATGAGCTTTTACTTAGCTCCAACTAATTTTCTACTTGGCTTGCACTAACTTTGCTCGGTACCTACTATCCACTCAGTCAAGCTTGGCAGACAAACTTTGTCTAACTTGTTCTTCTAAAATTTCTTAGTGTAACTAGCCTTTGTAACCTTAAGTATATTATCAATGCATCATGTCATCATTGTCTTAACTGATCCTTGTACTTCATTACATAATCATAACTCAACCTTTCCTCTAGGTGCTATTGTTACATCTTTTGATCAAATCCTCTTCATCAATCAAATAAGTGATAGTACTTAAATCTTATAAGAAATTGTCTCACCAAAAAATAGCAGGTTTGACATCAGTGACAAAACAATGATTGAAGCATATTTGAATGTTCTCAACACTCTTCCTTTACAATCTCCCTCTCTGATTGGCTTCTTCAATCTATTTTCAACCAATCTACACATTTCAAGGTGAGCACTTTATCATTCACTTCACTTTTTAATTTAGACCTATTTTTAATATCTCAATTGGGATATTTATATACATTTAGAACTTAGATCTATCTTACACTTTTTATCAAACCAATTAGCTCAATTCAACATTTTCATTTTACATCTTTAATTAAATCCTACATTATATGAAAGAGGATTTTCTTGTGTACTTCCTTGATATAATTTAAGTTTAGAATTAGCATCCCTTTATCCCTTTTCATATTTCATTGAATCCTATCTAATCCTACCTAACCTTAAAATGGATTATAGAGAATGAATGGAAAAAGATCTTAATTTTCTATTTATAGAGATGATTTATTAGAAGCAAGATTGTTCAATGTTGGAGAACCTAAGTTAGAAAAGAGGTCTAAGGTATTGCATGATTCAGAGATAGAATATAAGAGACTACTATTGGAAAGAAAAAAAAGAAGGCTTAAGAGTGTGAATTCTTGAAGGATGAATAGGCTATCAGAGCTAAAGTGTGTGAAATCCAAGTAGAATAAAGGACTGAAATAGAGATCTAAAATCTACAAGTGAATTGTATGTTGTTATTAGATTAATTCTTACTGTTACTTTCTAACCATTGTACCAATCTAGGGTAAATCATTTGGATTAAGGTTAACCTAATAGTCATTTTTAAATCCTTTAATAGGGTGACATTCCAAGTGAATGATCTAAAGGCCTATAACAAGGCTTACTCCTAACAGGGTGATTGAAATCCTCTAACGAAGTCACATTTAATAGTGTGTATTGTAGCCTTTAATAGGGTTGTCCTTTCATAGGGCATCACTTCAAAAGAATGGGAATGAGTAGCATGTTACTGGTGGTTTTTTTAAAATTATTTTTTCACATAAAATCATTGCGCCAAATATGTTATTGAATCTATTACGTTTCATGCTAACATTTCATAAAGTTGATTTGACAGTAACCTACAAAGTTTAAGTGATTGTATGATATAATGGATGCATGCATGATGAATATATTTTATAGATATGGGTTCACTAAAATGTGAAAAGTTTTATTTGTACATATGGACCTTGAATAATTGATTCACACCCCCCCACCCTCTCTCAGTTATTCTAAAAAATTCCAACAATTGGTATCAGAGCCATCTGCTTAAGAGGACTAGTTTTAAGGTACTAGAAGAAAAAGATCAAGATGCCAAAAGAGAGGTACCTATGCTTAATAGAGATAAATTTCCTACATTGAAAATTTTGATAAAGCTACACCTGAGATGTCTTGGAGACTTTGCACAATCTACCATCACTATTGAGCATGTTGATCTTGTTGGAGCCCTAGCTATTGAAGATTTGAAAAAGAAGAAAGAACACAATCAAGCAATGTTGGAGATTGCCTTTGTCCTAAGTTATGTCAAGTTCAGTGACATCAAGGGTTGTGACACTACAAAGAAGATGTAGGATGCTCTTCACACCATCTATGAAAGTGATGCAAATGTATTGAGAGCCAAATTTGGAAGTCTTAGAGGTAAGTTCAATGACATGAGGATGCAAGAAGGTGAGAATGTTTCTCAATATTACTCTAGGATAAAATATGGTGTTAATGCTATAAGAGGATCCATTAGTAAGATAGATGATGAGACTATATTTATAAAAAAATTTAGGACACTTCTTCCCATCTATGCTATTAGAGTTTCTGCAATACAAGAACTGAGATGTATATCAAGTTCTAATTTAACTCTTGAAAGTTTGATAGGTAGGCTCACTACTTTTGAGATATCTAATTTTGATAACCTCAAATTTGTCAATGTTGAATTTTCTTTCAAAGTTAAGTTGTCATTGAATGAACCTAATGAGAAGAAGAAGAAAAATGTAAAATATGTTTCCAATGATAGTGATATAGATGAGGAGCATGTAGAACAACTTTAAGCACTACTAGCAAGGAGATTTCATAAAGGTAAAGGAAAAATCAAAGGTAAGGTACCTATCATGTGTTTTAATTGCAATGAGGTTGGTCATATTGCTACTAGATGTCTAGAGAATAAAAAATATAGAGCTGGAGACAAGTACAAAAGTAGAAGAGATGAGGACAGAAAAGATTACAAAGACAAATGCAAGAAGTCTTGCTACATTGTAGAAGACGAAACCAAAGATGGATTTGACAATCATGATGATGAAGTGGTGAATGTTGCAATGAATGATGATTATGATGAGGATGAGGAAATTACACTAGTGTCTTGTGTGAACAAGAATGATAGATGGATGATTGATAGCGAGTGTTCACATCACTTTACTGGAGATAAAAGTAAGTTCATTACCTTGAATTATTATGATGGAAATAGTGTAAGGTTTGGTAATGATGCACCCTGTCTAATAAAAGGAAAATGTTATATCAAACTCACAAAAAATATTTTATGTGAAAATGCTTATTAAGTTGAAGGACTTAACTATAATTTGTTGAGTGTGTCAAAAATGAATAGTTTAGGTTGCAAGGTTGAGATTGAGAACAAGATTACTGAGATAAATGATACTAATGGAAAACTAATGGGAAAAGGTAATCAAACTAAAGGTAATCTATTCTATCTTAATATGGATGATGTCATTATCTAGTTGTAGCATTTGATGATGTGTGGTTATCAATAAAATGATAGTATATCGTGAATGAGTATCGAGAATGAGTACCTAACAATATAATTTGCAAATAATGTCAGTTAGGGAAAATAAGAAAGTTCAATTTTAAGAGTAAGACTCACACCTTTAAAGAAATTATGAAGATTGTTCATGTTGATTTGTGTGGACCAATTAATGTGAAAAGCTACAAAAGTGATAAGTACACTATGTTATTTTTTGATGACTATTCTAAGATGATGACCGTTATGTTTCTGAAATAGAAATATGATGCTTTCCAAATGTTTAAGTGGTACTTAGCAAGAGTTGAGAAGGAAACATGAAAAATTTTGAAATGTTTGAGATCTAACAGAGGAGGAGAATTTTCATCAAATGAGTTTAAGATGTTTTGTAATAATAGAGGAATCAAAAGATAGACATCTACACTTGGAATCCCTCCACAAAATGGAATTTCTGAAAGGAGGAACATATCTATAATGGATTGTACAAGAACACTCATAATGGAGAAAAATATTTCTTTGAAATACTAAAGAGAGGTTGTAAGTATAGTTGTATATACCTTGAATCATGTGTAAGTCAAGAAAGGTACTCATTCAACACCTTTTGAACTATGGTATGGAAACTCACCCAATTTAAAATATTTTAAGGTATTTGGTGTAGACACCTAAATCCTTTAGAAAATAAAGTATTTTTATTTTCTAAAAAAATTCCTAATAACATCATCATTTATTAATTATGTAATTATTTTATTTTTATGCCATTAAATCCCTTTATCTTAATTAAAAATATTTAATTAAAGAATCCCTCCCAAAAATGTTTAAATCTTATTTAAACATTATTTCCTTATTTATTAATTATTTAATTAATAAATTCACCAAAAAACCGAAAATAAATAAAAAATTTATATTTTGCCCAAAACTTGGCCAATTTCTTTAAGACCACTAACCTCTTCCAAAATCTTCTAATCCTTTTTTAATTTTGATTAAAGGCTAATCCCATCATTTCCTACCCCTAATCCCCACTCAAAATATTTAATTAAGATTTAATATTAATCCTCATGTTTATTAAAAAAGTTTTAATAAATATCTCCTCAACCCAAACCCTTGAAATAAATAAAACTTTATTTATTTACTAAAAATCTAATTTATCCTCATCCTAAGAAGTTCTAGACTCTTCTAGAAAGTCTTCATCCTCATCCTAGGAAGTTCTATACTATTCTAGAAAGTCTTTATCCTCATCCAAAGTCTAGACTCTTCTAGAAGATGTCTTTAAACCTAATCCTAATCCCCTCCTAACCTTGTCACATTCCCTAAACATGGGTTAAGACTTACTAACCCAAGCCAAAGTTAACAAATATCTCCTCCTTCACCCACCCTTATTAAATTCCATCCACTTGTCTATCCCTAAGCTAATCCTAAATCATCCTAATCCATCCTCTAATCATTTGCACAATCCTAAGCAAGCTTAAAACCTTCCTAATCAAGCCCAAGTCAAAATTCCTCTCACCTCCCTCAAAATATTCCAACCATAAAACTTTATGAAGCCCACTAGGCCATAAATGACTCTTCCAAGCCCTTTCATTGCTCTTACAAGCCATTATGAGGGTCTTTATGAAGATTTTATCCCTTGAGCCTCCTTTGTTGACTCATCTTTCCCATTTTCTCCATCCTCTCACCCTATGACATGTGTCACTCCTTGATTGGTTGTAAGGAAGCACAATCCATGTGCTCTCCTCTCATACAATCTGAGCCCTCCATGAGCTTTTCCCCATCCTTGCATCTTAGCTCTCAATCCCTCAAGCCTCTTGCCTATAAATTGGATCCTTCCCCTTTGCAAAAGAACACAATCCATGAAGTAAAGTCATAATGACATTTTAAGAAGCCATTTTACATCAAAACCATACACTCACAGCCAAATTTCAACTCCATTTGAAGCCCTTTTTGAAGCATAAGCTTGAGCATACATCTTATCTATTTAGACAAAGCCACTCAACAAGAGAGCTTCTTATTGAGAGAGCCCATTAATGGCTCATATTCTCAATTGAGAGCTCATCTTAGTCTATCTTGAAGTTTATAAATTTTGTTTAGTTTGTAGAAGTTTTATTTAAATTTGGTTTCTATTAGCATACTAACATTACTCATATACATTTTGGCACGCCTGGTGGGACCCTACATGGGTCATCTTCATTAGATTTTTTAGTCAAGTTTTGTATCTCATTTTCTAATTTTGGCTAATTTTGCTTGTTTTTGTGATTGGTAGTATTGTATAAATTGGTTTTGTAGGTCCACATGAGTATGAAGAAGAAAAAGGAACTCATAGTCTATCTGATAGTGTTTGTAGATTTTTCAAGCTTATAGGTGGACAAAGCACTTGGAATTCTTCTTCCTCTTCTTGTCTATATTCTTCTTATTCCATCTACTTCTTCTTCTTCTTCTTGTGGGAGATCTTGGCCATTTTTTTTTGAAGGAAGCAAAATCATACATACTTCTTTTTAGTGCTTAAAATGAACCCCCAAATCATACTTAAATCTATTAAAAAATTAAAAATTTGCTAAAAAATAAAATCTTTTAACAAGTAAAAATAAACCAATCCAATCATTTGCATCCTTGCAACATCAAGGTTTTAGATGCATTCATGCAAAGTTAGGAACACTTCATTTTTGGGAATTTAAAAAGAACTTCAAGTTTCCATTTCAAAAGGTTCAAAATCAACACTAAGTGCACACTAAAATCTAAATCAAACTCAAAGCATCAATCAAGGATAAAATGAACCTCATTTGCAAACATTTTAAAGTTCTTTTAAAAATCTCATGAAAACTAAGAGTCCTAAATGGTTGCCAAAAATTTTCCTAAAAGCTTTCTTATTTGTTCCAAACAAATGTCTTGTTGCAAAATCTTGAATGTTTCTTAAGTTTTTCATGCATCAAAATAATCTAGGAATATCATTTTTGGGCTTAAAATATGCAAACTAGAACACAAACTCTTGAATGAAAACCAAAGTCCAAAGAGTCATTTTCACTTTTGAGTCCAAAACAATCTTGAATGATCTAAGGTTAAAACAAAGCACTTCAAAGTTCTTAAAACAACACACAAAATCTCAATCTTGAATGCTCAAAGGAAAAAACTTGAATATTTAATCACTTGTCTTTGAATGCATGTTGCTAAAATCACTCTTGAGTGCCATAGATTAAAATCAAGTTTATTTTTTTTATGAATGTATGATTAAAACAAAAAATCCAATATTGAATGCCATAGATCAAATAATCATCTTTTGGGACATAAAAAGAATCTACATTCTAGAAACTTCCTAAATTATAAAAACCAAATAAAGATGCTTTAAGTGAGTTTGTAGTTGGATTCACCCTCTTTAATCACCCATCAGTTTAACCATTGGTTGCAATCTCAGTGCCATCTATGGGGATGGGTCCACCTAAGAGGGTGTTAAGTGCTCCACAAAGATCAAACTTCACTTACTTGTGTTTTTATTAGTTTTTCTAACTTAGAAAATTCCTTGAATGCACATTAGGCTTGCTAACAATTCATTTGGATATTAAAATTTGAACAAATCTTGATGTGGAGGGCCTCCGGGCGTGCACTTGAAATTGAATTTCACACATCTTTGTTTTGGGCTTAAAACAAACTCACTCTCAATCTTGAATGCCTTAAAGAAAAATCAATCGATACTTGATGTGGAGGGTCTCTGGGCGCCTGAGTTTACTTTTGTTGACCCTAAATCTTCTTGGTGTATTCATTCTTCAATCGATTTTAATTTTGTTAACACTTCAAGTTGGAATTGAACATTTGCATCCTAAACATGTGTGTTTGCAAGGTCTAGATTAGAAAACTTAAACGTCAGTTGGAAAAGAATTCTATCTTTTAGCCCAAGATCATCCAATTCTTCTCTCCCCTTGCCACCTTTTGAGGCCATCTTGGGTGCATAATATTAGGATCCAAAATCTTGTTTAAGTTTTAGGAGGCCTGCTTGGGGATTTCATCACCCCTTGGGATGACCTCATCTCTAGCCTTCCCACGGAGTATAAAGATCGGGAGGTGAATCCAAAGACACCTCTCTTGGAATCAATATTTTTTCACTCGAGCTAAGCCTCAAGGAACTTTATACCCTTGAGAAGTGAAAGAGGTGAAGTGGGTTACCGCTCCTCTTGGCTGTGTGACATTGTTTTGGTTTCATCTACGAATTCGGGCCTCATGTACCTTGGGTATATCGAGGACTCCCTAGCTAAACTAACTATTAGCCTTGTAGAAAACCATCTAAGATGTTAATGTGTTTGAAGTGACTGATCGAAACATTTGTAGAACATACACACTCCGTGGTGCAAGTATCACATTCTAAGAATCACAAACTTCTATTTGGTTGTTCCTATCTATTACTTGATTTTTTACTTGTTGAATGAATGTTTGCCAAACTTGGTCAATCCTAGCTTAGGTCACACTTAGCGTAGTCACTTCTAGTTCCATAAGTTAAACGAGTTGAATCAAAACAACCAAAATATCTCTAAGCCAAGCACATTAAGGAATTTATGTTAGAACAACCCAAACCCAAATAGAAGTTTCACAAAGTCAAACTCAAGCCATCTCAGGCATACCAAGAACTTTTAGCCAAGAGAAAGGAAATAACACCAAGCCCTCAAATTGCCAAACTCCATAAAGTAGAGGACAAAGCTATCGACGAAGCCCTTCAAGATGCCTGGTTAGATCACACTATCCAACTTAACCAACATCCAGGAGTTAACCCTGCTTATGCATTACCAATTAGGCATGATTTCTATGATTAGACCTCCTTGTTTCTCCACATATTCTTGCATAAGCTTCACTTTTGAGTCATCCTTGTAGGTAAGCCAGCCATCCTTAGTCATCCCTTTAAGCATTTTAGCTCATCCATCTCATTTGGAACCAAACCATCCAGCCAGCAATCCAAAAACTTCACATCCGAGCCTTCAAAATTGTTGTCACCTTGCCAAAAGTTTGCCATTCCTAACATCTTCCAAATCCACCAATCTCATCCAGGTTATCCTTTTGATAGAGCTTTGTCTAGGGTAATCTAACTTTGTCACTTGTTATCCCTCATCACCTTGAGCTAAAGGTTGGGATCCACAAGTGGTCAATCTCGTGTTCTTCCTAAAGGATCATCAGTCTATCCTTAAGTTGACACAATCACTGCCAAGCTTGCACATAGGAAAGCAAACCTTTCATAATTTGGCAACATATCTTTGAAGTTAGAATCCCCAACCCAATCCTCCTTAGGTTTTGTTATCTAGGTTTGCCTCAACCTAGAAAATCATTTGCATAGAAAAGTCTTCCTCGTTTGCATCCATCACCATTGTTGCATCTCATCCCTAGGAAATATTTTGCATTTTCATGCCACCCATCACTCGCTTAGTCAAGAAGAAGAAGGAAACAATGGAGCCCTATCATTTGGATCAAACAACTTCACTCCCCTTGAGAAGTCAACCATCCTACAACTCAAATAACACTATACCATCACCTAGTGACATCGAAGCTTTCATGAACCAACCAGGAAATGCAGTATTGGAGAATGCCATTATAGAAAAAAATAAAGAAACAATCATGGCTAACTTTCAAAGGGACAACATAGGAGTCTTCAACTTTGGAAGACCTCCTCCCTTATCATAACCATCTCACCTATTGTTTGGGAAACTACCACTCCCAATAGGCTCTTATGATTCAAATTATCCTCAATATGAGCCAAAAGAAGAGCCTCAAACCAATCCTTATGATCCAACTGACCCAAACATACCAGCCTCCACTCAAGTTGAAATCTCACTTCCACAAGCCAATCTAGCCACCACCACTCCACCATTGGTCCATACCACTCCATCCCAAACCCCCTTTGCCCAAAACACCTCACCATTAACTCCCTTCACTATTACTGCTACTGCTCCCCAACCCAGCTTTCCAAATCCACCCATCTCACAAATCAGTGCTAGTATCTTTGGCCAACCTCAGCAATATACAACAGGGATGCCACCCATGGGGCCAAGTAATCAACCCTTCATCAACAAGCTCAGAACACAATTCCATCATTTCCACTAGGCCCTTGGAGCTCAGTGCCATTAGCCACAAATCCACAAGCTATTACCCTCACTCCACAAAGCTATCAAACCCCACAAGCTACTACCAATATTTTTCCAAGCTCTTAAGTGACCCAAGCTCCTTCCACCACTCTACCAAGCTTTCAAATCCAGCCACCAAGCTATCAAACCCCATCAGTTCCATTCCCAAGCTTTCAATTCCCACCACCTCCACCACCAACTAATCCATTACCTCCTATCACCAACTATTTTTCTATGCCACTTCTAGGAGGAAATCCACCACCACCAACCACCAATTACTTGGCCTCCTTTGCCATGTAGATACCTTCCCAAATGGGGCCACAACCCATATATATTGGTCAAACTCCTCAAATCCAAAGTCAAGTTCCACAAGCTCCCCGATCCTTCCCCCAAGCTTCACAACCATCTTATACCTTACCTCCACAAAGAAATCCATTTATCCCATAGCCAACTTATGTTCCTCAATCCCAACCTCAAATCCAATATCAACATCAAGCCTCACAACACATGCAGCAATATGTGCCACCTCCACCACATCAACCCATCATCCACCATTCAGTTGCCCAAGCCATGTACAATCCCTACCAGCCCATACCTCAAAGCCATCCATATTCCATTGCCCCATCTAGCACATACCTACCTCAAGGCACTCCTACATTGGTGGCACCCCAGCCATCACCCATTAGTTCATAATGGGAAGCTATGAAGATAGCTTTGAAGAACATCCAAGAGGGAAATGATCCAAAAACCTTCAAATTTGAGAATGTGTGTCCTTACCCATTTGATAGAGCCATTACTATGACTCCATTCCCCAAGCATTTTGAGACACCCAAGTTTGACAAATTCAGAGGAAAAGGAGACCCTGTCACACATATCAAAGAATTTTACATGCACTGCCAAGAAGTGGCATATGATGACATCTTCCTCTTGTGTCTCTTTCCCAAAAGCTTGGCCGGACTAGCTCTTGAATGGTTTTATAAAATACCATATGACACAATTAAAAACTTTGCTGAATTGTCTGAGGCATTTGTAGCCCAATATGCCCATCTTGTTGAAACAGAGCTATCAGTAGTGGATCTTGTCCGCACTAAACAAAAAGGTGGAGAAATCCTTCCCAAATATTTGCAAAGATGGCAAACCCTTACCACCCACATATCTTGCACCTTGCTAGAGCACCATTTGGTGAAAATGTTTATTGATAATGCCCATCCCAGCTTGGCTCACCACATGACCATGAACTGTTTGCACCTACAAAGATATCAAAGAGAAAGGAATGATCCTTGGGCAAGGACTCATTAAATATGGTGTGGTCAATATTTACAAAGAAGCCAACCAAAATCAAACACATTCAAATGACAAGTCTCGGTATTGGAACAAAAACAAGCATGTTGCAATAGATGGGGTTACTGATACGAGACATATGAATATTGTTGGTCCTTCCCAAAATCAATCCAACCCACCTTATCAACCAAACAATCAACAAGCAATCAACTACCAACAACAGAATCACCAAAGCTATCAAAGCCACAATCCAAGACCCAACTTTCAAAGGTCTAACAATCAAGCTAATGCCATCAATGTAGCTACAGGGAAAAAGCCCAGATTCCAACCTACACCTAGAAACTATACACCCCTTGGTGAGCCATTAGATGTCATTTTTGAGAAATTGACTAAGGAAAACCTCATCAAATTTCCTCCTACCCAGCAAATTGACCCAAGACAATCCAAAGCTGCATGGTACAAAGATAATGCGTACTGCAAATTTCATAGGGTAAAAGGTCACACTACCCTCAGATGAATGAAACTGAAAGATTATGTGCAGGACCTCATTGATCGAAAAGAATTCACCATTTGTGCCCAAACCTCTCCCAATGCAGGCTTATAGATCTATCAAAATGCTTTTCCTCCTCACAACAACCAAAATCCTGGAAAAGCACCTATCCAAACCAACAACAACAACACCAACAACCGCCAGCCAAACCAATAGCATGGGAAGAACAATGACCACACTTCATCCTATATAGACTATGGTAGCCTCATAGGTTTTATATCCAGGAAAGAGCCTTCTGTCAATGTTATCAATATCCAAGGACCAAACAATGAGTGTGCGGTCACCACTCAAAGAGCACGATTTAACATCACAGGCCCACCCGTTTCACCAGCACCATCAGCTCCATCAAAAATCCAGTACAATATCTTGGAACACCTTGGGAACATGCCAACCCAAATCTCCATTTTAGACCTTCTCAACACTAGTCTTGTGTACAAAAACATCCTTGACAGTGCTCTCATAGAATCTCGCATCCCTTCATATATCAATGCTACTGATTTTCATAATCTTGTTAGACACATATCCTCCTCATGTGCCCTATCTTTCAAACCCACTGACATACCTGTGGTCGAGCCAGATCACACCCTTCTGCTTTGCATAGCCATTATGGTATCCAATTTTTTCATAAAAGAGTAATGATAGATAATGGATCAGCCTTGAATATTTGCACCCTAAAATTCATAAAACAAGCTAGGTATACTGAGGCAGATATCATCAGTGAGGTTATCACCATCAAAGCTTATGACAACTTGGAAAGAACCATAGAAGGAACTATTTTTCTGCCAATCAAGGTTGGGCCAATCATTGAAGAAACACTCTGCCATGTTATTGATCTAAACCTACCATTTAACATCTTACTTGGTCACCCATGGATTCATGCCATGAAAGCCATTCCATCCACTTACCATTAGTGCATCAAATTTCTGCATCAAGGCACTGAGGTAACCATCAATGCTGATCCAGAACCCTTTGCTTACTACAATGTGGTTGAAGCTTCATATGCAAACCATTTCCCTAGAATTGATATCGGCACAGCCATCGCCAGCTCATCCCACACTTGTAATAACCCAGATACCATCCTCACCTCCACCCTATCTACTGCGAAGATCAATAACAAAGGTTGTGGAGAGTATAGTCTGTCAAATGCATTTTTTCTCAGGGCACTCCCACTTGATCCAAACACCCATGGACGACTGACATATCACAAAGCTAAGGAGATTCCACCTCCTCAATACAAATAGTTTGGCCCAACAACCTTTGTATCCTCAAAAATCCCTCTTCATGAGGAGTTCACTCTAGATATCAATAATTGGTTACATAAGGATGCACCTCCAAGAAATCAAGCACGCCTTGATCACTTCAGCCAGAAGTATCGCCAAGAACATAAGATAATCATTGAAAAATGGAACTATCAAGGTGGTGGTCTAGGACCAGAAGAAAGAGGCATGCAATGCCCCATCAACAAACACAAGTGGGAATCGAAGTCAGGTCTTGGCTTTAGCATACCCACAACTGGGGTCACCAATGAGAATGGTCACACTTTTTTAAATATTCACTGCGACCTTGTCAAAATTGAAGACATTCCTAAGGAAGTTGAAAAGAGAGCCTACGATGATATCCTAGACCAAATCTCCCTGGGATACTCTATTCTCCAAGAACTATCCATCTATTTCACTGACCTACCACTCGCCCATCCACAACTCATAGATTGGGACCAACCAAGCATAATACACATTGATGAGTTCACATCAGAGGAAGCACTTCTGAGATTCATGGGAGCTGAAACTCCTCACGAGCAAACAAAGCCAGATTCTGCCTATATCTATAAGCTAGATCCCAAGGGGTATTTTGGAGAAAATCCCCAACCTAGTTTTGATACACCCAAAACTGGAACTAAGGTGAAACCGAGACTAGTTAAGGTAGTGAAGAGAACCCCTCAGCAAGAAAATCTAGAGTTACAAGCAAAACATGAGGATTTAGCATTTCCTCCTCAAGATAATCGACTAGAGATATCTTCTATTCTAATTGAGGATACTAGAGAAGTCAACATCAGTTCTTCAAAGATCCCCAAACTTGTTCACATTGCTGCATCCCTATCACAAGACCAAGTTGATCTCCTCTTTAAGGTCTTAAGAGAGAAAATTGGCCAATTTTCATGGTCATATCAGAACATGCCAAGACTTGATCCAAATCTTGTAGTTCATCATCTTGTAGTCGATCCAAAGATCAGGCCCATGAGACAAAAGCTTAGAAAAATGCACCCCAAGGTGGCATTACTAGTCAAAGCTGAATTAGAAATAATGTTAGCTGCTAAGGTTATCTGACCTATCGACTACTCAGAGTGGATCTCCAACATGGTCCCCATCACTAAGCCTTCTGGTGACATCATAATTTACAATGATTTCAGAGCTCTTAACAAAGCTGGTCCAAAGAATGATTTTCCCTTACCCAACATAGATATGATTGTAGACCTTATAGTTGGACATGAAATTTTGTCCCTCATGGATGGATCTTTTGGGTAAAATCAAATCAAGATTGCAGAAGAGGATCAGCATAAGACAACATTCACTACCCCTTGGGGAACCTTTTGCTACAACATGATGCCTTTTGGTGAAAATAATGCTGGGGTTACCTATCAAAGAGCTATGATAGCTATTTTTCATGATCTCATCCACAACATTTTGGAGGATTATGTGGATGATATCTTGGTCAAATCTCATACCTTCATGGATCATCTTGCTGACCTGGAGAAATTCTTTGATAGGTTAGCCAAATATCATGTCATGCTAAATCCCAAGAACTGTGTCTTTGGGGTCACATCTGGCAAGCTTCTAGGGTTTATAGTTTCTAAACAAGGTATAGAGATCGACCCCAAGAAGGTCAAGGCTATCTTAGACATGCCTCCTCCCCAGACACTATGACAGCTTCGCTCTCTTCAGAGAAAGCTTCAATCCATCAGGTGCTTCATCTCCTAGCTTGCAGATAAGTGTACACCATTTGCACATTTACTGAAGAAGGATGAGAACTTCAAGTGGGATCCTTTATGTCAGCGCAGCTTCGATCAGCTCAAGTAGTATCTCACCAATCCTCCTATCTTGGTTCCACTAGTTCCTAGTCATCCCCTAATTTTGTACATATTAGCAATGCCTACTATTCTAGGGGCACTTCTAGCACAGCTCAATGACTATGACAGAGAAAGAGCCATCTACTACATTAGTACAACCCTAGTTGGTTATGATCTCAATTATACTCCTATGGAAAAAGCTTGTTTGGCAATTTTTTTCTCAACTCAAAAGATTTGCCACTACATGCTAAGT
Source organism: Cupressus sempervirens (assembly GCA_028749045.1). Classification (NCBI taxonomy): domain Eukaryota; kingdom Viridiplantae; phylum Streptophyta; class Pinopsida; order Cupressales; family Cupressaceae; genus Cupressus; species Cupressus sempervirens. The sequence goes on from CM053789.1 coordinate 151,031,428, forward strand.
CATACCATCCAACTAGTCTCCAAGATCGACCCTCTCAAGTATATGCTCTCCAGAATAGCACTTACAGGCCGTTTGGCCAAATGGGTTATGCTCCTTAGCGAATTTGACATCCAGTATGTGGACAGAAAGGCAATCAAAGGGCAAACTATAGAAGATCACCTAGCTGGTGCACCTCTAGTAGATACATATTCTTTGATCATAGAATTTCCAGATGAACATGTCTATCTAATTGAAGAACAACCCCCATGGAAACTTTATTTTGATGGCTCACACACATCTCATGGATCAGGGGTAGGAATATTGTTGGTCACACCTCAAGGAGATTACATTTCAAAAGCCTTCAAGCTACAATTCCCTAGCACCAAAATATAGATGAATATGAGGCTCTCATAGTAGGATTAAAGATAGCCACAGAATGGAACATTACTGAGTTACAAATCTTTGGTGATTCTCAGCTCATCATCAAGCAAGCCCTAAATGAATATCAAACCAAAGATGAAAAGCTATTACCCTACAAAGAGCTAGTTGATCAACTAACCCAACATTTTACAAAGCTTCAGTTTACACAAGTGCCTCGAATACAGAAAAAAGCAGTAGATGCTATGGCTACTATAGGCTCGCTCTTGGAAATTCCCCAAGCAGCTACACAGTATGAGTTTTTAGTCGAGCAGTTCCTCACACCCACCTATGTGAATGAGGATTCAAACCATGTTTGTATCTTGATTGGTCCCCAATCCCCTTGGTACCATGAGATTCATGCTTACCTTAACGATGGTATCATATCCCCTCACCTCACATGTACCCAACGCTAAAACCTCATCCAAAAATCATCCCGCTATGTTATCATAGCCAATATCCTATATCATCAGGGTTATCATGATACTCTCTCTCGATGTTTAGACCAAAATGAGGTCGCGATGGAGTTAAAAGTACACTCTGGACTTTGCAATGCCCACACGAGTGGTATTTTCCTAGCATGAAAAATCCTTAGAGAAGGCTACTATTGGCCTACCATTGAAGAAGACTACTATGACTTTGTTAGAAAGTGTCTCCCATGTCAGCAGCACACAAATTTCGTGCACGCTCCAGCATAGGATCTACAGCCTATTGCACCACCTTGGCCTTTCACTTGTTGGGGCCTTGATCTAGTTGGAACTATCACACCTCTCTCATCTGATGGACATAAATGGATAATAATAGCTACAGACTATTTCACTAAGTGGGTGGAAGCAGTCCCCCTAGTCTTAGCTATAGGAGTTCAGGTCTCCAAGTTCATCTTGTACAACATTGTTTGCCAATTTGGCATCCCATCCACCATCTTCACCGACCACGGAGGTAACTTTGAAAATATCAACATAGAAGAATTATGCACTTCCCTCCACATCCATCACTGCTTTTCTAGCTCATATTTCCCACAAGGTAACGGCCAGGAAGAGGCAACTAACAAAACCCTCCTCAAGATCCTAAAGAAAGTTGTCAATGATTTCGGCCACGATTGACACCTACAAATAAATCTAGCCCTACGGGCCTATCAAACCTCCTTCCATACATCCACATGAAAAACTAAATATTCCCTAGTCTATGCTACCAAAGCAGTACTACCCATCAAGGTTGAACTTCCCTCCTTGTGCATATCTTTGCAAGGGCAAATATCATATGAAGAATACATAGTAGCTCAGCTCAGCCAGCTAGATCTCTTAGATGAGAAGCGACAACGAGCCTATGATCATCTCATAGTCTATAAAACTCATCTCAAAAGAAATTTCAACAAGAAGGTGCTCCGACGATACTTTCAGCCAGGCGATAGGGCCCTCAAAGAAAATATGAAAGTCCAAGCTGATCGCGAAAAGAAATGCAAGTTTGAACCTACATGGCTTGGTCCTTATGTTGTCACTGCATCCTTTGGCTCCAGAGCTTATCAGTTATCTACACCAGAAGAAGAACTCTTGAATGATCCTACTAACATCATTCATCTCAAGAAGTTCTATGCTTTATGATCCTTGGTATACCTAGCTTTCGACAAATACAAAAAAAGAGTAAAGAGAAATAAGCGTCCAATGGTGAAAAGTTGGTAATTCAGGTGCCTTGGATAGGTACCTTGGTGAAAATCTAGTAATTTAGGCACCTTGTGTACTAAGACTAATCCATTATCTATCACTATCCTATCCCTCATCCATCCACCCACCATCCCATAAAACACCTGCTTGTTCCCTTGGTGTTCCAACCAAATATCCAAAATCCAATGAAGCTTGTAAATACCTCCTTGTACAGCTTGTAAATCTTGTACCTCAACTTGTAAATCTTGTATCATCCCTTGTATCATAGCTTGTATATCCAAATCTTGTCCAAAGCTTGTACCATTTTCCAACTTGTATTATATGCCAAATCTTGTATCCTAGCTTGTATCCTATCACATGCACACATAGAATCCCATTTTCCTTGAGCTTTTTGCAAACCATCTACCTATCCGCCTATCAACTATTGCAAACATCCCACCCTTCACAAAAATTTTCATCTCACAAAAACCAAAACATGATAAACCTTCTACATTTGCAACATATCTTGGTCTGTTAGCTTGTACATCCTGTTTAGCTTAGTACCATTGTATCTATCCAGCTTTCATGTCAGTTCCTCCTTGATCAGCATCTTGCACACATCGCACAACCCTTGGTTAACTATTCCAATGCATCCTTTAGCTAAATCTTCTATCACCAAAGTGTTATCCTTCTTAGTTCAGCTTGCCAAATGCATCACTCATCCAAAATCCATCAGCTTAGGTGATCTCCAATAGATCCTTGTAGGATATAGCTTTCCACATGTCTGATCTTGGTCCATTAGTACCTCATCCTACCCATCTCATTGGCAAATGGTTCTCTTTTGAATTTTCTCTTTCTTTTGATTTAGAATCTTTCCTTTTGGGTCTTGAAGTATCTTTTCCAAGAAATCTCCTTGTTCCCTCCTCACCATCGAGCCTCGCTTTCTCTCCCCGCCGCCTTCTTGAGGGGGCATCTCGCAGTCCATTCTCTCCTCTTCTGCTTTAGCCTTGGGCATCTTATTTTCTTACCTTTGATGCCATGCCACTTGCAACATCACATCAAAGAGGGACAAAATGTAGACACCTAAATCCTTTAGAAAATAAAGTATTTTTATTTTTTGAAAAAATTCTTGATGACATCATCATTTATTAATTAATCAATTATTTAATTAATTTATTTATTTTTATGTCATTAGATCCCTTTATCTTAATTAAAAATATTTAATTAAGGAATCCCTCCCAAAAATGTTTAAATCTTATTTAAACATTATTTCCTTATTTATTAATTATTTAATTAATAAATTCACCAAAAAACTCAAAATAAATAAAAAAATTATTTTTTGCCCAAAACTTGGCCAATTTCCTTAAGACCACTAACCTCTTCCAAAATTTTCTAATCCTTCTTTAATTTTGATTAAAGGCTAATCCCATCATTTCCTACCCCTAATCCCAACTCAAAATATTTAATTAAGATTAAATATTAATCCTCATGTTTATTAAAAAAGTTTTAATAAATATCTCCTCAACCCAAACCCTTGAAATAAATAAAACTTTATTTATTTCCTAAAAATCTAATTTATCCTCATCCTAAGAAGTTCTAGACTCTTTTAGAAAGTCTTCATCCTCATCCTAGGAAGTTCTAGACTATTCTAGAAAGTCTTTATCCTCATCCAAATTCTAGACTCTTCTACAAGATGTCTTTAAACCTAATCCTAATCCCCTCCTAACCTTGTCACATTCCCTAAACATGGGTTAAGACTTACTAACCCAATCCAAAGTTAACAAATATCTCCTCCTTCACCCACCCTCATTAAATGCCATCCACTTGCCTATCCCTAAGCTAATCCTAAACCATCCTAATCTATCCTCTAATCATTTTCACAATCCTAAGCAAGCTTAAAACCTTCCTAATCAAGCCCAAGTCAAAATTCCTCTCACCTCCCTCAAAATATCCCAACCATAAAAATTTATGAAGCCCACTAGGCCATAAATGACTCTTCCAAGCCCTTTCATTGCTCTTACAAGCCATTATGATGGTCTTTATGAAGATTTTATCCCTTGAGCCTCCTTTTTTGACTCATCCTTTCGATTTCCTCCATCCTCTCACCCTGTGACATGTGTCACTCCTTGATTGGTTGTAAGAAAGCACAATCCATGTGCTCTCCTCTCATGGAATCTAAGCCCTCCATGAGCTTTTCTCCATCCTTGCATCTTAGCCCTCAATCCCTCAAGCCTCTTGCCTATAAATTGGATCCTTCCCCTTTGCAAAAGAACACAATCCATGAAGTAAAGTCATAATGCCATTTTAAGAAGCCATTTTATATCAAAACCATACACTCACACCCAAATTCGAACTCCATTTGAAGCCCTTTTTGAAGCATAAGCTTGAGCATACATCCTATCTATTTAGACAAAGCCACTCAACAAGAGAGCTTATTATTGAGAGAGCCCATTAATGGCTCATATTCTCAATTGAGAGCTCATCTTAGTCTATCTTGAAGTTTATGAATTTTGTTTAGCTTGTAGAAGCTTTATTTAAATTTGGTTTCTATTAGCATACTAACATTGCTCATATACATTTGGAAGCAAGTGTTATATTCTCAAAAATTTTAGATATGGTAAATTAGATGCAAAAATTGAATATGGTATATTCATTGGCTATTCTACAAGAAGTAAACCTTATAAATGCTTAAATACTAACACTAACAAAGTTGTGGAAAGTGACAATGTGAAATTTGATGAATATAAAGAAGTCCATGAGGCTGAACCTATGAAGGAACCAGAGGAATACAAATAATTTGTATACTTTTATGAAGGTATGATTGCTGACGAAGATGTTGTAAATCAAGTTGCATATCAATAGCAAGTTTCATTGACTATTGAGTCACATACTATGAATGTTGAGTTTTATTCAAGAATCAAGTTACAGAATAAAGGTGAGGCATATTATGATTCTAAGATTAGTATACATAAAGAGATGTTGAATTACTTGAGAGACAAGTGCATAGTGATTTAGAAGTTGATAGACCAAGTAAGGAAAATAGAGCAGAACCAAGATTCTCAAAATATGTCAAGAGACATCACCTGACTGCACAAATTATTGGTGATAAATAAGCAAGACCAATGACAAGAAATAGGTTCAGAAATGATACATTTTTTCTTAGCATCCATGAACCTAAGTTACTTAAAGATTCCTTAGAAGATGTGGATTGGAGTAATGTCATGAAAGAAGAGATTGTATAAGTTGAAAAGAATAAGACATGGACTTTAGTTACTAGACTAGAAGATAAAAATGTGATTGGCATGAAGTGGGTATATAGAAACCAGTTAGATGAAAATGGTCAAGTCACAAGGAATAAGACAAGATTAGTTTGCAAGGAGTATGCACAAGAAGAAAGGATAGACTATGGAGCAACATTCGCTCTTGTTGCAAGATTGGAAGGAGTGAAAACTCTACTTGCTTACTTTGCATAGAAAGGTTTCAAAGTTTTAAATGGATGTTAAATCTGCATTTCTGAATGGCATATTAGAAGAAGAGGTTTATATAGAACAACTAGAAGGATTTTTTGATGCTAACAATAAAAACATGGTATGTAGACTACACAAAGCTTTATATCATTTTAAGCAAGCACCAAGAGCATTGTATGATAGGATACACAATTATCTTGTAAAGATTGGATTCGAGAGGACTAATGATAATAGAAATCTATACTTGAAGACAAAGAAACGAAAATATATTTTACAATCTAAATTTTTTGATGATGATATCATATTTGGAAGTTAGGATACTTTATGTAAAACTTTTGGAAATGAAATGAAGAAAGAATTTGAGATGTCTATGTTTGGAGGGATCAAGTTCTTCGTGGGTTTGCAAGTACATTAGATGAAATATAGTATATACATCACTCAGTCAAAACATGTAAAGGAGATACTAAAAACTTTTTGATTGGAAGATTCCAAGCCAATAAGCACACCTATGGTGATATGGCACAAATTGTCAAAGAATGATGATTTAGCTAAGGTGAATGAAACATTGTACAAGTCTATGATTAAAAAATTACAATATGTAGTACATAGAAGACCTCATATTGCAATATTTATTGGAAAAGTTGCAAGCTTATCTTCTAATCCTAGGGAGAATCATTTGATGGTTGTTAAGAGAATAATGAGATATGTAAAAGGTACAAAAGAGTATGGTCTATACTACAAGAACAATAAAAACATTTAGTTGAGAGCCTACAATACTGTTGATTGGACTAGAAATATTGATGAGAAAAAGAGCACTAGTGGAGGAGTATTTTTCTAAGGAAAAAGGCTAGTCACATGGACTAGCAAGAAACAAAATTGCATATCTCAATCTGCTGCTAAAGCTGAATATGTTGTTGTTGCAGTAAATTGTACAAACATTGTATGGATCAAATAGCTACTCAAAGCTATAAAGGAGAAAATCACTGAACCTATCATATTTTATTGTCATAATAGAAGTACTATAAATATATCATAGAACCTTGTGATGCATACAAACACAAAGTATATTGCAATCAAGATTTATTACTTCAGAGAGATAGTTCAAGACAAAGAGGTGAAGATGGAATATATGAATACAAAAGAGCATATAGCTGATATATTCACAAAAGAATTACCTAAGGATGCTCATGAGTATCTATGAGGAAAACTAGGGGTGATACCCCTATCCAAGGGTATTTAAGAAGCATGAAAATTTCCCTACATCAACTAAGATACTTGACATATGTTACACATTGATGCAATGGATCTTACTTTAGAGGCTTCCTAAAGTAATCAAAGAGCTGGAGCTACAAATTAGTCACAAGCTAGGTGATAGAGGGAGAAACTAAAAAATGTTCATATCTACATATTAAGATGACAAGTCTTTGGAATTGTTGTCAAAGAGGGAGATATTATATAGAAAGGGACAAATAAAGGGAGGAATTCAGAAAAGAAGAATCATGAGATATCTACATAGAGGGAGATAGTGTACCTGATGGTTAAAAGACATAAATCTGCCTAGTAAGAGGAAGATAGTGCTAAGAGAGATATAAGAACAAATTAGACAATGATAGATACCTGAATAAAGAGGAAGTGATCAAGAGGAAATCATAAGGATGAATCAATTATCTATTGATTAGAACATAATTTTGTAACCAATTCAAAAGATGAAAGCTATTGATAGAGGGAGAGATTTCAATACATGGAATTTTTTTTTTTTTTGGTATTGTTGTACTATTTGTACTAGTTTTCCATCAATGCCAAAGAGAGAGATTGTAGAAAATAGATTGATACAAGCATGAGAGTGTGTTTCAATCATAATTTTGTCACTAATGTCAAACCTACTACTTATTACTAGGACAATTGCTTAGATGATTTGAGTACTATCATTTATTTGATTTTATGAGAAGGATTTGATAAAATGAGATAATAAAATCACCTAGAGAAAATGTTGAGTTATGGTATGTAAAAGCGAGTACAAAGATCAGTTAAGATTGTGATGATATAGTGCATGGATTATCTACTTAAGGTTGCAAAGGTTGGATACACTAACATGGTCTAGAAGAATAGGTAAGAAGAATTGAGTCTACTAAGCTTAACTAATTGGATAGTAGGTGCTGAGAAAAGTTAGTGCAAGCTAAGTAGAAAATCAATTGGAGCTCACCAAAGTCAAATTTTAGTGTATGTCAAGTAATATAATGTAAAACAAGTAAAGGTTAGTTGATGTTGAGCATCAGTAAACTTTAGTGTTTGTCGAGTGATCTAGTTGAGGATGAGTGGAAAAATTGTATGGAAGCTAAGTGATAGCATATGGATTCTGAGTGTTAGTATTCATGTTAAATCATGGATTTTATGAATCTAAGCTGACTATCTTATTTTCTTGAATCTTGTGAAGCATGTGGAAGATAACTATGATGAGTTGGTGGTACAAAATTCATGGTAAACCATTTTGATAGCTAAATTCAAAGAATATTGAAGGAGAAGTTTCTAGAAGGGACTAAAATGAAAAGATGAGTAGATTCATTGAATCCTACCTAAACCTACCTAACTCTAAAATGGATGATAGAGGATGAATGGAAAAAAATCTTAATTTTCTATTTATAGAGATAGCTAGTCAGAAGCAAGGTTGATCAATGTTTGAGAACCTAAGTTATACAAGAGGTCTAAGGTATTGCTTCATTCAGAGACTAAATAGAAGAGATTGTTATTGGCAAGCAAAGCAAGAAGGCTTAAGAGTATGAATGTTTTAAGGGTGAAAAAGGTATCCGAGATGAAGTGTGTGAAAGACAAGTAGAATGAAGGACTAAAAAAAAGATCTTATATCTACAAGTACGTTGTAAGTTGTTATCCAATCAAGCCTTACTATTACTTTCTAATCATTGTATCAATCTAGGGTAAATCCTTTGGATTAAGGTTGACGTAACACTCATTTGAAGATCCTTTAATCGGGTGACATTCTAAGTGAATGATCTAAAGCCCTCTAACAAAGGCTAACTCCTAATAGGGTGATTTAAATCCTCTAACCAGGACACTTTTAATGATGTGTATTATAACCTCTAATGGGGTTGGCCTTTCACAGGGCATCACTTCTGAAGACTAAGAATGCATAGCATGTTATTAATGATTTTTTGCAAATTGGATTTCCATTTAAAATCATTATGTCAAATGTGTTATTTAATCAATTATGTTTCACGCTTATATTTTTGCAAAGTTAATTTGATAGTAACCTACAAAGTTTAAGTGATTTTATGATCTAATTGATGCATGCATAATGAATATGTTTTATGGATATGGGTTCACTAATTCATGAAAAGTTTTATTTGTACATCTAGACCTTGGATAACTAATATTCCCCCCCCCCCCCCCCCCCCCCCCCCCAAAAGTTATTCTAAATAATTCCAACAAGATTTATTTGGAAGCCCCTATTATTGTGATTTGATGTTAGTGTGAGAATGGTTAGTTAATGAATTCACATATCCTAGTTTATATTATTCAATTTATTTTTCACCACTCAACGTTTTAGTGAACCCAATGAGTCTCCTATTTTTTGGGGTTGGATCCTTGATCTCCTTTTTCACATTGGTTGTTACCCTTCTTTTGGGTAAACCCAACACTTTTATGCTTTTTAGATTTATAGTTAGGTTTAGCTATATTTTTTGATCTCATATTAGTTTTGAATAATGAGTTTTTACACACTTATTTCATTTACTTAGTTCATGTCGAGCACAAAATGTATATAATAGTGCATGCCGAGTCCATAGTGAGTGCCGAGTCACTCTAGTGCTGAGAAAATAGTGTATGCCGAGTGATTTAGGATCCAAGTAAGTAGAGCATGCCGAGTGATACAGATGTTGAGTCATAGTATAGAAGATAGTATATGCTAAACATCAAAGACTTCATATGCCAAGTAAGACAATTTTGTTATACTTGTTTGTAATGGTACAAACAAATATGTAAACCATTTTTTAGCTAACTTAAAGATTGAATTATGATATTTGGAAGATAAAGATTAATCTTAATTTGGAATCCTTATGAATTGCATGCATTCAATCATAAAAAGGGAAGGATTAAGTGGAAAATTGGATGAATCATAGATATTGATTCATACCTAACCCTAAGTCACCTAAGTCTTCTTAAAGAGGATAAACCCTAAACTATCTATGTTCCAAAGGTGTATAAAGGAGAAAATAGAGAAGTTTGCATATATAATTAGAGAATTCATGGTGACTAAGGAGTTATGATCTAAGATTACATTGCATAATTAGTGAAACTTTGCAGTAAGGGTTCTTGCACACAAGTTTTACCTAGTATGCCCTCTTTGCAGTAGATGTTGGTTATAAAATTGTCAAGAAATATCATACATATCATTTTGCAAAATTACAACTATAGCAAATAATTGAAAATCATGGAGCAATGAGGAAGACAAAGAGTGCACAATATAAATTTGGTTCTATTTTGATATACATCTTCTTTTGCATTCAAAACACTTTTCCTACATTTGGCATAGTTGCATGGAAAACCAATAGGTCAATGGCAATACAAATTGATGAGTTCATTAAAAAATTGGGAGAGAACTTTGAGTCAGTTATGACTAGCTATTTTGATGAATTTAAGTAATCGATGGACAAAAGATTAAGAATACCAATATCCTTAGTGGAAAAGCATTATGATGGTGTTTGTTTCTTAGTGGATGTTGATTACACTTTTTTTCAAGTAGTAACCCCAAGAGTAAGATGGTTAAGGCCGTTAGGATATGAAGTCAATGTAGATGAGGCTTCTATAGCCATTACAACCTTACTTGCAAAAGAAATAGATAAAAATGCTACTATATTTGGAAACTATGAGATGGAAAAATCCAAGATTACCATGGAACTCAAGACTGCCTCTATCATAAAGAAGAAAAATAAGTTGGTGAAGTAATTGAAAGCTAAATTTGGTGAGGGTGTCAAGAAAGAAGATGATAAGGAAGAAGAGAATGAAGAGGAAGAAGGTATCTAGGCATAAGCACCACTTGCACTAACACAAGGAATGAGAGAAGATCAGCCATAAGAGACTGAAGTTAATGAATTCATCTCTCCTAGTTTATATTATTTAATTTATTTTTCATCACTAAAAATTTTGGTGAACCCAATGAGTCTCCTCCTATTTTTGGAGTTGGATCCTTGATCTCCCTTTTCACAGTGGTTGTTTCCCTTCTTTTGGGTAAACCCAACACTTTTATCCTTCTTAAATTTGGAGTTAGGTTTAGCTATATTTTTTGATCTCATATTGGTTTTTGCTAATGAGTATCTACACACTTAATTCATTTACTTACTTCATGTCGAGCATAACATGTATATAATAGTGCATGTCAAGTCCATAGTGAGTGTCGAGTCACTCATGTGTCAAGTCACTCAAGTGCTGAGCAAACAGTGTATGCCCTAGTGATTCGGGATATAAGTAAGCAGAGCATGCTAAGTGATACAGATGTTGAGTCATAGTATACAAGATAGTATATGTCAAGCATCAAAGACTTCAGACATCGAGTAAGATAGTTTTGTTATAGTTGTTTGTAATGGCACAAACAACTATTAAACCATTTTTGAGCTGACTTAAAGATTGAATTATGATATTTTGAAGATAAGGATGAATCTTAATTTGGAATCCCTATGAATTGCATGCATCCAATCATAAAAAGGGAAGGATTAAGTTGAAAAATGTATGAATCACAACTATTGATTCATACCTAACCCTAAGTCACCTAATTCTTCTTAAGGAGGAAAAACCCTAAACTATCAATGTTGCGAAGAAGGTGTGTGAAGGAGTGAAGAGAGAAGTTTGCATGTACAAATAAAGCATTCCTGGTGACTAAGGAGTTATGATCTAAGATTGCATTGTAGAATAAGTTAAAATTTATAGTAAGGGTTATTGCACATAATTTTTATGAATCCAACAGATTGAATAGTGTGCCCTATATTGCAATAGATGTTCGTTATAAAATTGTCAAGAAAGATCACACACATCATCTTGCAAAATTACAACTACAACAACTAATTGAGAATTTAGGAGCAATAAGGAAGACAAAGAGTGTACAATATAAATTTTGTTCTATTCTAATATGCATTTTCTTTTGTGTTCAAAATTCTTTTCCTACATTTGACATAGTTGCATGGAAAACCAATAGGTCAATGGTAGTAAAAATTGGTGAGCTTGTTGAAGAATTGGGAGAGAACTTTGAGTCAGTTATGACCAACTATTTTGAGGACTTCAAGCAATCAATGTAGAAAAGATTAAGAATACTAGTATCCTTAGTGTAAAAGCATTATGATGATGTTTGTTTCTTAGTGGATGTTGATTACACTTTTGTTCAAGAAGAAACTCCAAGGGTAAGATGGTTAAAGCCATTAGGATATGAAGTCAATTTAGATGAGGCCTTTGTAGCTATTATAGCCTTACTTGTAGAAGAAATAGATAAAAATGCAATTGTATTTGGAAACTATGAGATGGAAAAATCCAAGATTACCATGGAACTCAAGACTACCTTTGTCATAAAGAAGAAGGAGAAGTTGGTGGAGAAATTGAAAGCTAAATTTGGTGAAGTTGTCGAGCAAGAAGAGGATAAGGAAGAAGAGGATGAAGAGGAAGAAGACATCTAGGCACAAGCACCACTTTCACTAACAAAAGGAATGGGAGGAGATTAGCCAAAAGAAATAGAAGTTGTTGAAGGTGCCAAGGGAGAAGAAATCGAGGAAGCACCTACTCCCATAGATCAAAGCAAGAGAAATGCTAAGGCAAAACCCATGACAAAAGCCAAGAAAATTGCAAAACCTAGCCAACCCAAACCAATTACACCTACTAGAAGGGCTAGTGCACATGTCACTACACTAAAGGAAAAAGAAAATACAAAACCTATAGAACAGAAGGAGGAGTACAAAAAAGACCGAGGAGGAAATACATTACACAAATTGAATCAGATGAAGAAATTCTTGAATCATATGACAATACCCAATTCAAAGTGGTGAGTCACAACCCATTATCTAATTTAGAATATCTACATGAAAATATTAAAAATAGTGCAGATTTATCAGGATTTTCACATGTTTATTTTGATAACCTTGGTAAAGTTGAAAATAATCAAGTGGAGGAGGATATATACACCATGATGGAAAATTTTAAGAAAGCCCCATTAGAAATTGCTAACTCTATGCCCAAAAGTTTATATTACAAAGTTGAGTAAAAGTGGCATTATTGTTTAAACCTTGAAAGAAAAATAAGGGAAACATCACTTGCACAAGTTATGTCTGAACTCGATAAGGCACAAATTGCTAAGGATATAAAGAAATACATACTGCAAAACAATATTGAAGATGTTGTAAAGAAGTCCACACTAATGTGGAAAGTGACATATGGTCTAGCAACAATAAAAATAGGAGAATAGGAACCCATTGAAGTGAAAGATAATGAAGATGATAATGATGAAGACACTGTTGAGAGAAATACATAAATACAAGTAGACAACCAAGCAACAACTGAGGTAGAGTAGCAAGAAGAACAAAGTGTACATGATACACAACTGCTAGATGTCAACCCTCAACATGTAATAAGTGTAAGTACTAAAAAAATAATAGTGAAGGATGTTTCTGATCACACTGCTCAAAAAATCAATCCCCTAACAAAGGAAGATTTGATAAAGATACTTGATCTATCTACACTGTAGGCCAGACTATGTGATAATCCTATATTGGTAAGTGTAGATGAGATACATAAAATAGTGACTACAACTACAAGGGAAGAGGTGAATACACAAGAGCCACCTACTATCACCCCTCAAGTAAATAATGTACAAACTTGAGATAAAGTACCTAAAGGTGCATTAGAAAAGGCTGATACAGTTGGAAAAGACACAATGGAAACCCAAGCCACTATAGAAACATAGAGTGAAATAGGTTAAATAGACTTACCTGCACCTATAGCACAAGTACAAGGTGCATCACAAGGCATCATGGAAGCAAAGGACAAGCCTAAAGAGACTGAGCTAACACCAAAGGTGAAGGACAAAGTAGAAACTCAAGCCCTAGTAACTTTACCAAAATTTTCTACTTCTTCCAGTCACACTCTTTAGAAGCCAAGCACAAATTCCACACCATTGCAAATCTCAATGCCGAATCCAAGCTCATCAGAGGCTGAAGAATTGATACAATATGGAGATGTGAGCCTTGATGAAGACATTATTTTACCAAAATATTATTATAAAAAATAAAAATTGAGTAGATGACATATTGCAAGAAGCCCTAGCAAGAAAGATAAGACAAGAACTACTTATAAAGGAGCTTAGGAAAAATAAAGCATTGATGGAAATCAAGGACATCTTTTTGGATGCATCTAGTCTACCTATTCTAGATTAAACCAAGACACTCATTGAAAAAATGACAAATTTAGTAGAAAAGGTTAGTGATGTAGACATTGATACAAATGCTAAATTACTAGAATGGTCTGAAAAGAAATTTCAAAGCAAAGTAAATGAGAAAATATCAGGTGATAAAGCAGTTACACAAGTTTGCATTGGCAACTAAGGTTGAGAGTGTGAAGAAGGTACTTGAGAAAATTTTCTCACTCTACAAAAAATTGTGTAATCCAACACTCTTCACACAAGAGATAAGAAGTTAAATTTTGAGTTTAGAGAGTTAGATTAATGTATCAGGTGCAAAACTGCCTATGACACTAGCTCAAAGTGAGAAGCACTTTAGAACTTTGCTACAAACTCAATGTCAGTTAGCTGCATTATTAGAAAATGAAGCCAATATAAGGGCAAAATGAATTAGCATCCAAATAATATTGACCCTCCACATGAAAATTTTACACAAGGAATTAGGCTATGCTAAAACACTTATGAAGAAAGACCCCAATATTTCGACATTAGATGACCTAGTCCACCTTGCTGCTGAGCTGGCCATCCAAATCAAGTTCTTAGATGTGGCATGTGAAAATTGGGATGTAACTCTCAAAATAATACTAGAGGTCTATAAATCCTTTTTGGAAAAACATGCTATTAGTGTATAGCCCGTTTGACATAAGTGTCAAAAGGGGGGAGAAATAAAAGGAGGAGATATACAATTTGGAGGAGATAGAGAACAAAGGAGGAGAATAAGAACTCAAGGCAGTAAGCATAAACAACATAAAGTCAAAGAGTATCAGTTGAGACACATTTACTCAGTAGGAGTACAAAATTTTGACTAAGAATAGACCTATTAACTCAGGTGGATTTATCAAATTTTGAGGTATAAGTTGTTATCAAATTTTGAAATTTTGAAGTTCTGTACATAAGCCAAATAAGAGATATAATATGCTCATAAGATTAAGGATATCAATGCATAACCAAGTGTTTTTTACACTCATGTCAAAGGGGGAGATTGTTGATCTCAGATTGGTTTTGACTAATGAGTGTCTACAGACTTAAGTAATTTACTTAGTTCATGCCAAATAAGAGTACATGTTGAGCACAAAATGTATATAATAGTGCATGCCAAGTCCATAGTGAGTACCGAGTGACTCATGTGCTGAGTCACAAAAATGCTAAGCAGATAGTGTATGTCGAGCGACTGAGGAGCCAAGTAAGAAGAGCATGCCAAGTGATATAGATGTTGAGTCATAGTATAGAAGACTGCATATGTTGAGCATTAGAGACTTTAGATTCTAAGTAAGAAAATTTTGTTATAGTTGTTTGTAATGGCACAAACAACTATGCAAATCATTTTTTAGCTCACTTAAAGATTGAATTGTGATATTTTTAAGATAAGGACAAATCTTAATTTGGAATCCCTATGAATTGCATGTAGCCAATTAGAATAAGGGAAGGATTAAGTGGAAAAATGAATGAATCATAGGTGTTGATTCATACTTGACCCTAAGTCACCTATGTAATTTTAAGGAGGAAAAACCCTAAACTATCTATGTTGTGAAAAAGGTGTATGAAGGAGAAAAGAGAGAAGTTTGCATGTGCAAATAGATTATTCATGGTGACTAAGGAGTTATGATCTAAGATTATATTGTAGAATTAGTTAAAGGAGAATAGAGTAAAGAAGATAGCATACAACAAAGAGACATCTGATCAAGAAGGATCAAGAATACATCAGTTTAGAGGTGATCTATCATTAGGCAACAAAGTGCTAACCACAAGATCAATGTTGAATCATTCTAGTAGGTGAATTAGTTAAATCTCTTAATATAATAGTCCTAACAGGATGTATTGAAATCCTTTAATAGGGTTCTTACTTAATTGTGAGTTGAAGTCCTTTAACAAGGCACACTTTTAATAGGGTGTTGAAATCCTTTAATAGGGTGAGACCTAACAATCTTTGTAAGCCTTTAACAGGACAATCCTTTCACAAGGTAGATAATGTCTCATGATCAAAATATTGTAACCTTCATTGGATATACTTTATTACTATAGTAGTGAATAATTGTGGGTGTCATCCCCACTCTAGTTTTACCTTCTTAGTGGAGGGTTTCAAGGTAATCATACCTAGTGTCATACATGTGTAAAACCTCTAACATTCTCATTAGGAGAAGGCGTAGACTCATGGGATCTTTTGATTATGATTCCTCTTCTTTTCCTAAGACCCATGATGATACTAATTTGTTTCCTCAAGATTTCAATCCTATCATGAATCATAACTCTTCTCACTCTTCCCATGATGAAGAGGAAGTTGTAAGAGCTCCTCCTCCCCATGTTGATAAGATCTCTCATGATTTTGATAAATTGTAAAATTGACTTTTGCAAGAGAACCAAGTGTTGTTTCTATTAAGGCTATTAAGAAACTTACTACTTGTGATGAAAATAGAATCTCAATCTTGCTTGATATATCCCTCCTTCTTAACACCCATGCTAAGCCTTTGACATATTGTGCTCAAGAGTTAGGATACACTACTTCTACAACCATTGACCTTGTATTCTTATTTCTAATACCCTTCCTAGAATTTTGACTTGCCACCTCTCATGAAAGCTTCTACACAAAGCCTCTAAGTGTTGGTATTCTTAACCATTCACTTCCCTCAAGTTTTCCTCCTATATCCATACTTTCTTCATTACCTTCATACAATGTTGGTCCTTTCATACATTCCAATCCTCTTCTTGTTTCTTCTAATCCTCCACCAACATCTTTACATTTTCCTTCTTCTTCTTACATCTTTTCTAGTACATCCAATATGTCTATCTCTACTATTGTGTCTTCTAAATTTTCATCACTTTGCAACAACAAGTGGATCAATTTACTCAATCTAAGTAGAACATCCCTACATGTGACATTTTTAATCCCTTTTCTTAGGAATCCTTTGTGGTGTTATCTCACAACATATTGAGATACCTCATCTTGAGAATCATAATGGTAAGGGTGATCATGTCATTCATGTTAGGACTTTCCAAACTATATGTAGTGATTTTTGTCACAACTATATGCTCATGGATAAGTTTTTGACACTTACTTTCAAGGATAAAGATTTGCAATGGTATTGACTAGTCATTTTCTACTTATTCCATTACCTCATTTCAATTCTTGCTAACAGTTTCAAATGAAATTTTTCCTAAAATTTCTTTGACTAATTTAATGCATTATAAGAGAAAAAAAAAAAAAAAGTTAGTGACTTTATTGGTATATTTAAACCCTTGTATGCTCAAATATCTTAACATGTGCCTAATCATGATATTCAGGATATTTAAATTTCTAATTTGATAAAATATTAAAGATAAGATTCTTAGTATGATTCATTTTCACATCTTTGTGCAATGCTTCACCATTATTAGTTACAAGTGAGTCAACTTGAGAGTCCTACTCCAATGGCTCCTATTACTATTGATAAGAGTGACATCTCCATTCATAAAGACAAGTTCTCTAAGCCTAACAACTGCATCAAAATTAATAAAGGATAAAAGTACAAAGTTGTGTCACCTTTTATGCTGACTTATTGGAACAATTGAATTTGAGTATCTCTATCTAAAAATCTACATATGATCTAGATAAATTCATTCTAGCTAATTTATACACTTTTCCAATTGGAAATGTCTATTAAATGCATGTTTTATACTAGTTTGTATCCAATTACTAAAGAAATAAAATTATTTCAGAAAAGTGGCATTTCAATAGCTCTAACTATTTTTTATGATATTTTTAAAATAATATGTAAACACCATTTTATATTGCTCAGAGTCAAGAATATTCACATATAGAGTTTATAGTGTTTTAATTAGATATAGTATATCATAATTAAAAAATTTACAACCACATATTTTAACACTTGAAAAGATGTCGGTTTTGAAAAAGAAAAAAATATTAGATCATATCAAAAAAATCGAATAATTATATGATGTTCTAGAGGAGAGAGTCCTCTTCTAGAATGTATAATTTTTTACCCTAGTTAGAATAGATTTGTTTTGAAAAATGTGGTTGGAGATGAAAACTATCGATTTAAGATGAGTTGATGTTTCAATCCTCATAAAAGAGAAAATATAGGTCTAAATCCTTTTTTTTATTGTTCTAGATTTATATCTTATCTATAACATAGTCTAACATCAAATGGAAATAAGTTTATTTCCATATAGTTTTGTGGTGGGAAGTAGACCCCTAATTTTCAGCATTTTTCAACACCTAAAAAATTATCTATAAAAGTTAGGGAAATATATCAATTCTTATTCCAAATAATTATTAAAAATTATAACCCTAAAATTCATCCATTTCTACACATTTTATTAGTTTACATCATTTCCAAATTCAAAATAATAATACCAACTTTATGTCATTAAAGGTGAATAGTTATACTTTTTTTAGCCTTTTCCTTTACAAAAGGGTGACACAGGTTTGTGCTTTTACCTTATTAAATCAATCAATATAATTGATGATCAAGTGGCTATTGCATCTAAAGGTATGACTATTTTTTCTTGCATATCATCCTAATCATATGTATACTCCTTTATCTGAACCTTTTCCTATCGCGATGACAAATTTGATTCATGCTAACATTTTGAAACTTCCTCATGTTCATCTTATTGGTACTAGAAAACTAATGCCTAAGTCATCTCATCAAAATACTTTTTGTTAATACCGTCATCAACCTAGTCATGAAACTCATAATTATTATGCTTTGAAAATGCTATTCAAGATATTATTGATTCCAATGCTATATATTGATATTGAGGTTAATAGTATGAATAAATTTGTAATGCCTCCTAATTAGAATTCACAAATTTACACCAATCATATTCCTTCACTGATGAAGGTACGCTCTACTACCACTAACAAATGTATGCTCTGATACCACTGATGACGGGGCACAAGACCACCCGTACCAACTCACAACAACAAATACAATAATATGGAGACAAGAGAGATGACAAAATGCTTCATAAAACTTCCATTAATACTTGAAATTCATTAGAAGAGATTACATACAAAGATCTTCTACTTGAAGAGCTTGTCTTGAAGAGCTTCTATTTCTCCAACTTCCATTAGAAGAGCTTCCATTTCTTGAACTTCTTGAACTTGATTACAAATGATAATAGGCCTTTCTTAAATAGGCACTTCTAACCCAAGACATTACAAACACAACCAATGTGGGATAAAAGGTAAATACAACTACTTTTAAATAAATATTAAATTCCCACCCAAATACAACTAAGCACCCAACAAATATTAAATGCATGATTTAAGGAACTTTCCACAAACTTCTAAATTGCCACCTACACACCTCGATTAATGGAATGACAACTATTTTTCTAGTTTTCTATTTATGCCACCTATGCGCCTCGAAAATAGAAATCTCCTTTTCCTTTCTTTTCTCCTTTTTATTTTTTTATTATTTCTCCTCTAATTTTCGTCACTTTCTCTCTCCTCCACAAATTTTTTTTTTTTTTTTTTTTTTTTTTCCTTTTTTTTTTTTCCTCTCTTTTTTTTTTTTCTAATAATTTAATTTTCCCATGTAAGATGCTCCTGCATCAGACTCCCTTGGTAGATAGAAAAGTGTGTCCCACACTTTGATGTCAAAAGAGAGATATAGAACCATCTTCATCTTCACCATAAGCTACGACCTCAATAGGACAAGAAAACCAACGTGCAAATCTTCCACATTTTTTTTTGCTGATGCATGATGCTCCTGCATCCGACTCCCATGGTAGGAAAAAATTTTGTGAATATGGAATCACAAAATGAATTAGCCACTATTGAAAGTTTTTTTTCTTTTCCTCCAACACATAGCTGGAACAAGTATCCGATGTCGATATATTTCTTTCTTTCTTCTTTTCCAACACTTGGCTGGAACAATTGTTTGCTGTTGAAGTCTCTCATCTGCAATGAACTCTATCCAAGTATAACTCTCATCCTCATCCAATCTTGTTGAATTAATCACACCTGTAATAAACCCAACAACACCATACCAATCTTCCTTTGCATACCACACATGACTAACAAGATCCTCATGCAAACCATCATCAATATCTTTTAAACTCATCTCAAATTCAGCATCATATAATGCATAAGAATTTACCTCTTTAACATATTCATCCTTGCTTGCCTCTTTCATGTCATCAACAATGCATGTAACTATTCCATTTGCTTGATCTCCAACGAAGGCACTATACTTCTCCTCCATTGTTGCAATCTTCAAATCATCTTGATCTATTTTAGGTTCATAAATATTGTCATCTTGATGCTCTTCCTCTTCTCGTTCATCTTCTTCAACTTCTGGTTCGCAAATGATTTCCTCTTCATCCACTTGCTCTTCCACTGGATCATCTTTCTTTTCCACATCCAAGGAATTATCAACATCTCTTTTCTGGTGACATGCTCTTCTCTTCTGCAACTCAGCTTCTAATTCATTCACTTGCTTTTGCAAATCAACTAGCAATGATTGTTGATTTCTTGCTCTAAATTTCTCAAGTTGAGGAATCCTTAGAATCCATCCAATCACAAAAGTCATCTTCTTCTTTCTCTTCTCCATAATCAAGTCTTCAGAAGACAAATCTTATCCAAAACAAGAACCTCGTGCAAACTGCCTCACAGTCGGCGCTCTGTCTACACAATCAAGAACTTCTTCACAAACTTCACCCAACTCAAGGTCCTGGTGCAAACTGCCTCACGTTCGGCGATCTGTCCGCACACTCAGGAACTCCTGCTCTGATACCACTGATGAAGGTACGCTCTACTACCACTAACAAATTTATGCTCTGATACCACTGATGACGGGGCAAAAGACCACCCGTACCAACTCACAACAACAAATACAATAATATGGAGACAAGAGAGATGACAAAATGCTTCATAAAACTTCCATTAATACTTGAAATTCATTAGAAGAGATTACATACAAAGATCTTCTACTTGAAGAGCTTGTCTTGAAGAGCTTCTATTTCTCCAACTTCCATTAGAAGAGCTTCCATTTCTTGAACTTCTTGAACTTGATTACAAATGATAATAGGCCTTTCTTAAATAGGCACTTCTAACCCAAGACATTACAAACACAACCAATGTGGGATAAAAGGTAAATACAACTACTTTTAAATAAATATTAAATTCCCACCCAAATACAACTAAGCACCCAACAAATATTAAATGCATGATTTAAGGAACTTTCCACAAACTTCTAAATTGCCACCTACACACCTCGATTAATGGAATGACAACTATTTTTCTAGTTTTCTATTTATGCCACCTATGCGCCTCGAAAATAGAAATCTCCTTTTCCTTTCTTTTCTCCTTTTTATTTTTTTATTATTTCTCCTCTAATTTTCGTCACTTTCTCTCTCCTCCACAAATTTTTTTTTTTTTTTTTTTTTTTTTTCCTTTTTTTTTTTTCCTCTCTTTTTTTTTTCTAATAATTTAATTTTCCCATGTAAGATGCTCCTGCATCAGAATCATGCATCATTCACATTCAAAAAATTTCATTAATCAACCTTCTCCTATTACTAATATTAGTTATGATGGCAAGGTGAAAGAATTTGATCATGTGGTTAATCATTTTGAGCCTTCAATTTTACCTTTGACTAAACGAAAAGCTTTAGTTAATATCGCCTTCGATCATTTTGATATATTTGAGGCATCTTATGGTCCTCTTTATATTACTACTAGGATTGCTCATATTCCTTTCTATGGTTTTTTGATTGATTCCTCTTCTTTTCTGATTGTTATCACTACAAAAGATCTTTTTAATAAAGGGTAGCATAAGGATACCTATTACATTTCTAGTGCATGTATTCAAACTTGTAATGGTTTTCTTTGTAATCCTCAAGCTTCTATCAATCTTCCTATGACACTTTTCTTTAATGTTGTTTATACTATCTTTGTTGTCATTCCTACTTTCATTGACTTTATAAATAAGTTTGGTATCTTGGGGTTCTCTTCTATGCAAGTTGTAGTGCCTCCTATTCATAAGAGTATAAAGTTTCAACATAAAGGAGAAGTTGTCACCATCAATCATTCTCTTTACAAACCCTTGTGTCCTTAAGATTGTGTTGAGATAGATGTCTATTGGTCATCTCTCCCTCAGATGACACCTAGATGTCTTGATCATCTAAATGGACCCTATCATAAATATAAGGTACAAAATATTGAGCTTAAAATTCACAAGGTTGATCCTCCTATAGTTGTCCCACCTGCTCACTTATTCTCATGTATACCATTCCTCAATGTGAAGTTATTTTTTTGTGATGTGGAGCCTAATCAGACTCAGAGGTTTATTTGGGATAGTTTCCCTCTAGATTATTTCTACAGGGGTTCTAGGGAAATGCCCCCAAGATAGGGTCAAGGGGTAGCACCCCTATGGGGTCCTAATGTAGCACCCTAGGTGCACTCCCTATCGTAGTACAGGGTGGGGTTGAGAGAAATTTCCCTTGCAGGGGTTTTGGTGGGCAGTGCCCCCAAAGCCAAAAATGACCTTATATTGTAAAAGGCATCAGCTACTATTTTTTACTATTCTAGCCCTAACTTTGTAAGTAGAAAAAAGCTTGTATAAAAAGGTTTAGGGTTAGGGATTTTCATAATGTGTGATGAAAAAATTGGTTCTTGTGCTGGTATTGAGCTATAAGGGATTACGGATTGTAATCAAGTTGTAATCACTGGATCATAATAATATTAGACATGTTGTTGGTGGACGTAGCCTAGGGATTGGGTGAATCACCTTAAATTTTGGTGTCTTGTATTCTCTTTTATGTGATTTACTATTTTCTAGAATTGGTTATATTTGCATGTAACTGTTATTTCTATCTGAGCTTAATCCTAACAAGTGGTATCAAAGCTAGATGGTCATCTTTCTTTTAGCCAAACCGTCATCATTTATTTCATTTTATTTTCTTGCGATCCTCTGTAGGAAGGTCTCATGGTTGAGTGGGAGGGATGGAAGATGAGGGTAATCTAAATGTGGATAAGTTTAATGGGTATAACTTTTAGTTATGGAAGATGCAAATGGAAAGCTATATTTATCAGAAGGACTTATGCAAGCCATTGGAAGGAAAATCCATGAAACAAGGAATTATGTCAAATGAGGACTAGAAGATTTTAGATAGAAAGGAACTTGGAAGAATTTGATTATGCATGGCACCATCAATGACATTTAACATTACAAAAGTGAAGATGATGGAAGAGTTGATGGAAACCCTAGCAGAATTGTATGAAAAGCCCTTCGCTTCAAATAAGGCATTTCTCATGAAGTGTTTATTTAATATGAAAATGATAGAAGGTGGATCTATTTCAGATCATTTAAATGATTTTAATACTATTACCAGTCATTTATCTTCTATTGGTATTAATTTTGATGAAGAAATTAGGGTTCTCTTGATTTTGTGTTCTTTGCCTGAAAGCTAGAATGGCTTGGTAATAGTTTATAGGTTACAAGAAGAGGATGGAGGTAAGAAACGATTTAAAGCCAGATTAGTTGGAAAAGGATTTACATAGAAAAAAGGAATTGACTTTGATGAGATATTCTCTCATGTTGTTAAAATGACTTCTATTCACACTATTTTAAGTATTGTGGCTACTGAATATTTGCATTTAGAGTAGCTTGATGTTAAAATAGGCTTCCTTCATGGTGATTTGGATGAAGAGATATACATGGTACAACCACAATAATTTGTGGTCAAAGGTAAGGAGAACTTAGAGTGCAGACTGAAGAAAAGTTTATATGGCTTGAAAGCAGAAAAAATCTTGTATATAAAGGCTTAGGGTTAGGGATTTTCATAAGGAGAGATGCAAAAATTGGTTCTTGCAATAGTATTGAGCTAAAAGGGATTATGGATTGTAATCAAGTTTTAATAACTAGATCATAATAATATTATACTTTTTGTTCGTGGACATGGCCCAAGGAGTGGGTGAAACATGTTAAATCTTGGTGTCTTGTATTCTTTTATGTGTGATCTATTATTTTTTGATACTTTTTTATATTTGCATGTACCTATTAGTTCTATCTAAGTTCAATCCTAACATATTCCCTCCTTGAAACCTATGACCATTGATCCTAATCTTTCAACTTTATCTAGTAAAACCATTCAAAGCCAATATACTCATCAAAGTCACAAGAACTGTCAAGCTAAGGCCAAAGACCACACTTTGTCTTCTCAAACTTTACCTTCCTTTGATGAACCCATGCTTAAGCCTTTGGATAAAGTTATTTATAGTAATAATATACAAATGGAGAAACATGATGATTATGTTCATAATTTAGATTCTATTAATCTTGATATGGAAGTTGATCATGATTTGAATGCACATATTAGTGAAAATATAAATATGGATTATGATCTACCTAACATGCTTTCTACATAGTTAACACTCATTCCTAGAAAAGAGTACAGTGACTCCCCCCAGAGTCCCTGCAAAGAGTCATGTATTTGGAAACATGAAGAGAATTGTACTTGAAAAGCAAAGAGATGCTCAGTTATGATATAAAGTGTCTTTCAATACTAAATGTATAATATGTAAGTGTGTGTGTGAGGTTGCTTTGTGATATTGCATTTGTCATGACCCTTAGATAATGATTATGAAATTAAAATATTATAATATTTAATAAATAAGAATAATACATCAAGACTATAATGCAACCCAAACATACATACAATAAAGCTACATATATATATATCGTTATGATAAAATATGATTAATCATTGAGACAATCTATAATATTATGACATGAAATTTAAATATTATGAGCCATAATTTTCATATGAGTTAATATATATTTTATCAAATAAAACACACATTTATTATCATCTAAAAACTATAATTAAATATAATATTAAATAAAAAACATTCTTGCACTATCAATGAATGTTAATAAATTAATTAATATTTAATATTATTAATCTATATTAAGAAAAATGTTATTACTAATAATGTTAATAATCAAATATACATCCTTATGTAAATACAAATTATTATCATGGCTGCAATGAAGAAAGAGTTGATTGACAAATAAATGTTATTAAAACATCACTATCCATAACTAAGCAACCAATCGTTGTATGTATGGGTCGTTGATTCATGTTGTTTAAATTGAATGTAATATAATAATGGGTTGGTATATAACCTTAATAAGGGAAGATGAACAAAAATAAAGCTAAGTAATCAATCCTCTCATAGCCACACTAGAGTGAGACTGTTGAGAGAGAAGCTATAGATAACTTAGTGAAATTTTATAAATATCACTTCAATTAAAATAAGATCTACATCGACTAGGGAGAAAGATTAAGAAAGAAGAATATAGGAATCAATCATGGATAATTATTATTATAGTCAAAACCTAATAAATTGCACAAGAAAAAAAACATTCTATTCAATGCTCAAATTATAATTAATACCCAAATCATCAACATAAGACTCAAAATTATAAGACAAATAAGATTGAATCGATGATAAATAATAGCCAAATATTATTGTGAGAACTACCTAGATTGGCCTAACATTCTTTGCATCTCAGGGCCCTACCCCCAACTAATCTATGGGCTAAATGCTGACCTACTATTCTATTGTAGTAAGGGATTCAACCTTAGGTGAATGTTGTTATTTCCCATAAACTAACTATTATTTATGATATAAAGTTTTCATCCTTCATTGTGTTAAAGCTCAACATGCTTAGTTAGTGTTGTTAGGGTGCATGTAGAGTTACAATCTAATATGTCTACAATGGAAGAGAGAAGGAGGGATCTTACTATTGTCACTTAGGTTTGCACCCTTGTCCAAAGCCTATACATGAGGACAACCTAGTGAAACATGGAAACAACCTCCAAGCTGTGGGACTTGAACTATGAGGTTGAGTCTCTGGAGAAGGCTGGCTTCCTCTTACTATCAGGGTGCACCTAACTACTCTTGGAAGGGAAAAGGGAGAAGGAGAGCATGAAGCAAATCTACCTAATCTAATCTAAAGAGGTGATGCACCAAAATAGAGTGTTCGGACCAATCTCTGCCCATACATGCACTATCGAACTAGAATGAGACCAAGGATATACGCATTCAGACTTGCTTTAATCCAATAACCACATACAGACTAGAGAACCATAATGAATGACACAAGGAAAGAGAAGATTCACTTATACATCATTCGTAGGCCAAAAGAGATACAATCATGCAGGTTACAGATATCAACAAAACACTAGTGGAGGCAAATAGTTCTTGCACTTTCACGCCAATGGTCGAAGGAGATAAGGTAGTATGTCATACAGTTCAGAGGCACAGGGGAATTTACACTGGAATTGTAGAGCAATAACAGAGAACAATAGAGAATGATCCGACATTTACAAAATATACCAAAAGTTGCCTTTATAGTTTAGGCATAATTGAGATCTCTTCCAGCTGAAGTGACTTCACAGCTACTTGCCATTAAGTCCTGCAGAGAACAATCAAGGGGAAATCTGATCTGGATTTGGATCTAGACACAATGATTTGGAATAGTGCCCTGAGAAGGTAGAAAGGGTGCCATTAATTGTCTTGGTTAGGTAGATGGGTCAAAATATGGGTGATGGAGTGTTCTTCTTGTTCTGCATTCATTTTATGGTAGTTGGGATCGATCATGAAGATCAGATCGAGCAACAAACTCGATTCCTTATCATTTTTGGTGCATGAATAAGCAAGGTTATCCAGTCAACCTATTTTTGTAAGTAAGACGGACCACGTGGACCAACAGGCTATTTTTATTTTGCCACCTCGCGGAAGTCCTACATAGTTGACCATCTCTTTCATCACTAACTGTGCCAACTCCTCAAACTCCAGTTGTGATGATTACACTAACTGCCAACCGTTAACTGTCAACCTTGGTCGAGCCTGCAAGACATGTGTCACCAAGGTGCTATGTCGCTATGGTTAAAATTCTCATAGTTCTTCATAGTGAAATAGCATCGACCATGGATCTTTCTTAATCTGACAATCATGAAGACTCGTCGTAATACTATGCTTGTTCTTACCCCAAGCCCATCATACCTGGTGCCATCTCGACAACTACACCACACTCAAATGACACCTGGAAATCCTTAGCACACATACCCGTGTGAGACCTGGCCCCCCTAATCCATGTGGCAAAAGGGCGCTATGTCGCTATGGTTAAAATTCTCACAGTTCTCCATAGCGAGATAGCACCTGCTGTAGATCTGCCTTAGATCTATGATGATCCACAAAACTGTACAACTGTGTCTCAAGCTAGCTAAATGGACCAATGAAAAAATACCATTGTATTCTGAGCCATCTGACAACTGCCACTGAGGATGAGATATACTATCACTTTGAAGAAGGGCGAGCCCATTATGTCATCTATGCCATGCATCGTCGAGGCGTAATGTCGCTATGGGTATCTATTGTACAACTCTCAATAGCGACATGACACCAATCATGGATCAAATTCACATCTACAACACTCAAACTCTTTGTAGGACTGTATAACTGGTTAATTAGATGGGCCAATAAGATCCACCTATGTACTTTAACCTATCTGATAGCTGCCACGGAAGACAAGCCACCTGTTCATCCTGCAACCCACAAGATGAAAATGGACCCACATGCCATGCATCACATAGGCGCTATGGTTAAAATTCTCACAGTTCTCCATAGCGAGATAGTGCCCATCGTTGATTTGAACTGATCTAACAGTGAGCAAGATAGATCTGACCTCTTAGTGCATAGCCAATAGGAACTGGCCACGTGCTAACTGTCTGACGAATCCTCGCTGATATCTGATGGGGCACACTTGGGACCCACCAAACCTTGCTGCAAGATCACTTTTCATCTGGGCACTATGTCGCTAATGGAAAGAAGCTCAAATTTTTTGATAGTTCCATGGAACCCACCATGGAACTGGTAAAACCTAGCGCTGGAGAAACAATCGAGAAAAAGGGGACCCACCTGACACAAGGTAGAAGGGCGCTATGTCGCTAACATATCACCCGTGCAACTTCCCATGGTGAGATAGTGCCAATTGTAGATATTCTTTAGACTTGACGATGGAAGACTTGTGGGCTGTAGAACATATTATAAGGTTTGATTGAGCATTAAAATAATATTAACTCTGCACACTAGCCATTGGCAGGTAAACATTTGAAATTTGAATCTTGGTGGGGGCATAGAAAATGATAACATTTTTGGCGACTCACAGGGGATGCGAGCCTGATATGCATAAGATTAGTGGCCTAAAGCATCCATTGGGCTACAGAGTCAAAAAGATGTAGATCCTGTGCATTGTGAAATCTAACCCTACTTCTGAGGAAAAAACCCAAAAATCTTTGTCTCTGCAACTAGAACCAGAGACCAAAACTCCCTGCAATCTTCAAAATTTTGAAAACTTGCTATCTCACAGAGAGACAACCCTATGCTCGTGCACTTCTTGGAAAATAGGAAAAAAACAAAGAACATAACTAAACTAACTATATACATGGAACCCCAAACCCTGTCAGAAACATGGCTTAAGGTAAATCCCATTGACTGGGATGGGCAGAATCTCACCATCAGGCCTGCTTAACTGGAAAGCATTGGCCTGCTTGCAACTGATAATTAGATAGGGACCACTCCACAACGCATCAAAATTTGAGTGTCTTCCTAATTTTTCCCTATCTACATCCCACTTCAGAACCAAATCTCCCTCCCTGAAGATTTTGACCCTAGCCTTCTTGTCAAAACTCCTCTTCACCTGCTGCTGGTGTGCCTTTAGGGTCTGCATGGCTTGATTTCTCTTTTCTTCTTGCTCCATTAGTTCTATCATTCTCACTGTCATGGCATCATCCTGAATCAACTCTACTTGATGAGCTAGTTCCAAGGCGGAGAACTCCAATGAAATTGGAAGCCTTGCTTCTCTACCATATACCAACAAAAATGGTGAATTCCCTATTGATCTTTTAGGTGATATCCTATCAGCCCACAATGCAATCTTCAACTTCTTATGCCAACACCTTTAATTATCCTTTATTATCCTTTTCATGATCCTAATTAGGTTCTTGTTGAATGACTTGGCCAAACCATTACCTTGAGGACAGTAATTTGAGGATGTGCTCATATAGATATTATGATCCACTGCCCATGCACAAATATGAGCTCCAACAAAAGACTTGGCATTATCTGAACTAATGGTTGAAGGGGCACCAAACCTGGTCACAATTCCATCAAGGAAATCAAAACATGAAGATTCGATGGCATCCTTCAATGCCACTACCTTTGTCCACCTGGTAAAGTAATCTGTAGCAGCTAAAATCCATTTGTGACTAGAACTAGAAGGAGGATTGATAGGGCCTATGAAATCCAACCCCCACTAAGCAAAAGGTTGATCCCCCTGGATAGGATGGAAGGGAAGAGATGCAAGTCTTTGTTTTCCAGAGAAGAAGGCACATTTGTCACACTTCCTTACATACTTATGATAGTCATGGAACAAAGATGGCCAGTAATAACCAACCCTCATGATCTTCATTGCAGTTGTTCTAGCCGAGAAGTGGCCACCATCAGGACCATCATGAAGTTCCTTGATCATTTTTTCAGCCTGCTTTATATCAATGTACCTTAATAGGGCTCCATTAAAATCTCTTCTAAAAAGGATATCATCAACTATGACATAAGGAATTGACTTTAGCCTATACTGTCTCTTTTTAGCTTTGTCTAATCCTTGAGGGTATCCATTCCCTAATAAGAAATTCTTCATGTCATCCATCCAATTCCTTGGGCCATCATTTCTTGCTTCATGTTCTTCTATTAATACCATGACAACTTCTTCATCAGGCTCTTGAGATGATAACATCTTCTTACACAATCCCTTACCTCTTACCAGCTTAGTGACCTAGATATCGACATCATACTCCATCACTCTTGTAATCCAACCAACTCTTTTCTCACTAATATCTTTTCTCAAAAGGAAATCCTTCACACTAGCATGGGGTACTAACAAATGAATCTTGTTATGGGATGGGAGGTGTCTAAATTTCTTTAAAGCTCTGATGACTATGAGGGCTAGCTTCTCTACATAATTGTACCTATCTTCATACTCCTTAAGCCCTTCACTAAAGAAAGCTATGAGTCATTCTTCATTCTTGTCATTTGTTTGAGTCAAGATAGCAGAAATGCTTGACTCACCACCGAACGTATAAAGAATGAAATCCTTCTCAAATTTTGGGTTCATGAGAGTAGGGGCTGAGGCTATGGTTGTCTTGATCTCTTCAAAACTTTCCTTCCCTTCCTTGGTCCATGCAAAGACCATACCTTTCCTAAGCATAGCTATAAGAGGTTTCACCATGGTAGCAAGATTTTGGATAAATCTTCTCACAAAATTTATCCTACCTAGGAAACTTTGCAACCCTTTCTTGTGTTTAGGAAGAGGGAGAGCAAGTATTGCTTTTATTCTCTCTAGATCAATGGTTAAGCCATCCTTAGATACAATATACCCTAATAATTTTCCTTGGTTAGTAGGAAAGACACACTTGCTTGGGTTAAGGGAAACCCCAAACTCTATACATCTTAAGAATACCTGTCTGAGATGATGAAAATGATCATCTACATCCTTTGAATACATAGTGATATTATCAAGGTAGACTAAGACAAACTTATCAATCAATATTTTGAAGGCCATCTTTATTGCCTTCTGAAATGTAGCACCTACATTGGTTAGCCCAAATGACATCTTACAATAAGCATAGGTACCCCATTTAGTGGTAAATGCAGTCTTGTACCTATCAGACTCTTTAACCAGCACTTGATTGTAACTAGAGAATCCATCAAGAAATGAGAATCTCTTTGAAGCACTGACCTTGGAAAAAATTTGCTACATAGAAGTAAGGGGATGGTGATCTTTAAGAGAAGCTTGGTTAAGGTCCCTAAAGTCCACACACAATCTAAATTCCCCATTATTCTTTCTAGCAGGGACAAGGTTTTCTACCCACGATGAGTGTTTGATAGGAAAAATTATGTGGGCCTCAATCAATTTGGATAGCTCCTTTCTCATTAAGGATTCAATTTTAGGATTCACTAGTCTCTATTTTTGTCTTACTGGCTTTACATCATCAATTAAATCTATGGTATGCTGAAATAACCTTGGGTCAAAACTCTTTAAGTCATCATATGTCCAAGAAAATAAATCATTAAATTCT
Organism: Cupressus sempervirens; assembly: GCA_028749045.1. Taxonomy (NCBI): domain Eukaryota; kingdom Viridiplantae; phylum Streptophyta; class Pinopsida; order Cupressales; family Cupressaceae; genus Cupressus; species Cupressus sempervirens. The sequence goes on from CM053789.1 coordinate 151,062,528, forward strand.
TGACATAGATGAATAAAATTTTCTTGTTCAATTTTAGAACATACCTTCCCTATATTTAAGGATTTTCCATCAGCAACCCTGACTGCAGTATGATCACCCTCATTAGCGGCTAGGTTCATGGCCCTGCACTTTGCTTGATCATCAAGATTAAAAACACTCTCTAAAGTAATGAGACCTTTAGGAAGCTTATTAGAACTGAGATGAATGATTTAATCACCATACTGATCTTGCAGTCTTGACTAATTTCTCTCCAAAAATTCTACATCATTCTGCAAGAAGCTGACAATTTGCTCATCAAACTCAAACACTTGCTAGTGGATGTTATTTTCAGGGATGGCAGGCCTTACTACCACTTTGATTTGTTGCTTCTTCTCCTCCTCAATATTCCCTAGCACATCATAAGATGCACCTATTGCTGCAAGTCTATTAGCATGACCATTTTCTTTTCTAGGGATGCTTTGGATGTTAAATGCATTGAAACCCTCAAGAAAATCCCAAACTCTATGTTTATAAGACTTAAGCAAACCATTTTTGGTGATATTTTGATTTCTCACTTGATTAACCACCAACTCACTATCTCCATAGACCCTTAAGGCTTGAATTCCTCTTTTTTGAGCAAGTAAGAGACCTTGGATCAAGGATTCATACTCGGCCACATTATTGGTGCAACTAAATTGGAGCCTAAAGGAGAAGTAATACCTTATTTGTGCAGGGCAAATTAACATTACACCAGCTCCTGATCCATTGTTTTTTCTTGATCCATCGAAGTACATACTCCATATCCCACTTTCATCTTCTTTAGCATCCACAAGATTGGGAACCAGGGCATCCTTTTCCAATATACAATATGTACTAAGACCTGTCTCAAGGATCTCTAACATAGGGTCAAATTGATATGCGTCAGCCCACTCATCCAAGAAGAAATCAGGTATCTCTGCTAGGGGAGTGGTGGGCTCCTTCACTATGTCATTCTCATCCATCTCTAGAATAGGGCAATTCATGTCGATGGGGTTGGGGGTGTAAGATTTAGTATGATGGAGGGATTGAGGCTCTGTTCTGATTGAAGCATTGGCTCCATATCTCGTTTAAAAAGACATATATGACCAATTAAAAGATAGGAAACCACCTATTTGGGTAGTAAAGTCTCTTGACAAATAGATGGAAAAATATGGCTTGACTTCAACAATAGAGACATCTTGGGTTATAGAACAACCAGGGCATGCATATAGGGCCATCTCCACATTCCTAAGGATCCCTATAGTCTTGACAGTACTACCATCTAATTGTAATACATCCCTAACAATGGGCTCATATTTCATTCCCAAAGCATCAACAACACACCTAGGCATCACTGAACTACTAGCCCCTGAATCAATCATGCAATTATGGACTAGTTTGCCTCCTATAATTAGGGAAACATAGAATGGAGGAGGTCTAACCCTTTTACTTGTTTCTTCATCCCTTGATGGTTGTACTAGGCTTGTGGCACTTTCCATGCTAGGTGTCTGATCCTTTGGTTCAATTCTTTCTAACTCTCCCTGCAACAACCTCCTTTGCATTGATATAGTAGCAACATCATCCCACATGGAGATATTCACATTTGTCTTCTTCATTTTCTCTACCACACTAAATGGCATAGCAAGTGTTTTGGTAGAAACCTTGGGGGCTGCAACTGTATGAGGTTGAGATGAGATGGCCTGAGGATCACTTGTATCATTTCTGCCATCGGTTTGCTTTTGTTGTTGAAAGGTACTTGATTGATTATTTTCTGCTTGCTCATGAGGCACTGCATTCGAAGTTGAGGCCTGTTTGGGAGGAGGAGGGACAACATCTTCCATAGCTCTTCTTTTGCTTCTAGTGTTATGAGCAATGGAATCTTGGTTTACATTACAATGCTCCTCCATCTAATGATTCATAAAAGAGCAATCACCTTGTCTTTGCATATCTGCGACATCCTTAAATTGGTCCTCTTTGTATCCTTATTTTGCTATAGGTTCTTGGATTGTCAAGGCCAAATAAGATTCAACCTTTTGACACATACAATAGGCATAGGAGTAGTTATAGGAGGGACAAAAATCTTGATCTTGAGCCATATTTTTTTGAGGGACTATGGCCCTACTTTGGTTTACATTTGATGTTGAAGCCTTCCCACCCTACCTACTCTGATCAAAAGAATGGTTCCAATGATTAGGATTTGGAGGCCTACCACTATTTGGAGTTTGATATTGCAATTGATGAGCCTTACTACATTGAGCTTTCTTTCTTTCTAAAGTCACCACTTTGTTGCTCACTTTTTGCACCATAGAGAAATTATCCTCCAGCCTCCTTCCTTGGTTTTCTAACTTCCTTCCTTTATCTTGCAATCTTTTATCAAGGTTCTTCTCTTGATCTTGCAATATTTTATCAAGGTTCTTGTCTCTTTTTTCCATGTTATGCATCATATATTGCATCATCTCCTTGATTTCATCTATCCCATGTGAGGATGTGGAAGCTTGAGGGACTGGAGTAAGGGATTGTGATATAGAAGTTGTGGGAAGGGGAGCCATTGCTGGTTGATGATTTGGAACATCAGGGAAGAAAGGCATAGGAGGCCTTGGAGCTAACTTACCTCCTTGTATCAAGATGTTTTCTACCCTTATTGCTATGTCATAAGCGTTAGGCAAGGTATCTCCTCCCATAGTTTGGATTGTAGTGGCAATATTGCTATTAAAAGCTCTAAGGTAATGCAAGAAGGCATTACCAGGGGTAGGCTTCACTGAAGTAGGTATTCTATCCCATGTCTTTTGGAATCTATAGTTAAAATCCGTCATACATTCATGGGGGGCTCTTTTTATAGTAGTCAACTGCTCTAAAAGTGACAAATAGTCACTCTTATCCTCAAAATGTTTGCACAATCCTACTCCTAATCCATCCCAATCTGTTACAAAACCATGAGCTAAACCTCTATACCATTGTAGTGCTTTTCCTTTCAAGGATGAGGCTAGGATCCTAACTACAACATCATCCTCTATAATTCCATGGATATTGCAGACATTTGCAACCTCTTGAATGTGTTCTGAGGGGGAGATAGAAGTTTCACCAGTAAATTCTGGTCTACTTTTGAGTGTAGCTACTGGTATGTCATGTCTTTGGGCTAACAAGAGAGGGCTCCCACCATTAAAGGTGGCAAAAGTATGAGCTCTAGACAACGCCATATAGACATGTAATCTATTGATATGTGTTGATGGCAGTCTAGGCTGAGATCTAACAGCAGGAGGAGTAGAGATAGATCTTGCAGGAGTATTTGTTACTACTGTGCTCCTAACTAGTGATAAAGATATTATAGTCTTCCTTCTTCTAGGGTTTGAAATTGAAAGGTCTTGGTATTGAAAATTACCTCTAGAAGATGTCCTTGTCTCAGATCTGGGCATGAATCACTGCAACTTTGGTCTGGAACCAAATATGTTTTTGAAGTTTAGAGTCACCAAGTACTTTGAAGAATGAGCCTCTAGAAGGCTTAAACACTAAAGCCAATACTATCTCTTCAATATTAATATTGAAATCTTCCCTTTTGACACCAGTAGACTTGAAATTTTCTAAGATGTTGTCCCACTGGGCATGCCAAAAACTGTTGTCACTTAGGTTTGCACCCTTTTCCAAAGACTATGCATGAGGACAACCTAGTGAAACATGGAAACAACCTCCAAGCTGTGGGACTTCAACTATGAGGTTGAGTCTCTAGAGAAGGCCGACTTCCTCTTACTATCAGGGTGCACCTAACTACTCTTGGAAGGTAAAAGGGAGAAGGAGAGCATGAAGCAAATCTACCTAATCTAATCTAAAGAGGTGATGCACCAAAATAGAGTGTTCAGACCAATCTCTGCCCATACATGCACTATCGAACTAGAATGACACCAACGATATACGCATTCAAACTTGCTTTAATCCAATAACCACATACATATCAGAGAGCCAAAATTAATGACACAAGGAAAGAGAAGATTCACTTATACATCATTCACAGGCCAAAAGAGATACAGTCATGCAGGTTACAGATATCCACAAATCACTAGTGGAGGTAAATAGTTCTTGCACTTTCATGCCAATGGCTAAAGGAGATAAGGCAGTATGTCATACAGTTCAGAGGCATAGGGGATTTTACACTAGAATTGTAGAGAAATAGCAAAGAACAATAGAGAATGATCCAACCTTTACAAAATCTACCAAAAGTTGCCTTTATAGTTTAGGCATAACTGAGATCTCTTCTAGCTGAAGTGACTTTGCAGCTACTTGCCATTAAATCCCGCAAAGAAAAATCAAGGGGAAATCTGATCTGAATGCGGATCCAGACACAATGATTTGGAGCAGGGCCCTGAGAAGATAGAAATGGTGCCATTAATTTTCCTAGTTAGGTAGATGGGTCAAAATATGGGTGATGGAGTGTTCTTCTTGTTCTGCATTCATTTTATGGTAGTTGGGATCGATCATGAAGATCAGATCGTGCAACAAACTCTATTCTTTATCATTTTGGTGCATGAATAAGCAGGATCAGCTAGTCAACTTGTTTCTATAAGCATCACAGACCACGTGGACCAACAACCTCTTTTTATTTTGCCACCTCACAGAAGTCCTACATAGTTGACCATCTCTTTCATCACTAACCACCAACTCCTCAAACTCCAGCTGCGACGGTTACACTAACTACCAGCCGTTAACTGTCAACCTTGTCCGAGCCTGCAAGACACGTGTCACCAAGGTGCTATGTTGCTATGGTTAAAATTCTTGCAGTTCTTCATACTGAGATAGCGCCCACCATGGATCTTTCTTAATCTGATGATCGTGAAGACTCGTCGTAATACTATGCTTGTTCTTACCCCGGGCCCATCATACCTGGCACCATATCGGCAACTATACCACACTCGAATAACACCTAGCAATCCTTGGCACACATACCTTGGTGAGACCTGGCCCCCCTGATCCATGTAGTGAAAGGGTGCTATGTCGCTATGGTTAAAATTCTCACAGCTCTCCATAGTGATATAGCACCTGTCGTAGATCTACCTTAGATGAAAAAATGGACCAATGAAAAATTGCCACCGTATTCTGACCCATCTGACAACTTCCACTGAGGATGAGATGTACTATCACTTTGAAGAAGGGTGGGCCCATTGTGTCATCTATGCCACACATCACCGAGGTGTTATGTCACTATGAGTATCTATCGTGCAACTCTCAATAGTTACATGATGCCAACTGTGGATCAAATTCACATCTACGATGCTCAAGCTCTTTGCAGGACTACATACCTAGTTAATTAGATGGGCCAAAAAGATCCACCTACGTACTCTGACCTATCTGACAGCTACCATGTAAGATAAGCCACATGTTCATCCTATAGCCCAAAAGATAGAAATGGACCCACATGCCACATGTCATCGAGGTGCTATGTCGCTATGGTTAAAATTCTCACAGTTCTCCATAGCGAGATAGTGTCCATCGTTGACCTGAACTGATCTAAAAGTGAGCAAGATAGATCTGACCTCTTAGTGCATAGCCAATAGGAACTAACCACATGCCAACTGTGTGATGAATCCTCACTAATATTTGATGGGACACACTTGGGACCCACCATACTTTGAAACCTTGTTGCAGGATCACTTTCTATCTGGGTGCTATGTTGCTAATGGTGAGAAGCTTGAATTTTTTGATAGCGCCATGGCACCCACTATGGAACTGGCAAAACCCAGCGCTAGAGAAACAATCAAGGAAAAGGGGACCCACCTGACATGCAGAAGAAGGGCGCTATGTTGCTAACGTATCCACCATTCAACTTCCCATGGTGACATAGCGCTAACCATAGATATTCTTTAGATTTGATGATGGAAGACTTGTGGGCCGCAGAACATATTATAAGGTTTGATCGAGCATTCAAATAATATTAACTCTGCACACTAGCCGTTGGTGGGTAAAAATTTGAAATTTGAATCTTGGCGGGGGCATAGAAAATGATAACACTTACCCAAGATAAAGGAGAAAGAGGAAGATCAAAGCTTCTTTCATGTAACATAATAGAGGATATGCAAGGCAAGGTGTGTCAAATTTTTAGATCACCACATTAGTTTTCTTTCTAACCATAGCATCTATTGTAATCCTTTAATAGGGTAGAATAGTATGAAATATTGAAAATCCTCTATCTAGTTGTCTCTTATAAAGATATAAAAATCCTCTACCAAGGTAGCCTTAACAACCTATTGTAATCCTAACACATTACTAGCATACCTAACATGATCCATTCTCAGAAGGAATAATTTTAAGCCTTATATAGGGAACCCTTTTGCATGTAAGAAAAGGCTAGTGGGTACATTACTTCCACCATCATTTTTACCCTCATCTTGGGGATTTCCATATAAGAATATGTGTTTCATTGATGTTTTCTTCTATGTAGAACATTACATGGTTTTATTGTATCACATTTATTGTTTCATTAATAGTTAAAGTTGTAGTGACACAATGTATAGAAATGACCAACAGACTAACAAGCATGTTTTTCAAAAGTGTGTGTAATGATTCACCCCACTCCTCCCCTCTCAGTACCAATTAGGACCACATAATGTTCCTAAGAGGACACATAGCTTTTTGTAAATTATTCAATCTAAAATTAAAACCCTAGTGGAGGATGTTGAAAATAATTCCTTGGCCATACATTTCCTCACATCCATAACTGAGGCTTCTAAATCCATTAATAGGAAGAAAGGGTTCAAACAAACTTTGCCATTATAGTGAAATTGATTTATCAAGGGGGAGTGGTAATAGTAACTTACTTTGTGTCTCCCTTTCAAAGTGATGTATTTTATTATCAGGTAGCAGACATCATCCCATGCGCCAAACAAATTCTCTCTATTGAAACCACCATTTAAACGGATTAGATCCTCACCCTCTTTGAAGAACTGATTCATGTTAGTCTCATACATTTTCTTAGTGACCCATCTCCATTAATTTCATATCTTGGATAACCTAGTAGCTTAATTAATGACTTCCTCACTTATCTCAAAAGTAATTCCACTAATGGTGATTTGCCAATCTTTCTAGGGGTCAACCAGTTGCATGGACACCAAATCATTGTGTCCTTCCATATATTCCATAAAGGAAAACAAGCTACCCTTTATAATGTACATCCATGCATAGACCTTATCATGACACTCCTCTTTGATATGCCTTGGCTCAATTTTGTTGAAATCACTACCCATGTCAACTAATACCTCTAGCTCCTTGAGATCTTCTAGCTTGGATTTTTTAGAAATGCCTCTATTAATGGTAGTTTTCATTTTGCAAAGTAAACCAACCTTAGGTAGTAAAGTGGTGCAAAGTTTATATAAATAGTCCTTCTAGGTCAATCATTAGAATTAGAATTCTTTTCATTATGCTTAGGAGGAGGATGGTACATCGACGCATAAAATTTAATGATCAAGGATTTCTGATCATAAATGGAGTTTTTTTGGAATTCATTTCTATCATTACAAGGAATTCTTATGTGACTATCATTAAAAGACTAGCCCCTTTTGTACTTAGTTATTTCAACCCAAACCTTCTTATGATTGATTTTGGGAAGTTTCTATAAAAACCTACAAGTGATATGAAGGTTTCCCATCATATTTGTCGACCACATAAATTTTCCACCCTTAAAGAAGTTAGAAAGGGAATTATGCCACCAGTTATGATAATTAGTTAAAATCATGGGCATTTTCTAGTGGTGTGTCTTTCACTCTCAATGAGTGTGATGATATTAGTAAGGATCAATGTCAACTATCTCCAAGACCTAAGACCTATCCTTTATAACCCATAACTTGCTAGCTTGTCTACTATTGGAAATATTCAAGACTATGCTAGGTTACTAAGAGGCAAGGGGTGAATTAGTAACATCTAAAACTTTAACACTTTAACTCTTAATCCATTAATCCAATCAGCATAAAATTAATCATATATAAACTAATCTAATTGCATGCATATGAAACTAAAAACATGAGAGCATTCATAACACTTTGACACAGAGATTTGGTGACCCAGAAACCTTCAAAATAGAGAGTAAAATTGGGGCAGGGATGATACCTACAAAAATCAATACTATAGCATAAAGTTGGCCTATTAAGGCTTACATTGATCACTTCTAATGATCTACCCTGTTAGGAGTAATTAGGACTTCTAGGTCTACTTTGTAAGAGGATTTACAAACATACAATGAAGTATGTACTCGGTAAAGAGATTTACAAAAAGACTATTAAGTCTACCTTTTTAAAGGATTATGACTATTTCACCTATTAGAATGAAACAATAGATCTCTAACTTGTAACAAAGTTTGTTGATATAGATTCCTTATTGTACTAATCACCTTTCTGTGATAGATGTGACTCTGCTACTCCTTACACTATTATGGCCTTTACAATTCACTCTTCATCTCTTTTATTCATGACTTGAACTTTTTGCATTCTTACTTCCATGCTCACTCTTATTACTTGGATATCATACAATACATTACATATATATACCAATCAAAATTACATAATTACAAAGTTTTCCAATATACAAGTTAACACAAATATTACAAATTCAGCGCATATGAAGACACTTTGGTTCTAAAGACTGATTTAGTGAAGTTCTAATACACGACATCCACTGTAATTGCTTAGCATCATCATTCACTCAGTAGACGTAGAATATCAATCCATACTAATCACCTCAAATTAGTCTTGAACTTGGTTTATACTAGTGACTCAATAGACATTGTGCAACTTGGTAAAAAATATCACCCTAAGATCAGTATAAACTGAATCACTTGTTTAACATAGATTGGCTTGCTTAACACTGGATTCACATCACATGAGCTGCAAGCTTGGTAAGTATAGCAATGCTCAGTAACCACTAATAAACTTGGTATACATTGAGATTTCTTGGTTTACACTGTTGACTTCACACTAACTAAATATTCTCGGTAACCACTGGGATTAGTCCAAACAGGGATTTTTTTAGTGGCGATTAGTTGCCAATTGGCGAATATGTCCCGATCGGTCTATAGAAATTGCCAAAAAAAACAATGTATACTGGTTGACCGGTTCGCCCAAATTTTATAAAATACTCATATAGTGGTCGAAACGTTTGCCACTATTATTACATAATTTTAGTTTGGTAGTTAGGTTCTTCACCCATATTTCTCTTTAATATTTACTCTTATTCGCCATGGAATTAATTGAGTGTCTCTTTCGACGATCATCATTCGCCAAATTCCCATTTTCCTATGTGAAAATTTTATTTGTCCTAGGACCCAATTTTCCATGCATCATACACAATGGGGTCCCAAATTCTTGCCCTATTCGCTCACTTGATTACTTGAAATAATGCGGGCTTCGCCAAATATTAGTTCTTATCATATGTAACAGTCGGCCCATTTGCCAAAATGAAAATAGTTTATTTGTAGTTGTCTATTTAAGACATGAGTTTAATTATTGAAACATGTCAAAAGAAGGAGCCTTCTTCATAGTATTGCAACCAGTAGAGAACCAGAACAACTACGACTACGAGTCCATAGTATTTTATAGTAGCCTTAATTTGATGGAGATGTCATAGTCAAATTTAAATAGGAAGAGGAGTAGGACTAATGTAGGTGGAGATTTCCAAGAGAGGCCAACAAAATGCAAAAATATATCTTCATACTTTGGCGAGGGTAGATGCAACAGTGTTGGTCAAAGTAAGGAAGGTACATCATCAAAGGAGCTTGTACAATCTCAACCTACACAAGAGTCCATTCAACCAATTGGGGAGCATAATAAATCTAGTGAAAGAGTTGCAAAACCTGATATCTCTAATGAAGATGACCTTGAAGAAGAATATCCAATAAATAACTAGTACCAGGATGAATCAATCGACTTTGGTGATGATGATGGTGCAATTAACAGTAACAGTGACACTAAAGGGAGAGGAAAATCAAAAGAAAAAACTAATCGTCAGTGGGAGATGGATAGGAGAATTAAATTTGATTGGGCAAAAAAGTATCCATTCATTGAGCCCGTAGACAATCCAATTGTAGGTGAGCCACCAGTAGAATGCAAATGTGCAATTTCTAGTTGGAAGTATAAAAAGGAAAACTGGTTGTAGCTTAAACTAGACACCATAGCGAAACATGTTGGTAAGATTTACGAAACCTCAACTGTAGATGGTAAGGAAATAAAAGTTGTAAGATATAAAAAAAAGGAGCAATGTCAACATAAAAGGAATGTTGAAGAATATTATATGTTTCAGAAATTTCAGACAAAGCCTGGTGAAGTTCAAGGTTCTATTAATGATATTTTTACAAAAGCAAGTGAAGTAGAAGAACGTGGAAAAGCTGTTCAATTAAGTAATGTTTTCTATATTTTGAGCAGAGGGTATCCAATGACAGACTATCCAAAAATGAGTGATTTTTTACACTTTCTAAAAGTTCCTAACTATCATGTCAGTCATTGGTCGATAAACAGTGGATGGGAATGGGCAAGTTGTATTGCGCAGGTTGAAATAGAGGATGTAAAAAGAAAAATAAAAGAGTCAAGCTTTATTGCATTGTCCTTAGACAAAGTTACGGCAATAGATAATACATCATGGGTATGCATGCATGTTTATACTATATAGAATAATGTCTACCAACCACATCTACTATCTATTGATAAATTGAGAGACAATGCGACAGTAGAAACTTTATTTCAGTTAGTAAAGAGCAATTTAATTGAATATGGAGCAATGGATGAATTGACAATAGCGAAGAAGTTGGTCTGTGTTGGAGCGGATGGAGCTTCAGTAATGCAAGGTCAAAGGAATGGTCTTTGCAAAAAGATGCAGGCTTCTTGTTCACCATATGCTATTGCCATTCACTGTATGGCCCATAGGATGAATCTTGCTTTTAGAGTTGTGAAGAAGTTTCCTTCAGTAAACAAGGTTGAAGATTTAGTAAGAGAGTTGTATGAATATTTTTGTCAAAGTCCCAAGAATTTTAGGGAATTTCAAAACTTTGCTGATGGAATTATCGATAGAAACGAGCTTCTAAAAGATGTTGATACCAGATGGATCTCTTTGGATGGACCAGCGCACCGAGTATTTTTTGAATATCAATCTTTGATTGGACTGATGTACGAAAATCAAGACAATGCAAAACATCAGAGATATGATGACCTGCTTCAGAGGTTAAGTAATATAGAGACACTTTTGACTTTGGCATCTCTTCTTCCCATGCTAGAAGAAATGAGGTTAATTATGAAAAAAGCCCAGCAAAGAGCCATGTATATTGACGAATATGCTTAGTTGCGTAAAATGTCATGCTGAGCCCTCGATAGTCTTTATCGTACTGACCTAAATTTATCCAATGATAGATTTAATCACTGGCAGAAACTAATAGATTTGGATGATCCTGATAATTATTTAAAGATCATTGAAAATGGAGATTTATGTGTTTGTGTAAGGGGATTTTAGATACCAATGTACTACAGTGCCCCAAAGAAGTGAGCTACAAGAGTTACAAGGGAAGAGTTTACCAAGATCATCGAGTCTATAGCATCTACTACAAGGGACATAGCCTATAGAGTTTCCTCTAAAATAATATCATGATTCCCATATGATCAACTACTTGAGGCCATGGCAATTGTGTTTCCTCAATATTGGTCCTTCAACAATAAGGAAGATTATCGTAGAAGGCTATTGATTTTGATAAAGGAATTTTGCAAATCTATAGAATTCAATGGAGTGACTATCAACAGAATATTAGATGAGGGTCTTCTTAGATAGCAATCAGGCACCTTTGCAAGGACCATGAAGCATCAATATCAATTAATGCATAACCCACATGAAGAGGGCTCGACAAGAAAGCTTTGGACATAACTAAAACATAGCACATTGTTGCGTGAAGAAATTTCAGAGTACTTCAAGCTTCCTAATTTATGTCAAACCATGATATTAGGTTTAGTGGAGGATGAGAGAGTTTTTAGTGCTTTGGGCTTCTAAAATCAAAGCTAAGAAACAAATTAGACAAGAATTTGGAATCATGCTTGAGGGTATACACATCTAGGTATAATGTCAATACTTTTCCTTTTAAAAAAGAAATGGAAATCTAGAAGAAAAGATGCAAAAGAAGAAGGGTGGGACTGGGAAACACCCTTAACCAATCTCCTACAGTGACTCCAAGTGGGACAAGTACAGTTAGTAGTGGCACTAGCCATGGGATTGGGAGTTTGAGTCATAGAAGCGAAGGTCAGAGTGAACTTGAAGTTGAAGAAGACACAAATAAAAATGAAGAGAACAATGAAGCAACTGGACTACCAGAATTGGATGATGATGATGTCATAGAGATGAATTGGAAAATTTAGGAAATTTTTGCTAAATTAGCAGTGGCAACCAATAGGTATTTTTTGAACTTATTAACTACTATATGATATCCTATCATTCAATGTTCATTTTAGAAAAGCAAGAAATTAGAATGTATTATGTTTCATCATTAAAATTTAAGAGCAAAGAGTATTATTACTGTAGAGTGTAGTTTATATCATGTCATCAATGATCATTCATATTTGAATTTGAAATTTCTGAATGAATTTTTTTTTTCTATTTTATTTATTTATTCAACATACATTGAATTGGAAAACATGAAAATTAGATAGAATCATAGATTCAATTCCACAATTAATAATTATTAATGGTTTTCATTTGCAATATTCAGCTAATATGGTACAATTCTTGTAAGCCAATGACCTTGAATTCCCTTTTATAGAAAAAAGGGAGCAACAACAGCTTCAGGTCGATTTGCCTAATGTGAAGTCTCAAAATCTAAATCAGTAAGACATCTACAAGTCTAAAACTTCTCTACAACTTTAGTTGTACATTTCTGCATTTGACAAGCCGATTTAGTAAATTAGCAATTTTAGCATAGGCAATAGCATTTGCAAGACTACAACATTGATCCTGTTCAAAAAAAAAAGTTCAAACTTGTTGCTTTAAACTCAATTCTAGAGTCTAGACTGTAGTATGTAAGATAATATGAAATATATTCACATATAGTAAAGATATAGAGATGATTGAAACTGAAAGTACTTTCACATACAAACTATAAGTTTTTGTAGTATGCTTCATTCTTCTTCAGTTGGAAGGGAATTTTTTTTTTATGTTATGGTAAATGACCTGCATTCTCGTGAGCATTTCATACTTGGAAGAATGAGTTTCAAGTAATGTTCATTCCACTAGTGCATGCAAATTTGTGAATGTTTTGATGCACTTTGCAATGCCTTCATGAGTTCTATCCTGAGGAAGGTTGCCTAAATCAGAGGTTATTTGGTCCTCCAATTTTTTTTGTAAACTTCTCTTCCAACGACACCCGTTGTTGAGAAATCAAGTCTAGGACTTGGTAAACCAAGAGATATCAATTTTGCTATTTTATTGTTCATCTTGGCGAGCTTTAGTCCAAATAAAGCAAGAACTTCTTCTGCTTCTGTTAGTTTTTGACATTTATGAAATACAGAGGTTGCATTTATTATTGAACCAATGTGGTCCTGAATTCCCTTGCTTGCCAAATGCCTGTTAGCAGTGCTGTTGATTTCATCCATAATCCGCTTTGTAATTTTTTGTCTCTGACCAAACTTTTGTTCTCCTCAAGTTGCTCTTTCAGCTTCCCAAAAACATCTGTAAGAGCTTCGTAGAGTTTGAACCAATCACACAACCTATTAGTAGAAGTCTTTATTTGGCCCCAGAAGTAATTTTTTATTTTCTTTACTGTATTATTTACATGGTCATTCAAGTCGTTTTCATATTTTTTAATAGTATCATTTGCCTTCTTTAGGTCTTCTTTCATTTTTGAGTACTGGTGTTCACTATGTTTTCTTATTTTCTCTGCTTTATTTTCCCACCCTTTTGCTTTCTCTTCCCACTCTTTTGATTTTACCCTCTCATTTTCCAATTCTTTATTTAACTTATTGTTTACATTTCTAGCATTCTCCAAGTTTCTATATAACTTTGTTGAAGATTCTTTTTCATCCTGGAGTTTTTTTCCCATTTTTTCCAAATTTTCCCTCTGAGTTTTCAGTTTTGCGTCCATTTGTTCTTACTGTTTAGTTGCTTCTTTAGAGCTAGAGGATGAATTTTTTATCCTTTTCTCTAATTCTTTGCATCTATTTACTACTGCTTTCTCACTTGCCTTTACATTTTCCAAGTCTGCCTTTAACTTATCTATTGTGCCTTAAAGCTTTCCTTTCTCTCTCTCCAACTTCATCACTGAACTGTAGACCACTTGGTTGGTCATTTTGGACACATTTATCTTGTCCACATTTTTAATTTTGGATAAATCCATTTGGAGGGTGCTAACTTGAAATTCAGATGGATCTAACTGACTCTCTGGTGGATTGTTATCTCTAGATGGGAGCATAACAACCATGAATTCCATCATATCTTTATCTACGTCATATGTGGGAAATAGCCTATTGGTTGCAGGTTCTACATCACAAGCTGCAACAATTGCTTCTATCTTCATAGTCTTACTATTTTGTCTATTCTTGTTTTTTGATTTTTCATAGTTAGTTACAAATTCATTGTAACAAAAATCAGGATTTTGTGAGACAATTGAATGTTTGAATGGTGAAATAGCAGTAGCACTTGCTTTGATCTATGAGCTTCCACTAATAACATGAGGATAACCAACACCTAGACCCATTAGTGGGGTTTGTGGACTATTATGAGGGTTTTGTCCTGAAGGATGGGCAATTGTTGGACTCACAGTCACCATTGGCATTGTTGTACTAGTAGTACTACTAATACTTGTCATAACCTTCTGCTTCTTTACACTTTCTTAATCTCTGAGACCCAATTTTTTTGCATCTATATACAATGTCCTTTTCATACCACTAGTTATAGTTGTACCCGTGATATCTACAGCTATGGGAGTGATAGTTGATTTAGATTGAATTTGAGTGCTTGGAAGTGGAACTGTAAATGAAGCAAGAACAAATTTAATTAACTGAGATGAATCCAATGTGGATGGAATTGACTGGGTTGATGATTGATCTCCATGCCCAAGGGCTGGTTTCTAACCATGTTTTGGTACTATAGCTAGTGGTTGAGGTGGTAACCAAACCCCTTCTCCACTGGGACCCAGACCACCAAAACCTTGGTAGCCCTTTTTTTCTACAATTTTTGCCCCTTTGCTATATAGAATTTTGGTGGATGCATCATCTCCTCTCTAAATTTGTGTACTAAATGAGGGATTCAAAGAATCATGGTCATCATAATCATCATCAGTATCACTGTGATGTGCTTTAGTTGGATGCTCCTTATTCCACAATTCATCAAATATTGTATCCTCTTCAGCCTCATCATGATCTAAAGAGGTCTTTGGCTCGCCGAGATTCTTCCTCATTTCCCAAAATTGAGAAATTTTTCTTCGACTCCATCCAGCATCTATACAATCATTCATTAGCTCTTTTGGAATAGGTTTTGTAGATGGTTTATCAGCTTTCTTGTAGAAATTGGATGATGTCATGCACTGCACTTTTCCTTTCTGTTTGTCCAATGCCATTATTTGTGATGACAATTCCTATATTGACATATTATTTTCAGCAGCATATTTGTCCATTTATTTTTTGACCTCCTCCTAATAGTCCATGTTTTTAAAATTTTCAATCAAAGGCATACTTTCATGTTGATATTTTCTTGCAGAAGTCCCAATGCCCTTAAGCCTTGCTCCAATTATGTTTAGTGGATCATACTACCAATGACTGTCAACATCAAATCAAAAAATTGAAAAAAGGGCTTCTGCCACTTTGAATCCTCTTCTCTCAAATTTGAACCCTCCAAAGGAGAATGGCAATGAGGAAAATATCATTTTCTTTTGCTGATCATGAAAGAGTACATCTATGCTCTCCATTTGTCATACATATTCAAATGCAAATACCCTCTTTGTTACATGTATTGGAAGTTTGTAGGGTTCTACCCATGAACCGTAAAACCTTAACACAATGTACTCTTCCATTAAGTACCAGTTAGCCAATTGTAGTTCACTTCTGAGTTGAATGCAATTTCTACAAGTAACAGGAAATCTAGGCATTGGAGTGCCTATAATTTATGGTACATTGGTGCCAAAAAGAACTCTACAAAATTGTTGTAGTTCCTTCTGTTATCAATCATCCTTATTTGAGGTGTCCACTCATATATTGGATTTTGGCCTTCACTCTGACTGCAAAGCTTGTTTGCCTCAAATAATGCACAATGCTTTGCTAGGAGAAGATAGCACAAGTAGGCTGTGAATCTAAATGTCTTCTCTGAACCTCTTTGAATCATTAGTAATTGATCTTACATGCAATAAACAATGTGCTCAATAAAATCATATCTTACTGGTTCTTTTTTAAAATGAATATGATAAAGCATTTCAAGAATGCTGGTATCCACTTGTTTGTTACTATTTAGTCCCAAAAAAAATGCTAGCAAGGAAATATTGTCCTATGCCCATGGCACAAAAAAATCAAAATCATAAGGAGGCATGTGATTTGGACTCAGCCTACAACTTCTTATTATTCCTCTCATATAAGAATCTCTCTGTTCTACATCTAATTTTTCATAATCATATGCTAGCTTTCCTAAGTCAATATGTACGTTTAACTATTGTTGTTGAAACCCTAGGTTCAATAGACTAGCAAATTCACTCTTAGTTATGGACAAAATTTCCTCTTGAGTAATTTTATTCACAATTGCTTTTCTATTTTCATCATAATTTTTGGCGTAGAGCATAACAATTTCTAGGCAAGGGAATACTTGAGGTAATGCCATGTGTGCTGACCTAGCTAGCCACGGTGCAATTTTATTTGCAGTTGCATTTACACTAGGGTTAAATGAACAAAATTTTGAAGCCTTATTTGGATCATTCCACTTGTTTTCAAGTGTAAATCTTATCTCCATTATACCCTTATTTCAATGAATAACATGATCATGTATATCATGGAATAAATCACTGAAACCTGGTGTTTTAAGCATATTGTGGAATTCTATTATTTTGCCCATGTTATTCTTGGTATTTGTTTTGCCCATCATGGTAAATATTTAAACACAGCTACAAGCCTACAGGGGTGATTCAAAATTAAAACCTTATAGACTAAATTTTTTTATATAATATAAACAGTAAAGTTGTAAAATTTAAAATGTGGGACATAAATTTTCAGGATTTTAGTAGTTACACTTACCCATTCACGTTCACGTTGCCCTTACTTTCAATTTTTGCAAAGAGCTGAGAGTCTAGAGACTGTAGTTTGTTGCTTTCCTCAGACCACAATCCTCAACCTAGAAATTAAGAATCTATAACTTTGTTGTGCTATAACTTTGTAAATTATAATTTGTAACCCCTTTCTAATTTGTAAATCTATAGACAACATATAACTGAAAAATTAAAGAAACTTAACGCGCCAAAATTGTACAACCTGTACTCTATAGCCTATAGTCATCACACTTGTCACACAGTAGACTTTCAGTTTAAATGTGAGTGGAATCGTGGACCACTAGTGTTACCTAACCCGTCATAATGAATTAATGTCATTCATAATGTCACTGTTAACTGCAAGTGGAATGTGATTATGTCAATGTGTTAACTAAGCAGTGACACGTGTCATATTTTTAGGATGCGTTTGAAATGACAGGGTTTCTTTTTCCTTTCATCCCAAAACTCAACTTCGGTCATTGATCTATAAACATCCAACGACACCGGTGAATGGTGTGGTGGCCCCGTGGGTCATGGGTCCCACTCCCATTAACTAAGCTAGTTAGGTATTAGGATGACTCACATCACGAGTTAGATGTGTCAGTGTCACGTTATCACCAAATTGAAACTACATTGTTATTTTTTGGTCGATCGAGGAGTTTAGTGACACGTGTCATGTTTCTGGGACGCATTTGAAATGACAGGGTTTCTTTTTCCTTTCATCCCAAAACTCAACTTCGGTCGTTGATCTATAAACATCCAACTGCATCGGTGAATGGTGTGGTGGCCCCGTGGGTCGTGGGTCCCACTCCCATTAACTAAGCTAGTCAGGGATTAGGATGACTCATGTCACGAGTCAGACATGTCAGTGTCATGTCATCACCAAATTGAAACTACATTGTTATTTGTTGGTCGACCGAGGAGTTTAGTGACAAGTGTCATGTTTCCGAGACACATTTGAAATGACAGGGTTTCTTTTTCCTTTCATCCCAAAACTCAACTTCAGTCGTCGATCTATAAACATCTAACAACATTGATGAATGGTGTGGTGGCCCTGTGGGTCGTGGGTCCCACTCCCATTAAATTACGAGTATAGTTAGTATATTATTGTACTTGTCGATATGCTAGTACTATTGCATTCAATTTGCACAATAAGTGAATTAGTTTAGAATCAACCAACCAATGAAAATGAACTATTTTTCTTTTTATCAAATATTTCTAAAGTTTTTATATAAATTTATTATTCTCATATATTATCTATACTATTTATCTGAATGATAATTGGTTCTTTTTATTTAGTGTTATAAGACCCCTTTTCTCAGAGGCTACCTCCATGTTCATTTATTTTCGGCTAGATTCTCACATACTTTTTGACATAAATTTTCTTTTACATAGATTTCAATATCAGAATTTGTAAATTGAATAAAAAATAATTATATTATTAAAAAAATTAATAATTCAAGAAAAAAGAGTTTATTGGGTTAATCCTAAGCTAGATGATTATGATAACATTTTGATATGCAATAATCTATAAATTATACAATTTTAAATCTAGAGAAGGATTGGTTAGAACCTTCTTTACTAACTTCATTTTTTAAAATTAAAATTAAATAATTTAATAAACTATTTTAAATGTATATTTGTATAATTATATATATTCTAATAAAATATTTAAATTATTTTGTACCTAATTAGAATTTATTTTAATTGAAGTTAAAATTAGTAAATTCTTTTCTTCATTTTAACCAATATTAGAATTTTTGTATACCCTTCATAAATGTAATGCAAATTTAGAATTTTTTTCAATTTACTATAAAGACATAATATTTTAGTAAAAGTGTTAAATTTATTATTTAAATTATAATTTTTAATTAGTATAAAAACTATAACTTAACTCCATACTAATTCTATTTTTCTAATTTTTGTATAATAACATTTAAAAAAAAAATTAAATCCTAATTTCTAATTAGTCTAATAACTATTAGGCAAGTACATGCCACGACGTGGCACATGTTAAATTATATAACTGCAATGATGTATATTAATTAAAATAGTAAAAGAATATATAAATAAACATTATAGTATCATGCTAAATTAAAATTAGATGACATCCTAAAGAACATTTATCATACCAAAGATTTTTATCAACTAATTATACATGAGATATAGATAAAATTGTATAATTTTTTTTAAAAAGAGTTAAATTGATTAATTTCAATTATTAAATTGTTTGATATATCTTGTTCAAGTGATAAATTTATCCAATTGCAGAAGCTAGACAATATTCTTAAGGTTAAATATAATGCACTAAAAAAACACATAAATTAATAGTAAAATAACATTTATGCTTTAAAAAAACCAAACACACTTATAATAAATAAAGTTGATAATATACCAAGCTAAATAATTTGAACTTTATTAAAATTGATACAAAATTAATA
This sequence comes from Cupressus sempervirens, assembly GCA_028749045.1. Lineage (NCBI taxonomy): Eukaryota > Viridiplantae > Streptophyta > Pinopsida > Cupressales > Cupressaceae > Cupressus > Cupressus sempervirens. Next base: position 151,082,187 of record CM053789.1, read on the forward strand.
TTATGTATTTTAAAGTATAAATTAAAAATATCAATATAGTAAAAATTATATATGTTAAATAAATGTATAATCTAATAAAATTATATATATAAATAAAAAATAAAAGAAAATTTATTAAAAGCATTGGTTTAGATATGTAAAAATAAAAATAATTAAATTCTAATTTAAACTAACCCACTTGTCACAAGAAAATATAAGGTTGCAATTAATGCTTGCATTAATGGAGGTGTTGAAAAAAATAGTTGTATTTTTTATGAAGAAAATTGAATTTTTTCATTGCCTTTTTCATCATGAACCAATAAAGTTTTAAAAAAATTGTATTTTTCAATTTCAAAAAAAAGGAAATTAATAAACCTTTTGCAAACATTGGTATATCAATGAAATTTTTAGATTATAGAACTAATATGGAACTAGGTGATTCCATTAGTTTCCTGCCAAAGGCAAGAACTAATAATATTTTATATTCACATAGGCTTTTATAAACAATTTAATAGAAAATTAAAAAATGCAAAATATTGCAATGTTGCATAAGTAAGCATAAGAAGTTAAAACAATGAAATACAATTTTATATGGAACTGAAACTCGAGAAATTTCATTGATATTTCTTGAAATTTACAAATTTACAAAATCGGGGGAAAACCCTAGACTCCAGAACTACTGTACTATTCGTTGTAGAAACCACTAGAATTGACCATGGTTGCAAATTCTTGTAGCTAGTTGTTTCCATCTTCCACTTCATCCAGGAAAAACCATTTTCGAAGAAAATTCAACCCAATTCTTGCTCATTTCCTATGGTGCTACAACTCCCTAGCAGTCAAGCCCAGTAAAAATGGTTGCAAGACCACATTCTAGCCAGGTTCCAGAAGCTTGTGGACTTCACCTACCCAAGGGATCCCCACTCCTAAAACTACATGAGCGACAATTTCAATGTCATCGCCCAAATATACTATAAAAATCCTCCTTAGGAGCAACAGAATTTCTGCCCTTGCTTCTCCGAGGTCAAGCAAGGAGGCTAGAAATTGTGATGTAATGTCACTATTGACATGAGACCGATGCTCATTCTTCAAAAACTCACGCCCTAGAACCACTTTGACAGCAGCAATAACAAACTTCACACAAGAGCATGGAACAACCTCATTGCAAATTGACAAGAGGTTTTCCTCAGGAACGCGACCTAGAAAGGCCTTCTGCTCGTCTTCCAAAATGCATCTCAGGTGAATAGGGTTGTACATCTTTACTACAAAGTTCAAACTAACACCAAACAATTAACAAAAAATTAACAAACCAGACCTATCGACTACCAAAAATGAGATGAGCAATGATGAAAGAAGTAGCTCAATCGCCTATAAATAACCTTGGCAGGTAGGGTGCCAGGGATTATTTGTTTGTTTCTATCTCACTACCAATTCAATTACATTAAATTAGAAAATATTCTCAAATCTTGAACATAATTGCAAGTACATGCCGAAAAGGAAAATTGTAATTAAACACTAATACCGTCCATTGTCCTGTAATGCGTGTGAAGCCACTTAACTGATGGAAAAGGCCAATTGTAATTAAGACTAATAGTAATAGTACTACTGCTAGTGGACTGTGGCATGTCCTGTAATGCGTGTGAAGCCACTTCGCCGATGGAAAAGGCCAATTGTAAATTGTAATTAACATTGACAAGACATCAATATACTATCTCTTGCAACTTAAGTGATACACGCTAGACAGAAACGTGTCACCATTTTGGACACTTGAACAAGGTCGAGGCTTCATTCCAGAAATGGTATGGCATTTAATTCTTTCCAGGTGCACTGTACTCCGCATACAACTTACCTTGATACGTGTCAACATTCCGGTGACTACCTCGACAATTCTTCTTCCTTCAAGAACTGTTGGCCAAAATTAAACCTCAGCCATTGATCTTGGATCATTAGACAGTCTGAGTTCTCAAATAATACATTTAACATAATTACAGTGGTAGTGGCCAATAATTTATGTAAGTTGGTATGTTAGGTTAGGCTACTTATTTCCCATCTTTTGAAAATAGCCATACCAACTATAACTTTTTGAAAACCATTCGCCATAACAAATAAATTAATTCAATTATTTGGAAAATAATTTTTCCACCTTTTTATAAAAAAGGTATCAGTTATTAAAATATTTGCCAACCAATATCCATATTTCAAAACATAATTCGCCATCAATATTAATAATTTTATTAAAAATAAAAATTATAATCGCCATTATTTTATAAAAATTATCTAAACTATTAAAAAAATTGCCACCAAATATCCATCCATTGATGCATAATTCGCCAACACTATTAATTTTTTTTCACCCAAAAGACTTGGTAGCAACTGTAGAGCTTGGTAGCTACTAAATTGCATGGCAAACACTATAAAGTGCTCAATGAGCTTTTTAGCTATATAAAATCTAACTAAATGTGTGTCACTAATAACAAACTTGATTAATATTTCAAAAATCTCCCCTTTTGTAATTAGTGACAAAAACACTTATTAGCCCAAAATTGAATACCTTGTATTTATCACCACGTGATACTAGCTCAATAGAGTATACTATTCTGAGATTTTTCAAAATTGATGTTGTAAGGTGCATACAGTGTACTATGCATCTTTTTCTATATGCAACATATCTTTCTTATTGCAAGTTCTCCCCCATAGCATATTTCTCCCCCATACTATGTGTTCCTTTATGTACATGTTTGGATTTTCTTTAATATAATTTTTCTCTTATATATATATATATATATATATATATATATGACATAATTTCTCTGATGTAACTTTTCTCCCCCTTTTTGATAGTAATGCCAAAGATTTATTCTAACATATTTACACGGAGACACCAAAATGAGATAAAAATTTAGAATGTACCTTGAGAGTTATTGCCAAGGTTTTATCCCAATTTTCTTGCAAGACCTTGCATGTATGAATTGTAATTTTCACTTCAGTTGATAGTTCAATCATGTGGTCCACAATAGAGAATTTATCATCATGAATCAAAGTTTTTGAATATATAAGATGTTTCTGCATAGCATCCATGAATAGAAGATCATATTTTTTATGTCAATCAATGTTGAGTGGATCCTTGTTTCTTCTCTTAACAATTTAGATTGCATTTCTGACAAAAATCTAATCTTCTTGAAATGTGTAGAGCTTGAACTAGGGTCAAGTTGCAGCTACTAAGCACTTGCTTTAAGATCTATATCAGTTTTGGACAATTTTTCCTTTACTTCCTTTGTATAGTTAGTGACATCACATAATTTCCCGAAAAGTGATGACACATTGGAATAGGATGTCTCAAGATTGACTAAAATTGTTGAAAGTTCAACTTGATAAATGGCTATTTTTTGAGCAATGTGCTTCAACACTTTATTGTTTAATTTATTTTCAGCCTTTTCAACTAGTATATCTTGACAATTAGTGTCCTCATGGAATTTTCGGATTTCTTCTCCTAGCTGATACAAAATAGGTTGAGAAGAATCAACTTTAATTCCTATTACCTTGGTCAAGATATTCTTGGCATTGTCTATTATCTTATACTCTTTGTCCCTTTCCTCTCTTAATCTTTGTTGTTTGGCCTTTTTCTAGAGAAGTTCACCAAATATTTGCATTTGGTCTAGAGTAAGCTTGTAGATATCCCATTTGGGGATAACTATCTCCTCACCTAAATCAATATCTTCCTCTATTTCCTTTCCTTTCCCCAAAAAATTTGTACTTGGTTGAGCCTTAGCCTCAACTGTCCTTGCAATATTGTATACAGAATGGAAACAATAGTTGACATACTTGGGCTTGTAGTAAAAATTGATACTATACTAATTGATGGGATACTTATAGAGATGCTTGAAGAATCCAAAATTGAAGTAGAAAAAATTGGAGAGCTTACCACGGATGTACTCAAAACTGAAGAAATCAAAATTGGAGAACTGAAGACTAAAGAACTCAACTTGGTAGATGAAGAAGGAGTCTACAACTTGGTGGATGAAGTGGAAGTCACTTCTGTCAATGATATGATAAGTTGAGTTGGGGCAAAGAGTGATTGGACATTTGATGTATCAGTAGTAGTCACAACCAAACTTGCTGAAGCTATCTCCATACTTGATGTAGCTAATGGTTTTCTCAGGGAGTGAGGAAGAGAGGTAATGATTTTTGCTGTTATCTTAACTAGTTTAGTCTCCTCATCATCCTTCTTTTATTCCTTAGTAAATTCTTGCTCCTCTTCATCTTCTTCATTGTCAAAATTATTTACTACTTCAAAAATGTCTTCATCTCTCTCTTTATCATCATCATCATCCTTTACATCAACTAGGAACTCACTTGGTTTGTAAAGATGATGAACATTTTTCCATGTATTTGTAATCATATTTAGTCATCTCCTAGGAAATTATTGATTAAATATTTACTATTTAATTAATTAATCATCATCTCCTAGTTAATTAATTAATTTAATTAACTATAGCCTAATTGATAAAATCAAATGATCACCCAAAATCAATTTATCAATTACATCTCAATTCCTCTATTAAATTGGATAAATCATCAAATCTATTCAATTTAATTCCATACTCCCATTTTATTGAATAAAAAATTTAGTAAAATATCTAAAATCCTAAAAACCTTTCCTAAACCCTATCCTAACCCCTAATCCAACTCATTCACCCATACTAACCTCACTTAACCTCCTAACTAACCCATCCCATCAAAGCTAAATCACTTACCCCCTAACCCCCCTTCTAAGATAATCATAATCCCCTTCTAATCATGTGCACAATCATAAACATGGGTTAAGACTTGCTAACCCAAGCTAAAGTCAACAATCTCAACCATACCTCTTACATCTTCAAAATATCTCTTACATCCCCCTTTATGGCTCTTGCAAAGCATTTATGAGCATTTATGGAGCCCTTATCTCTTGAGCCTCCTTTTTTGACCATCCACCTTGCCTTACCTTCATCCAATCACCCTCTAACATGTGTCATATCCTTATTGGTGCTAAACAAGCACAATCCTTGTGCTCCCTTTTGAGTACATCTTGACCCTCCCTCACCATCTCATCATCTTTTCATCTTGACCATCCATCTCTCTACCCCTTGGCCTATAAATGGAACCCTCCCCATTTCCAAAATAATCCACCTTCCATGCAAAGTTATAATGCTATTTTGAGAGCTCATGAACTACCAAAATAATAGTATAATGTTGGAATCACTCCATGAATCCATTGTTGAGACTTTGCTTCATTCACTCCACCCATCCATCTAAAGCTTGAGCATATCTTGTGAGCATACACATATTAAATTAGGGAAAAATCCATTGCATCATAATGTTATACCATTAGGAGTCTACCATTCTAGGTTTTCTTCCTTTTGTGGTGATAACAATCAGTCCTATCTTAAGTGTTAGCTACTTTAGTTGTGTTAAAGCTTTCATTTAATATTTAGTTTTCAATTTGCACTACTAGACTAGGTGATACAAAACCTATTCAATTTAATTTGAAACTCTCAGGGCATATGGGGAATATGTGTCAATCCTTTTGCTTCCAAATGTTGATGCTTAGGTTTTAAGGTTCCATCAACACATAACTAGCCTAGGGCATCATCCATATGTAGAGTACCAATTTCTTGAATAGCACATTTAAAATGAGTATGAATGTCATTAACAAGAAGTACCTTAGAAGGAATTTGAGATTGACTTCTACTTGGGTCTAGGGTTTTAGCAACCATAGGCATGAGCTTAATATTTGGTACTTTCCATTCAACTCCTCAAACCAACATCTTAGACCCTTTCTTGGGCTTGCTACTGTTGGATGCCATTTTCACTTGGTAGTTTGATATAATTTTGGAAAACTTTTGTAGGAAATTTTCTCAAGTCGCTTTGATTGCACTAAAAATAGCTCTTTTCAATACCACTCAAAAATTCACGCCAGGAAATAAATTTGATTGCATTCCTTTTGTTAAAAAAATTCATTAATGCTCAATACAAAGGTAGGTGTGTTGACATACTATCATCCACTATTCTGCTTTGATTACTTGGTGATATCTCCTAAACTTAGTAACCATAGGTATCCTTGTTACTCTCAACCTTGCTCAGTAGAGTGTATGACCCAACCTTATGTGGTAGAGAAGGCAACTCGATAATAACTAACATCGATCTTGCTCAATGACCCCTTTGTATCTTGTATACAGATTTGGATCTTTTTTAACTTTTAATTGGAACTGATTTAGGTGTCTTATTTGATAGTCTAGTTCCAGTTCTTCCTTGAGAACTTAATTAGGAATGGTAGAGTCATCTAATTCTTGAGTGACTTGACCATCATTTCTCAGATCAGTATCCTTGGTAGACTTAGGAATCTATTGCTATCTCATTTTCTTTCAGATGTTATCGACCTTTTCTTTCTCCTCATCTTCAATTCTACTAGTATTCATATAGTTCTTGGTAAGATGACCAAGTTCTATACAGATGAAACATATTTTTTTGGTATCTCTTTTCCTCATGTGATGTTTAACACAATTCATACCAACATGTTCAAATTATCCATAGTAATGAGATTTGCACTAGGTATTGTAGTCCCAACCAAATATAGCTTTTACAATCTGGTTTGCAGGATTTAATGTCTTGGTTTTGCATTCTGATGCCTTATCTCCATGTTTTTTTACATTTGTGACATTTTCCTTCAAATCTTGGTTTCTCTTTACATTCATTAGCCTTATGACCATGTTGATTGCAATTATAGCACTTTCCATTGAATTTTGTTTTTCCATTACTCTTACATTTGTTTGATGTATGACCTATCTTACCATAGTGATTGCAAGTAGGTCTTTGATTCTTTTGCGCAACCTGGTTGGAAGATTCATCTTCTTCATTGTATGAAATTTTTTCTTTTCCCTTTTGTCTATAGAGATTTTTATCATTCAAGTTATTCATGTCTACTTGGAATTTCATCATTCTTTCATTGATTTTCTTTTCAAAGTTTAAGTCATTTTGTAGTCTTTCATTTTCTGATCTCAGGCTCATGATTTCTTCATTTGTATTGGTGAGCTGATTGATGAAGTCAGTCTGCTAGAGGGATAGATGTTGAATCTCATTGTCTTTTCCTTCCAACTTTCCTATTGCATTATTTTTCTCTTTCATGATTTCACATAGCCTCACTTACATGATTTTGTGTTCTCTTCTTAGTTTTCCCACTTCTTCTTGTAAGGAATCATTCTTCTTTAGGATTTCTTTGATTGCATCATTTGCTTCATCTGAGCTACTTGAAGGATGGAGGTATTCAATTCTTACTTTAGTATAGATATGATCATTCATTTCAATTGCCAGATCTTTTCTTCTTTTTAGAGATTGGGAGAATTTATCTTTTGCTTTCTTGAGTTGGGCAAAGGCTATTTCTAGATCCATCTTTTCATTGTCAATAGCTTTTTCAAGTCTGAATATCTCCATATCATTGATCTTTTTTCAAGCTATTAAACTTTCTCCTGAGAACCACAATGCTCTAATACCAATTGTTGGAAATATTCAAGACTATGCTAGGTTACCAAGAGAGGAGGGGTGAATCAGTAACATCTAAAATCAGCATAAAATTCATCATATATAAACTGATCTAATTGTATGCATATGAAATTGAAAACATGAGAGCATTCATAACACTTTGACACAGAGATTTGATAACCTAGAAACCTTCCAAATAGAAAGTAAAACTAGGGTGTAGATGATACCCACAAACTTCAATACTATATCATAAAGTTATCTTGTTAAGGCTTACATTGATCACTTCTAATGATCTGCCTTGTTAGGAGCAATTAGAACTGTTGGGTCCACCTTGTAAGAGGATTTACTAAAATACAATGAAGTATGCACTCAATAAAGAGATTTATGAAAAGACTATTAAATCTACCTTGATAAAGGATTTTGACTAGTTCACCTATTAGGATGAAACAATAGATCTCTAACTTGCAACTAAGTTTTCTAATAGAGATTCCTTATTGCACTGATCACCTTTCTATGATAGATATGACTCTACTACTCCTTATACTATTATGGCCTTTACAATTTTCTCTTTATCTGCTACATTCATAACTTGAACTTTTTGCATTCTTACTTCCATGCTCACTCTTATTACTTGGATATGATACAATACATTACATATATATACCAATCCAAATTACATAATTAAAAGGTTGTCCAATATACAAGTAAACACAAATATTACAAATTCAACCCATATGAAGACACACGGGTTCTAAAGACTAACTCGATGAAGTTCTGATACGCAGTGTCCACTATCATTTATTGGCATCATCATGGACTTGGTAGACATAGAAACTCATTCCATATTGACCACCTCAAAGTAGTCTTGAACTTGGTCTACACTGGTGCTCAGTAGACATTGTGCAACTTGGCTTTGAACTAAATCACTTGATTCACTCAGTAAACACTATCACCCTGAGCTTGGTATAAACTAAATCACTTACTTAACATAGACTGGCTTGGTTAACACTGGATTTGCATCACATGAACTATGATCTTGGTAAGCATAGTAATGCTTAGTAACTACTAATAAACTTGGTATACACTAAGATTTCTCATTTTACACTGTTGGACTCACACTAACTAAATCTGCTTGGTAACCATTGGGATTAGTTCAAAAGACTCAGTAGCAACTATAGAGCTTGGTGGCTACTAAATTTCATGGAAAACACTATAAATTATTCAATGAGCTTGGTAGCTATATAGAATCTAAATAAATATCTATCACAAATAACAAACTTGACTAATATGTCAATAGTCTACCACACAATTTCCTTCCCAATACATGTATTAAGATGTCCTTCCCCCATTCTTTTAAAGTGGAGTTTGACTTACAATAGAATGTTTATGATGGACCAACCCACCTTTGACCACTGATTGATAACTTCTATAATTAGTTTGGAATCACCTTCTACCACTAGTTTGGTACTTCCTAAATGAGTCATGAATTTGACCCCCATAGTAGGGCTAGGGCCCTTACTATGTTAGAGGAGCTATTACCAAAATTTCTTGCATACACCAAAATCATCTTTCATATTTCATCCCTCACAATACAACCTTCCCTATCACCCCTAGCTTCACCATCAAAATTGAGATTGATCCATATTTATCTAGCCACTTGTGGGTGGGGGGGGTGTGGGGGATGTAGTCCATTTCATATTAGCTTTGGCCTTTCTTTTAGAACTATCGAAATCTTGAGCTCCATCAAGAAGTTTTCATTCATTGAGCACACGACAATCTAAAGGGGAGGGGGGTCTATTTTACTTCCTCCATGTTCCCACCTCATAATTTTATCTTAGTTTCTTAATTCTTAGAGTAACACATTCTACAGTCAACTCAGTTTCCCCAAAAATCCTATTATTCCTTTCCTTCTAGATGCTCCAACAGACAATTGGAGGAATGAATCTCCAAACAAGGAAGATGGTGGGATAAGAAGAGGGCAAGTCCAATCTATAAAATGATGCATTCCACCCCCCCCCCCCCCCCCCCCCCCCCCCCCCCAAAACCCATGAAAGGTTGAATTTTTGCATAATAGAGGCCCATATTAGACTGGAAAATAGGCAAGAAACAAAGAAATAGTAAATTTCTATCTCCACTTTCTTGCAAAGACATGATCAATTAGGTAATTAGAATCCTCTTCTCCTAAGGTTATCAATAATTAGGATTTTTTCCTGGAGCATTTCCCACCAAAAGAAGTTTATCTTAGGTGTTGATTGTTGAACCCAAACCTTATTTCAAAAAAGTCTTGGGACATCCAAATCAATCAACTAAAGGTAAATAGATAGGATAGAGAAATCACCCAAATAGTTTGTATCCCAAATGGTTCTAGCATTAGAGTGCACTATAGGGATCCTATATGTGTTGATCAACTCTTATAGCTCCTTGATCAATACCAAATATTGAGGGTTACCTCTCAAATTATTGTAGAGAGTTATCCATTTCTAGTAAGGATTAAAGTAATCGTTAACATAATATCCAAAGGTGTTCTTTATAACATCTTTGACATGGAAAAACTTGCAAAAGATTAAAGGCTTACCTCCTAACTAGTTGTCCTCACAAAACCTAGTTTGGTTTCCCTTGTTGATTAACCATCAAAGACCCCCTTAGAGAGGGGTACAATTTCTAATTATTTTGTTCCAAATCCTTGAACCATAAAGAAAATCCATATAAAAATATGGGAGGTGAAGGGGGAATTAGAAAGTTATTTTTCCTTTTTTATTTTTTTTCCACCCTTCCTCATCTTTAGCCAGCTAACATCAATTTTAGTTATGAGGGTTTTGCTAAGATTTTTAATCTTTCTAACTCCCAACCCTCCCATGTCCTTGGGTTTACAAATAATATCCTAGTTGACCAAGATAATTCTTATTTTTTGTTCCAAGTTCATCCGAAGGAAATTAAAGTAGATGTTTCCTAGGATAAGAGACATTGAGATAGATATTCTAAGGATGGAGAGAAAGTAAATTAGTATCCCTTGAAGGGAGGCAATATAAAGATAGAACTTGCATGGAATACTAAGTACTTTTCTATTCTACCCTACCAACTTCCTTTGGAGCCTTTTAAGAATCATGTTTCTAAACTATTGGCTTACTTCTTGAACCATGAGAGGAAGAGCTAGATTGGTGTTCGGGAGGGAGGTTTCCTAACAACCCAAAATAGAGGTGACATAGTTCTGTAAAATTACCTCTATATTGAAGAAATAAACTTTTATTTTCTATAAATTGATATGCTAACCCAAGGCTTTGATATACTGATCAAGGATATTATTCCATTTTCTAGCTTTAATGATAGAAGAAATACCAAACAAGAAAGTATTATCCACAAATTTTTGGATGACCTCTAGAGGGAGGGAAGTGGTCAGTTTAATTCCCTAAAGAGCTCCTTCTTCCCCTTTGGAGATAATTTTCCTACTAAGAACCTTAATAACCATGATGAAAAGGCAAGGTGGTATAAGGTCACCTTGCCTTAGGTCCCTCCCTGAGATAAAGGAGCCCTGGGAGTACCATCAAATTAGGTGGTGCATCACAATGTTCAAATGAGGAATAAAAATACTTTCAAGATGTCATATGATGAGAAGCTCCTGAATCTAGAAGTAATCTTCCTAAATCATGACTTGAAGTAAAAATTAAGGCTTGACCTTTTCCATTGTTATATTTTCCTTTAGAAATATAGGAATGAGAAGAAGAGAATGAAATTTTAATTCTTGAAGGTAGATTTATTTGATTTTTCTTAAGAATATTCTTGAGTTTGTCAATGTCCTTCTTGTAGAACTAATGCTCTTCATGTTCTTTCTTCATGCAATGTGAACAATTAGGCTTTTCATTCTTAGATGATTCCTTATTTGAGGAAGAAGATTTAGATTTTCTCTATGACTTGTTTTGTTTATTCTTTTGTTTTTGTTCATGATTCCCTGCTTCTTTATATAACTTAGGCTCACTAGAAATTAATGCTTGTGACTTTGATGTCTTGATGATTACTATTTGAAATAGCTTTACTTCCTCTTATATTAGAAGATTTGAAAATGTATCAAAAGTAGAATCAACATATGCAACTCCTATAGAAAATTTATTGGCATGACAGGTAGAAACAAATATAGAATACTCAAGACCTAACTTGGATAACACATTTAGAATCAATTGTATATCTTCCTTAATTATCTTGCAAAACTTTAGCTATGTTCTTAATTGTCTAATCTTGGATATATGTAAAATTGGATGTTGTTAAAACTTTTTAGATCAAGATTCATCAAACCATTATCAATTTGATAACCCTTAATCTTGTTAGTTTTACCAAAAAAAGTTTCAAAAGCATCCCAAGCCTCTTTAGGTTTCTTGAATGTTTCCAAATGAAATTTTAAATCAAAAGAGAGTAATGAACAACTGTAGTGAAGAGATTTCTCATGATTGATCTCTCATTCTTGATGAGCATTAGCATCAGCAGATGCGGTAATAGTTTCATTTAAATATCTTGTGCAACCGTTTCCCCTTAAATAATTCCATGTTGATTTTTTCCATGATTCATAATTGTATAGATTTAGGAGTTCAACTTGTGATTTTACCATTTTTACCACAAGAAAGAACCAATGAAACAAAAACAACACAAGATCGCCCTCCCAAATTTACTAGATCAAAAATCATCCCCCCCCCCAACCCCAAGATGTAATGATTTGGCACTCTATAATTTAGTGCGCATACAATTTTCACTTGCCAAAATGGAAAAATGTGGACTTCAAATTTTGATAATTATAAATTCAAATATGAAGCAATTAGAAACTCATACAATTAAGACACTAGATCACTCAAGGATCTAATAGAGTATACGTACCAAATTAGGCCAATTTTGACCAAATCTCTAAATTACTATGTGTACCCATAATATATCAAAATTAATACCACATCTAAGAAGTAGACAAAAAAATCATGCATTTAAAAAAAATAACAATTGAAAAAGTGTTTGCATGAGTCTGATCAATGCATCAAAAGTTGCAAAATTTAGGATTGGACAGGGACTATCACCAAGAACTGCAAGATGACCCCACATGAAGATGGGCATTGCTTGAGGTGGGCCCTATTTACAATTGGCTAATAGTGATATGCAATTTTTTTCATTTATGGCAACACAAGATGTATATGCTCATAGGAAACCTTGGAAATAAAGTTACTTAGTGTTTGGTAATCAAAAAATTGAAAAAATTGTTTAAGTATAGAATTTGGTTTATAGTAGTGTATTGTTTTGTTTATAACACATTTTTGACATCATATTATGAATAGAAAAGTTACATGGAGATAGTATACATGTTGGTGATGATGTGTATAACCTCAAAATTTTGTACAGACTATATAGACTAGAGATAATCATGTTTTGATGAAGTAGCATAGCAAAATTGAAGGAAAGAATTATTTTATTTACAAAATAATTACTTGTCCAATTAGGTCCGACATCCTAGATGTTTACTCTAACATAAAAATGTGAATTGTGGTCCTCACCAACCCAACAATAATTTATGTAAAGGTATGGTATTTATGCAAAGGACTTCTTGCAATAAGAAGTGTGTTAGCTGGCAAGATTATGTAATTATGAATTGTGAACTGTGATGAGCGAACTTTTGTGAAAGTGATATATGTGAAGTTTTATATGATCTATGTGGTGATTTGAGAGTGAGTTGAAGATCAAAGATCAAACAAGGAAGAAAAATAATAGTAAATTACTTGTTTGAGTAGTGAGCTCTTCTTGTAGTTGAAATTGTATGTTTGGGCAGTGGGCTCTTCTTGCATACATTATACTACAACTCCTAACATGGTTGAAACCTCCTAACAAGGACTGCTTATACTAAATTTTCTCATTCACTCCTAGCAGGGTCCATTCTCTAGCAGGAAACATATATATCAATACATTATCTAGTGGGTATCATCCCCACCAAGGTTTTCCCTTGGCTAGGGTTTCCTTAATTAAAAAAATATGGTGTTATGAGTTATCTTTGTGCATTGTTACTATTACTATTCAATATTACTTTATTGTTTGGTTATACATGGTTTAAAGTAAGTAATAATATCTAGTTAGCAATTAAAGTTTGTAGATTATGGATTCACCCCCCTCTCAGTAATCCCTATTTCTAACAATTAGTATTAGAGCATAGTTACTTTGAAGAGGCTTAATAGCTTAAGTAAGATCCCTATGGATATGGAATAGTTGATGAAGAACCCTGAAGAAGCTCTTTAACAAATTGATCTCCTTACTAAAGAAAGAGATAAGCTAAAGGATAGATATGAAGACTCCAAAGTATACATTAGTCAATTGAAGAAAAAGATTGATCATCTAAAATCAAATCTTGAACCTACTGAATTTGGAACTAGTGATGATGACTATTCAAATTTGAAGATAGAGTACAAGATCTTGAAGCATGAGTTGAAGATTACAAATCTAAAGTTGACTTTGAGAAATGATCCTAGCAAAATTGAACCTGATTTGAAGACTAAAAAATGCAGATCAAAGAGAAAGTCTGGCAAAGAGAACATCTGAGTTTGAACATGGAAAGAAGATCATGAAGAACTCCATAAGTACAATACTATTGTAAAAGGTGAATTGACATAGTGCAAACAATAGCTTGTGAAACTTTATTCTAGCAGAGAAAAGCTTGATGATTCTATGTCAATACAAAGACCTTCTTATGATAAGACTAATCTTGATTATCTAATTAACATGTCTGCAAAGAAACCTAAGATTAGATCAAATCTAAAAGAAAAAGAAAATTCTAATGATAAGATTGAATCAAGTCAATCTTTTGAGAAACCTAAAGAAGTTGAGCAAAACAAGGAAGTTGAAATCTTGGATGAACCAAAGCAAGTGGAGAATCCCAAGACAACCATGAAATAGGTTAAATGAAAAGAGATTGTACAAATAAGTCATTTAACCATGTTAAGGACTTTGATTTTCATAATTGTCATGGTATGGGTCATAAAGCAATTGATTTGAAGAAACCTTAGTATGATAATGATAGAAGAAATAGTAGAATGTCTAGATATACTAACCCTATAGATAGAAGAAGATCTAATGAAAGGACATCAAGAGAAGGAAGATCTTATGGAGACAGAAGACAAATAGTGTGTTATAAGTGTAACAACTTAGGACACATTGATCGAAATTTCCATGCACCTAATGATCAACAGAATCCTAGAAGTAGAGCACTTGTATGTCAGTTATGCAAAAACTTTGAACACATAGAAAAGTACTACAGAATGGATAGAAAATTCAAAGATAGAAGAAATAATGGAAGAAAATTCAAGAATAGAAGGAATGATGGAAGAAATGTCAGAAATGATAAAAGGTACCAGGAAAGGAACTTTGGAACTAGCAAAGACAATGAAGAACAAAGAAACATTATGAGTGAACTTTGAGAAGAAATTAATGAAACATTTGTAAAAGGAACAAATATCTTAAAAGAAAAGTTAGATGATGATGAGATGGGAAGATCAAAGTTAATTGTTGAGTTTGATTCAATTAAGTTGAATTAAGCTTGTTCATAGCATCAGAATTTGAGAACTTTAGTCAAAGACCAAATTAGAGGTAGAAAAGTTGGGAAAAGGTGTATCCAGTCATGTTTAGATGATAGCTAAGCTTTCTTGGGATTTGGGCCTCATCTAAAAAAGTTGTGAAGGAATTCAAAGTTGCTAGTATTGTAGTAAAAGGTTGATTCTACAACGGAAGATGAAAAGTATGTTTTGTAGAGAATTTTGTGATGTGAATTCTTGAGAATGTTTGTCATGATGGAAGGAGGGTTTAGTAAACCTTGAGTCACATTTGAAGATTAGATAGATGCGTTTGAGCAGTTATCTAATTACAGAACGTAATTGATAGCTTTTTCATATTTGCAAAGTATGCAATTAATGCAAGTCCAAATTGAAGGGATAAATGGAATATAGAATTAATTTTCACTTCATTGTGAACACATCCAAAGTGAAGAGCATTCAAAAGCTACTTGTTAGAGCAATTTTGAAGCAAAGCCCATTTTTAGAAAGAGGTATTTAATCATTTTTCCACAAATTTGTTTGGTAAAAGATATTGTTCAATAGAATCATGGATATGTCAATTGTACATAGTGTTAAGAATGAGGATAGACCTAAGATAAAGATTGTGTCCATAAAACCTAATGAAGGAAACCCTAACTCAGTGTTATCTATCACTCTGAACAACATAGTTTACCTTGAAGATGTAGAAAATTATTTGAATTGCAATTTTGAGTCGATTAGTAGTGAATTCACGAACAAAGAGATACAACTAACTTTTAACCATGATATGATTATGAAGCCTAGATTTGAACATTTAAAGGAATTAGACTTGTTTAAGTATCACTTCTATTGTGAATTAGACATAGACAAATGGACACAAATCATACTAAGTAGGATACATGATGGTAAAATGTGGATGTAAGATAATGTAGTAGACATTTCTGCTGATCTTATTCATGAAGTAACTGGTCTTAGAAAAAAATGGATTATACCTATAGGTGAGAATTTGGTCAAAAAGAAAGTTGAAAGTTATAGTAAGGCAATGTACAATGGTAAGGCTATGGTGGTCAACACCATCAAGCAAGATGATGTAAGATTTCTTAGTAGAATTATTGTTTATTTAGTTTATGCAAGTTCTAAGATTGATGAATTTTTAGTAGGATTCATGTATGCATCTTTTAAGATATGTGTAGAGAAAGAGAAAGTGAATCTAAGTGAAATATTGAGAATGCAACTCTTAGAAAAACTTGAAAAGATTAAGAGAACAAAGAATTGTGTGTTTAGATTCGAATCATTGATAAATCACATATTCTTTCATGTACTTAAGACTTCCTTACTTGTTAGTTATAGACATAATGAGTAGTGACAGATGCATAATGGAGAAAATTTTAGAGGTATGCAGAAGGCATCCTGCAAACAAGATATTAGACAATGGTAATCTAATAATAAGAACATCCTAAAATGAGATGAAATAAATATTTAGAATTGTACCTAAAATTGTGGATAGATTCAAGGAAGACATTTGTATATTAGTTGATATAGATCATACATACATTCCAGTAGTGGAACGTTGAGAGACATTTTTATATCCCTTGAGCTATGAATTATTTGATGATTTTGTAGTTGGTTACATTAATTTGTTACTAAATTTAGATAGAGATAAAGTAGGGTACAAATTTGATATATATGATGATATCACTCAGCATACTCATCAAGCAACCTTGGAGAACACATCACATAAGAAAGTTGAGTCAATAATGAAGAAGGTACTATTAAAGGTCGAAATGACAGAGAGTGAATCTAAGGTCGTGAGACAGAAAATGAAGCAAGGTGTATTGAACATACAACCTTTGTCAATATCAGTTGCTGAGACATATTCAAAATAGAGCTTTCCATATGTGGTAGTGTCCGATGTTTAGCCTAGTGAACATAAGAGAAAACTAGAGAGATTGGTTGAAGCAATGTCTACAAAGACAAAGATAGTCAAACAACTAGCCACAAGACCAGGGAAGAGGTAGAAAAAATTGTTGAAAATTGAATCTAGTGATGAACAAGATGAGGAACAGGAAAATAAACAAGTAGAAAAGGTGACTCCACCTAAGCAAACAGTAGGAAAAGCTTGGCAACCCTAAAAGCTGAAGATTGAGAAGATCAACACAACCATTGCCAATGAGGGAAACTTTGTTTAGATGAAAAAGTTTTATGATTTATATAATAATTTTGAAAAGGATTAGATTGATGTATCTACTATGAGATATATCATAGCAAGTGTTCTAAGTTTGAAGGATATTGAAGGATTGGTGAACTAGAAAGTCTATGAGAGACTTATAAATAAGAAGAGTCCTGCAAGAGAAGAATACCTTGAACTTCAAAAGTCTATGTTGAGTACTATCTAAAAGACTGATGATGAAGTTGAAATAAAAGGATTGTTCAATAACCTCATGTCATACTTAAGAAATAAGTTAAGAACATTTCTATTCATGGTTGGTGAAAAAGATAAGTTAAGAAAGGAGATTGTAGCAACTATTAGTAAGATGTTGATAGAGTTATAGGCAGCATCTCCTCTAGCTCCCAAAACCTCAAAAGTGTTGGTAAGTGGTGACACCATGCAAATTGATCAAACCAATGTTACTCTTAAGATTGATGATACCAATCCATTTGGTGGTTTCGAGCCAATTGAACCAGACACTGAAGATATTGAGGAAAAGTTAAAACAAATTAATGAAGAAAAGAGGCTACTAGAAGTAGAAAATAAGAAAATAGAAGAAACCAAGCAGCAATTACTTAAGGAAGATAAGAAAAGAAAGGAAGATGAAAACAAGAGAAGGATTGTAGAAGAAGAGAGGATAAGGAAAACTATGGAAGAAGAGAAGAAAAGATCAGAAGAGGAGAGAAAGAGAGGAAAAAGAAAAGAAAGAAGAGGAAGAGAGAAGAACTAAAGAAGTAGCAAAGAAATTGAGGGAGGATGAGACTAAACCATCTAGTTCATCTACTCTGCTCTCTCTTTCTAGTTTGGCTACTGATGATGATGATCAAATAGATCTAATCTCATCCCTATCCAAACTTATTCAAAAAAATAAGATAGTGAAAAGTTTGCAGAAAACTTTAATGGAATTAACATATAGACTACATAGTACATTGGCAATTCAACATACAAAATCAGATCCTAAACAGAGAGCACAAGTAGTGCTAAAATCATTTGATGAAGAATTTACAAATTTTTTGAATGTTGTAGAGGCAAAGGCTCAAAATTTCCCATTATGCTTACTTGTTTAGCACCATCTACCAAAATATCAAGAATGTCTTAGTCAATCTTGATACTTGTATAAAAGAACTTTGGAAATGTCAGCAAGAACGAAAAAAATTGTATGTTAAGTGTACCTTATCATACAAGCTGACTAAAGACTTCGATAGTCATATAGATAAAAAGATGAGTGAGCTAGAGGTTTTATCCAGCTAGATCCGACATCCATCTAGCAAAGTAGATGATTTTGAAAGTCAAGTTGTCAATATTCACAGTGACATCAGGAAACTGGAACTTTAGAAAGAGAAGATCTTGAAGAGAAATATGATTTTAGTGAATCTATTTCTCTTAAATTATCTTTTGTTGAGAAGTAGTCATAGGAATGTGCCAAGGCCAAGGATACATATTCAAACTTTTTGTATTCAGATATTAATGCAGTTGAGATTGCATTATATACTTTATGTGCAATTCTCACATTAGCTGAGTCTACCAAGGATACATGGAACAAAGGTATTGACAATGTGAAGACTATTTTTGATGATTGAATGAAGATTATTTCAGCATAAGGAAAAATAGTAGTTTGGATAGTTTTTGGATAGAATCTTGACATTTTGACCTTTTTCATTGATGTCAAAAGGGGAGAGATACATTTGAGAATTTTATACATGTCATTTTTGGGAAAGACACAATGGGGAGAAATACATGTCGAGATTGTAAAAGTGTAAAGTTGAACAAGTTGTAATAGATGTAATGTTTATTTTTTGTTAGTTTTTTTTTGCAACTTAGCCAATTTTCCCTATTTTGTTGCCATCAATGCCAGAGGGGGATATTGTTGACAAATAGCTAATATTGATATGTAATTTTTGTCATTTATGGAAACACATGATGTATATTCTCATAGGAAATCTTAGAAATAAAGTTACTTAGTGTTTGGTAATCAGAAAATTGTCTTAGTATAGAATTTGGTTTACAACAATGTATTGTTTTGTTTACAACATGTTTCTAACATCATATTATGACTAGAAAAGTTACATGGAGATAGTATACATGTTGATGATGAATTTTATAACATCAAAAGCTTGTACAAACTATATGAAATAGAGATAATCACATTTTGATGAAGCAAGACAATAGAATTGAAGGAAATAATTGTTTTGTTTAGAAAACAATTACTTGTCCAATTAGGGTTGACATCCTAGATGTTTATTCTAACTTGGAAAAGTGAATTGTGGTCCTAGATGATCCAGTAGTAATTTATGTAAAGGCATGGTATTTATGCAAAGGACTTCTTGCGATAAGACGTGTTCGAGCTGGCAAGGTTATGTAATTATGAATTGTGAACTGTGATGAGCAGACTTTTGTGAAAGTGATATATGTGAAGTTTTATATGAGCTATGTGGTGATATGAGATCGAGTTGAAGATCAAAGATTAGACAAGGAAGGAAAATAATAGTAAATTACTTGTTTGAGCAGTGAGCTCTTCTTGTAGTTGAAATTGCATGTTTGGGTAGTGGGCTCTTCCTGCATACATTATACTACAACTCCTAACACTACTACAAAAACAACAATATGTGACTTAAAAAACCACTAAAATTTGTATATATGTGACTAAAATCAGTCACGTGACTAATAGTAGTTAATGTCCAATCATTTATAACACCACTAAATGCACTACTAAACAATTTTAGTCACGTATTTGATCCATGATTTTGATCATCATTTAGTCACATATTTAATGGTATATTTATTAGTATATTTAACCACATATTTATTCATATATTCTATAGTTGATTTAGTCACATATACAGTGGTATATTTAGTAACATATTTAATCACATATTTAGTATATTTATCACATATTTAGTAGTGTATTTAGTAGCATATTTAATAGTATATTTGGTCACATATTTCATAGCATACTCAATAGCATATTTAGTCATATATTTGGTAGTGTACTTAGTAGCATATTAAATAGTATATTCAATCACATATTTTGTAATGTATTTAGTAGCATATTCAATAGCATATTTTGTTGCCATCAATGCCAGAGGGGGATATTGTTGACAAATAGCTAATATTGATATGTAATTTTTGTCATTTATGGCAACACATGATGTATATTCTCATAGGAAATCTTAGAAATAAAGTTACTTAGTGTTTGGTAATCAGAAAATTGTCTTAGTATAGAATTTGGTTTACAACAATGTATTGTTTTGTTTACAACATGTTTCTAACATCATATTATGACTAGAAAAGTTACATGGAGATAGTATACATGTTGATGATGAATTTTATAACATCAAAAGCTTGTACAAACTATATGAAATAGAGATAATCACATTTTGATGAAGCAAGACAATAGAATTGAAGGAAAGAATTGTTTTGTTTAGAAAACAATTACTTGTCCAATTAGGGTTGACATCCTAGATGTTTATTCTAACTTGGAAAAGTGAATTGTGGTCCTAGATGATCCAGTAGTAATTTATGTAAAGGCATGGTATTTATGCAAAGGACTTCTTGCGATAAGACGTGTTCGAGCTGGCAAGGTTATGTAATTATGAATTGTGAACTGTGATGAGCAGACTTTTGTGAAAGTGATATATGTGAAGTTTTATATGAGCTATGTGGTGATATGAGATTGAGTTGAAGATAAAAGATTAGACAAGGAAGGAAAATAATAGTAAATTACTTGTTTGAGCAGTGAGCTCTTCTTGTAGTTGAAATTGCATGTTTGGGTAGTGGGCTCTTCCTGCATACATTATACTACAACTCCTAACACTAGTACAAAAACAACAATATGTGACTTAAAAAACCACTAAAATTTGTATATATGTGACTAAAATCAGTCACGTGACTAATAGTAGTTAATGTCCAATCATTTATAACACCACTAAATGCACTACTAAACAATTTTAGTCACGTATTTGATCCGTGATTTTGATCATCATTTAGTCACATATTTAATGGTATATTTATTAGTATATTTAACCACATATTTATTCATATATTCTATAGTTGATTTAGTCACATATACAGTGGTATATTTAGTAACATATTTAATCACATATTTAGTATATTTATCACATATTTAGTAGTGTATTTAGTAGCATATTTAATAGTATATTTGGTCACATATTTCATAGCATACTCAATAGCATATTTAGTCATATATTTGGTAGTGTACTTAGTAGCATATTAAATAGTATATTCAATCACATATTTTGTAATGTATTTAGTAGCATATTCAATAGCATATTTAGTCACATATTTGGTAGTGCATTTGTTCGTAATAGAGCACGATGGAATCGAACCACCATCCTCTTACTTCTAAAGTAGGCACTCTTCCATTGAGCTAGCACCCTTTAAAGAAAAAATAATAAATTATTATTTGTTTAATTTGATTCTCAATATAATACCCAAAGGTTATGGACCTATATTTCTTGAAATAGAGGCAACAAGGCAACATCCAATCAAGTTGATAGTTTAAAGGCTCCTTTCATTTCAAAAAAATAATTCAAGTTTGTCAAACTTAAATCACCCAAAGGAAAAGGGAACTAGAGTAATAGATTTTAAATTTAAAAATCTATTGTTTAAATTTTATTTAAATTCATATTTAAAAGTTGCTACATTACACAAGCACTTTAAACAAAAGCATAGAAACCACCAAGATGTAAACACCAAACTTGTAGACAACCCTTTCTCTTAGAAAACCACAACATATAATAACTTTCATTAAGGAAATGATCACCAACTTAGATTACATAAGTGAACACCAAATCCAATATACTAAGACACAAAACTAAAATTGAGCACTAACTCAACAATAAAACATTTATATATAAGACATGAAGTCCAACATAGAGTAAAAATCATAAATATAATAGAATTAGTATTCATTTACTCCTAGTTGATTACTCCAATGGAATACATTTTTTTTTAATACTAGAGAGTTAAAATTAGGAAAAAAAAATGTCAAAAGTTTTGCATCGTAAAATGCTTTGATCTTTCATCCTTTTTTGTATGACCACCTTGTTTAACTCTCTTTTGTGACCCAATTGGCATTTCCCTTATATATTTTTCTTGAGAGGTTGTATTGACCATTTGATTTGTTTTTGTATTCATTGGGCCTAATTTTATACTTTTTTGAGCTTTCTTTATAATTGAAGCATCCCCATTGTCTTTGAGGAACTCTAGTTTCTTATTGTTTTCTATATATGCACAAACGATTATTTATTAAAGTTGAAAATCTCATTCACAACTTCTTTGACTCAATTTTCCCTTTTGTTGTCAATATTTTATATCATGTTGAGAACCAACCAATAATCCTATTTTATATTTTATATCAATTTGTACACATAAGCTTTCAGCTTCAAACATATGAAATTTGGGGATGATCCCCTATTTGTAGCATCACCCACTCATAGCTCCATGTGAAAAGTTTTTCATGTAGAGCCAAAGTGCATCTAATGTCAATGCCAATATTTACATTAGAAAGTTTACCAACATTAATTTTAATAAAAATATTAAATTATTTTTAGTCAATTTTTGTTTAAAAACAAACATTACAAATTATTTTATTTTCCTTTACTATTTATATGTTTTAAAACTTTGGGGTAACCCATCTAAAGTAATAGTTACAAAATTCTTTCATTGATGAGGCAGTCACCAAGATGCCATTATGCCATTATGCTTGTAAGCTTTGTGCTCACAAGTTGTAATTGTGGAGTGTTTGGCAACTTAAAAGGTTGTTTGGCAATCCAATAATTATATGGATATATTATTGTATTTTTAAAAAAATTAATTATATAAATATTTGGTGTCATTAATTTTTCTGTCAATTTTTTTTGTCTTGTTTAGCTTCATATAAATTTGTCAAGAACAAACTTGAATTCAAACCTTGTGACTTACGGGAAATGCAAAGCTAAGCTAATGGGACCAATATTTAATTTGTTGTAAAAATAAGAATACTCTGACTGGACTACATGGTCTAAAGCATTTAATCGATGAGACTTGAAAAATTCAGACATGTAACATTAAATAATAAAAAAAGGAAAGAAAAGTATATGGTTGTTTATTGTTAGATACCTTTTCTTTGTCCCATTTGTGTTCCTTTTTCTTGACCTTTTCTTGAAAGTGTGCAACGTACTCATCGAATATCTCCCGATGGAAGATTTCATCACTAATTTCCCTAAATATTCATGTCCAAAATTATTTATAACTAATTATAGTGGATACACATAAAAACTAGCTTTTATCACTTGCACTAGATTATTCCTTAAATGGTTGCTCTTTTACCTATACTCTTGGACATCTTCAAGCAAAAGTATACATTCCTCCCATTTTGAGGAAGCATCAATTTCCTGAAATGAAAAAAATATATAATCAATCATCAAAGAAGTAAATAAAAATTCAGTCATGACACATATTTTTTATGTACAAGACAATACAAAAATGTACCTTAGATGTACAAAAAGTAAAATAAAAATAGAATATATTCGTTAGAGTATGTTTTTTCAAAGTAAGAATCAAAACCTTTGAGGAATAAAGTAAATCCATGAAATCATCTACCAGCCTTTGCCTCTTTTTTGGTTCCTTTTCTTCTTTCTCCCTTGTCCATTCAAGAACTTCTTCAAACACAAGCTGTAAGAAAAACTCAAGATGCCAATTAGACCAAAATGTTATATATACCCAAACAACTTGCATCAATCTCAAGTTTGGTAATTCATTGAATTTAACCTAGAAAATATCCACAATCTAAAAATGAGAGTAGGATGTTATGGATATACAATGGTGATTCTTGCCAGCACAAAATAGTTTCAAAGAGGACATGAATTCAACAACTTAGTCATTTGGTGTGTAGTTCTTACTCATGCTGAAAAGACATTTTGCGTAAAGGCCCTCTCATTTTGTTGTAAACTGATCTAGAAAACCTAGTCTTATATTATTATTGACTTGTACATATAAAGCATTTAAATAAATGGTTTACGTATGCAGGCCTAAGCCTGTGCAAGTCTACAGAATCAAAGTAGAAACTAAAGAAATATAGACATAGAAAAAGTGACCTTGTAATTAGGGTCCATTTTTTACCGACTATAAATAATATTAAAATACAGGTAAAAGGATTTCAACACATTTTAATTGCAACTTAAGCTTATCTAATAGTTAGGTGACCTGATAGTGATTGCATGTTGTCACTTTCTACTATTTGCATTACATGGTCCATATGTTTCTCCATACAAAGGACTATGCAAAGATGTTTTATAGGCTCCAGTGTTGAGCTTCTTGATTGTTTGTTATTCTAGGACATAGAATAAGTTTGGTGTGTAGTGCTTTATAACACCATTTAGTGAATCCAAGATGTCCCAAAATTCTAAAAGGCCTCAAACAAGAGAAATACAAAATTTCTATCATTCCCATATGGAAGCAGTTTTGATATTTGTAGTTTTAGTTTCCATCAAAACATTAGACTTTCAAGTATATCAAACCAACAACACAAATCTAAATAACTAAAAAGAAACATTAATAGGTGTAGGAAAATTTTCCCCATGAGAATGTTATCCCATCAACTAACAAAAGAGTATCTACAATTATAACCTTAAAAAGTTAAACAAAATATAGAATACTCAAAAAATCTTAAATAAGGTAAGATTGGTGAACAACCCATCTCTTTTGTATCTAAATTAGGCACTGCTGTGAGATCTACCACTGCTTTTAGACATTCTTTATCAGCTTGAAGAGAAACTGGGGACAAATTAGATTGCAACTATTCTTCTACAAAGTCAACCACCAAGAAAATAGACTTCTTATGTAGTCTCATATCACTGCTAACATTTCTCATGATAACCTATCAACCACGAAAGCCACTCACAATGCAATCTCATTTATTTTCAATTTAAGCATTAAGACTGAAGGAAAACTTCAAAACTGTTATTTTTTACCTGAAGCATATGAGCTCCACCTTTAGAGTAAAACACTACCTGCCCATATGGATTGTTTCTAATTAAAGCTAAAACTGCATAAGAGCTTTAACTGCTTCTTCAAAAAATCTTGAGTTCACTAGTTGAAATAATTTGGGTAAGGCCTTTCACTTAAGTATCTAAAATCAATTTAGATTTATTAGTTAAAGCTTCAGAGAATAGATGCAAAAAATATAAACTGAAGATATAAAATATTCAAAGAATGATTCCCTTTTTAGACCGACTTCTTTAATATATCTAGGAAAACCAACAAGATCAATTACTGAAGTTCTCGGCTACACCATCATTAACATTATTAAAATTAAAGAGAAGGAAACTAAAATAATACTTGTTTTTAACAATGGGATTAGTATGACTAGCTTTTCCAAGAACCCATGCAGCAATTGTTTGTAGTTCTTGTTCTTATCTATTGAGTTCTTCAATAACAACAAAAAGGCCTCCAAGCTTACTCAAATCTGCATAGATAGGAAACAACATTTAGGAATCCAAAAAGCTAAAATCTACAGTTCAATCTTACCTCAAGACTATTGAAAATGACTTAAATGAAAAAGCATTAAGTAACTTTAAATTAGGATTCACAAATATCCAAAATCCATTAATAGTAGAGGAGGAAAAATACAATTTATAGTCTAATAGAACAATATGCCTCAAAATTTTCTTGTTTCAAGATTATCCACATCATCTTGAAGAATAAGATAAAAAATAATATGACATAAAATTGCACATGGTCAATGACATCACTGACAATTGATCAAAAATAAATTGTACTCACAACTATTTTTAGATAATAATTTTTTTTGAAATTAACAAACACATTAATAAACAACTTCCCTCCATCTTTTGATGGATAACTAGTGTGCCACTCCTTTGGCATCCCAATTAACTTCAAATGCATTTGGTCATATCTCTTTCAAAATTTAAGGTGTCCATTAATATTCTACATTACCCTACATAAAGAACATACACCATACACATCAATATCAAACCTTACCAAAATAATAGATCATTAATCTCATGAATCACCAAGGTGCACTGAGAGACACTTGAGATGGATATAAAACCAGTCTCTTGATCAAGTAGAACCAACATAAGGAGATCTTTGTAAAGATACTGTGCAGAAATTTTTACTAAACCTTTAAAAAATGTTAGCTGGCTCATAATTTTAGAATAAAGTAACCAAGGTAATCATGCATTGCAAAGCCTCTTCAAATACCTATCTACAAAAACACTTTTTTTGATTCATCATGGTACTAATCATCTTCAGAAATAGCCACACTTGCAAGGACTGATAATTAGGCATCTAAAATACCACTTCATATTAATTATTTCTTATTTAGTTACCTAATAATTGCAAAGAAGTTTTGACAAAGCAAGCAATAAAACACTAAGAAACAACTCAAATAATAAGAAATAGGAAAAATAGTATTTAGATGGAAATTCAAAGCCTGCACTAGATGCTTCATAGGACATCATAAAACTATTCATTTTACTAGACACACAATTAGTCCATGAAGAACTAGATAAAATAGGAAACAAAAGAAATTATAAACATCACAATTTAAGGTTGTTAAAAAGTTCTAAAATAAAAAAGCCAAAGATTAAATAGCTACAAACCTAGGTTCACTATCTCCATATCCTAATAGCATTAGAGTTCCACCCCTGAAAAAGACAGAGTCTATGTAAACTAGTAGTAGCTTCTCTGGTCCTCCAATGCATACTCTTTTTTGGTCACCTGACTCAAGTTTAGTGGCAAGTTGCTTGAAGTTGTTTCGTATGTATCTATCCATTCTCTACACACAAGTGATGAACTTACCTAAAAATGTTGTCATAGGGCTTCCCTTTAGTGTATAAAACTAAGAACTCTTATCAACTATAGATTTTTCCTAGGCCATATCTCTAGAGGCTCTTAAACTTGCAAGCATGGGAGATGAACCTTGAGTTATATCACTGTCAATCCATTCTCTTTCTCTATTTAATTCAGTGGTGATTATTTGTCCATGTGATTCCCCAAATGAATTGTCACGTATATTTGCAAATGGATCAAGTCTTGCAATGTTAAGATCTTCTAAATAATTGTTATTTATGTCCATAGCTACCTTTTGCAATACACTATCCATGGTATTAGAGTAATTAGCAAATCTTTTCTCACTCACGCATTTTGCATTTTCTAATTCCTTGCCCCTTCTTTCAAAATGATTCTCACTAGAGTTACATAGTTTGTTTGTTTCACAAGATTCACTAGACTCAACTATAACTTCATAGATAGGCCATTTTCCATTATCTATGTCATTTGTAAATGAATTCTTTAGAGACTGATCAAGTGACTTTGTTTCCTCACCTTCCACTCCAACACCTCAACCCAACAATGGAACATGCTCAAGCCTTGTCAAAGATAGACTAATGGAATCTGTAGATGGACGCTTAATGCTGGTAAATTCATGACTTGTCCTCTCTAATATCTCTTTATTTGGTTGACCCATGTGTGGACACTTAATTGGCCCCATATCATTTACAGTACAGTTACTATTCTCTTCATGTGTCTCTTCCATTTCCTTCTGACTGTTCTTTTCTATGCCAAACTTTCCAACATCTTCTCCATCTTTTGCATCATATTTTTTTCTAGATTCTTCTATTTTTCAAAGTATTCCCTTGCTGTTGTAGCACTGTAATCAAGGTTTCTTATTTAAATTGCTCTTTTCTGACATAAAAGTTCATGGTTTGGAGCTTAACTGAATTGGTGTAGCAATGGACTCAACATATTTTCTTTTAACCACACTTTAACATTTGAAACAAAAATTTTCAAGGAAAAAGATAAATCCATACTATCATGCTCAAAGTCTCTCTCCCAGTCAAGTCCCTTCAATCTGATTTCATTACAGATACCTTCCATGCATTTGTGATGCAACTATTCTATACCTCTGTCTCCATCTAGTTTCAAAACCCATGTGGTAGAGGCTTTATAGTATTGGTTGAGATGTTCATTTTTGTTTCATGATGTATAGAATTCTTTTGTATATACATATGGAATAAGTTCATGTGTTTTTGTAGTAATTTGATACATGAAAATTTTTCCTATTCCACTAGTGTGCCCTCCACTGCAACCTAAATGGGCTTCTCAAAGGGAAAGGGGTATTTCTTGCTTAATCAAATAACATAATAGAAGAGCATTATATGACCTTTTATATAGGACATTTGACAAGATTATCTAGTGAGCAAAAATTTTCCTTATCTTGATGTGAGCACTTTTGTTAATGTCATCAGCAAAAATTTTGCTCTTTAGGTAGGCATAGATGTTTGAAAACCATTCTCCTGAATCCACATGTGTATACAAAAGATTGCAAGAGGTAGGGTATGTCAAATACCACAAAAGACCATAACACACACACTAAAAAGTGTTTATTTTGTGTCAAATTTGGATCGAACCAAGGAAGTGGCACTTTCCATTGAATTTGCATACCAATTTTTCTCTCCTAGGAATGCTATCTATGGTGCTTGAGTAAGATCAAAGCCAATTCTCTATACTAGGATAGCTTAGATTATTTTTCCTTATACTTTCTCTAATTTTATTCCCTATTAGCTCAACATCCCTGTGTATAAAGAGATGTTTAACCTCTGTTACAATGACAACACATAACCTAGCATTGAGGGCTTCATGCTTAGCGATGTTAGTTCTATACAATTCAAAACAAAACAAAAAAGGAACCCTCCTAGAGATATCAGAATGACACCCACTACTAAACCTATTTGACACCTAGATCCATCAAAATACATATCCCAAATAGGATCATGATTAATGGTGAATAAATTCTTGTCAAGGAATCGATCTCACATGGGGAATGCATCGAACAATGATGCCTCAACTAATTGATCAAAGACTGCTTGTCCTTTAACTAACTTGTAAGTAATAAACTTAATGTTGAATTCAAAGAATATCATGACCCTTTTAGCTAGTCTTACCAAGAGGTCAGCTCTAAAAAATAGATGCTTTAAGAGATCATTCTTGGTGGAGTTTGATTCCTGGTGAATCAAGTAACACAAAAGTTGAGAGCTAGGCTGGTAAATGTAATAAATTAATCATCACAATATTATTCTATCATTTAATTGTGAAATAAAATAATGTAAGAATTCAAACCAATTTTTGGTAACTAGTTTGGTGTGAGCATCAGGATAGAATTCTAAGTGTGTTGCAACTAAACAAAAAAAGACAACAATGTCTAAGCACACTTTGTAAAACATTCTGTAGGATAATACTGCACTTAGAATATTGTGTTTCTAAACTTCATTTATGTTTTTCAATTACCAAAGAGCAGTGCTATTAGCATTTCTTCTCTAAACTATTTGTTTTCGGACAACTCACCAACCATTCAGACACATTGCTACAAAATAGTCCAAAATGTATCCACCAAACCCATTTTCTTACAAATTCTATAAAATTTCATGGAAAGGAAACCAAGAATAAAATTAGTTCTTGCTATAAATGCTAGAGGACCCCCTCATTAGTTTTAACAATTTTTGTTTTGTGAGTGATAGAATGTTTGAATTGTACATTTTTGGGGAAATTTTGTCGTGATTGAATTGGATGCAGACTTTTGCAAAAAGTAAAAATTTTGAGGGCACATTGTGAAGTACTTTTAGTAGTAGCAAGAAAATAAATTTGTAGGATCATAACACTACCTCCTTGGTTCACTGTTAATCAAAATGCATTCCTTGAAACTTTTCAATATAAAATTTAGACTAGACCCTAATTACGTGAAATCCAATTTATGATTCAAAAGACCATTATGAATTACTTCACTAAAAGTGTTGTTTTGTATGTAGCGACCAAAAAGAGAAAGAAGTAGGTTTTAATAAAAAATTACTTTCCAGTTAGATGCAAATTCTTTTCATGTCAAGCACACATATTAAGGAAGAGAAACTTATAGCTCCCTTAAGTTATGCAATGTGGAGAGACAAGGTGGTATGGGGTCATTGAACCTATTGTTTTGGAGATGTCTGAGAAACAAATTTTAAAACATTAATTTTTGTTAGCAAAGAAAAAACATTGAGAAAGAGGTGGAAGTAATTTAGGAAAAAAAGGTTATGTGTCTAGAATGATCTTACATAGTTCAAAGACCCTGATCGATTGCTTGCAGACAAATCACTAATTTCATTAATAAAAAAATAAATTTGTCAGCTCTTGGTAAAGTAATCAATTTGTTAAACTTAAATACATTTTAAACTTGGAGAGCTATTGAAAATACATTTATGATATTCTAACTAGATTGTCTTTGGTGCACTTGATTCCATCCCACTTAATACCAAAGCAAGGATCAGATATCTAGTCGTTCATGTAAAATTCATTTTTCATACCCAGAAGTGCACCAACTGCATTCAACAACATAAGGCAATTAGAGATTTTGGGCTTCCAACATTAATAAATTAAGAAAAAAATATTCAAATAGAAAAGTTGTAACAAGGAACTAAAAGAACTATACATTTGGTATAACTCTTTATAGTCTATCAATACAAATTGAGAGATTCATGTCATGTTATCAAGAGATCTATTATACAAGATAGAGATGCAGTTGTCTTACCATCATCTCCAAAAGTATCAAGTTCTATATCAATAATTTTATAACACTCTAGAGCATTTATGAGAGGCCCATGGCTAGAATTCCCCTGCCCTTTAATTGAATCAAGAGATATTATTACTTCTCTTGCTTGTATACTTGTTAAAGTAACCTCTTTCTCAATTATGTAACTATCCATAGAGAAATTTATAGTGGCAATTGCAATGCCATTTGTTGTAACATTGAAAATCCTTGATTGAGAGCTGTTCACTCCTTCAATCTCTCCAAAATATAGGGCAATTAATGTCTTCCACTTTACTTCTGTCACATTTAGAAGCAACTACCCAATGTTTTCTTTTGCAGCTATTGTTGTTTGCATGACCTCACTAGGATGGCATTTGTTGCTACTATTGTCACTAGAAATTTTTTCTATAGTACTTCTATTTACAACAAGACTACTGTTATATATAATTCCTTTACTGTTGATTCACCAAAAGCGATCATAGTCATCCTAGGGATACCTAATTATGACATAATTTGTGTTTGTATTTCAATCAAACAAAGTAATTTCTTAGAAAAATGATAAAGTCTACCTTTTCAAACATCTGATTTTTTAAATCAGGTTAAATACCAAAACTTGAACACTAGAATTTATTTCTACTTTTGTAGGTGCAAAGCAATTAACTTCAAATGCCCTTTTTACCTTATTTTGATCATTGTTACGTTGAAGCGCTTATTTAAAGCCAGATCGAACCACTAATGCAAGTCCTCATGATTGGATTATAGATATGATTGAAATATTAGTAGAGGATTAATGTACCATGAGATAAGGGCCCATTTGGTTGGTGGATTTGGAATGGAATTAGAATTTTGAGTTCTAAAAAAGTTTTAATTCATTGTTTGGGTTGGCACAATCAGAATTGGAATTAGACAAAATGAGGAGCTTGAATGCCCATTTAACTCCTAAACCTTGGATTCGGTCTTCTATCTAAATAGGTGGAATTGCTCTAGTTCTCATTTTAATTCCAATTTTCCCAAAATGAGCATTACACAATAATTGAATTGAAATATTTTTGAGATCCGCCTGGCTGCTCACTTGGTCCACCTTATATTTTTTCGCTCATGTTGTTGTCAAGAATTTTTTCTGCCTCTACTTAGGAAGAATGAAGCCAAGGTCTCTTCGATGAAAATTTCAAATAGTTGAGCCCGCCCTCACCTGCCTTGAACCATATTGCCTCTCTAAACTTCACTTTGTTCTAACTTAGCATTTCTAGGAAGATGTAGCCAAAAGCTCCCAACGCGGCTCACCGACTATGAATAACCTCCAGCTCTATGTTCTTTTTGAATATCTCCAAATTTGTCAATGAGCCAGTAGTGTCCTAGTTGTAGTCATCAGGCTACTCGCTGGTAAGGTAAGAGGGGGGCTTGTTGGAGAAGGATCCCAAGTATTTCACCCTGTCAATGTCATACCCAAGGGAAGTCAAAAATAGGGCTTTGGTGGTGCCCTTGCACATGTTATTTTTTCTCCTATTGTTATTGATTTGAGTTTTGTGGTGAAGTTGACATTCACCATCTACCCTAAAAAAGTTGGGGATGAGCTTCCTAATTGCAATCATTGTTTTTGCACTAGTTGATCTCTTTCTTTCTCTCTTTTGAGTACAAAGCTTTTCTTGTGATGATAGTTTGAATTCTCATAACAAATTCTTGGTGAACCAAACAAAGAAAATGTGTTCTCTAATAATGAATTATTGGTGAACCAAATGGTCTCAAACTGAATCCCAAAATTGTAATCTGGATTTCAGGTTCTAGAATCCCAAATCCAATATTCCAGATTCCAATTCCCAAATCATATTCCACCAAAAAAACATGCCCTAAGGGAGTAGTGCAATGGAATTGGGTGTGATACTAATATTTTTATAGCCATAGCAGGGTTCAAATTCACTTTCAACACTAGCCCTACCCTCTACAAAAAGCATGTGAAAATTCACAGAAAACCCAAATGAACCTGCACACGTGAAAGACAAAGTGAAAAATGTTTTTTTTGTTTGGTGATGTATAAACCCCGTGTTGGTTGGGGCTTACATGTAAAAAAAATAAATTTTTGTCTTAACATTCTAACCAACCTAAACTTATTTAGTTGATGGTAGTAGTGGGTAGTTGACGCGGTTGACCTTCTTGTGTATGCTGAGTACTCAAAGGACATCCTAAGCTTAATCATTAAGATGCTAATCAAACCCATGGTAGTGGGGGTTGAGCTTCTTTCTTATGTGGAGTAACTCAAAGGACATATTTCACTTAATCATTAAGATGCTATTCAAACCTGTGGTTGTTGCACGCCATGTTTTTAAGGTTTTTGAGTCTTTGGCATTACTTAATTGGGTAGATGATGTAAGGTTCAAATGCTAAATCATTACATCTACAAGCACAAGAGGTTTCATGTTTAGAGGACAAGGGTTGGTATTTAAGTCAAACATGAAATGACCTTTATTGCGTGGCCCCTATTTTGAGTAAGATGTGTGATCAATTCTATCAAATCTAAGGTAGTTGTGGGGGTTGAGCTTCTTGTATGCTAAGTAACTCAAATGACATCATAAACTTATAATCAAATCTATGGTAGTTATGGGGGTTTAGCTTCTTGTGTATGTTGAGTAACTCAAATGACATCTTAAATCTTAAATCATTAAGATGCTAATCAAATTTGTGGTAGTTGTAGGGATAATTCTAGGCTTCTGAGCATTTGACCAACCTTAGTTGGGCAGGTGAGGTAAGGTTAAATGATATTAGATTTATTTTTAGTCCCATGTTTTTTTATACTCATGGCTTGATTAGGAGGTTGGATCATTGTAAATATTAATGAATTAATCACATATTGAATGAATCAAAAACACTAAGAAAATGCACTATATAGCCTAGATAGGGCATCAATTTAAACCATTTAAACTAATATTAATCTGATCTAAAAGAGAAAAGGGAACCTAAGACCAGTGCTTGAGAGAGAAACAAGAACATAATAATTACCTTGAAGATTCAACCAAAGAATAATGGAGATGAATGAAATCCCTAGCCAATATATCGTGAATCCTTCAGTCTTGATAAAGAAAAGGGAATAAATTGATTACCTTGAAGATTGAATTGAAATGTAGTGTAGATAAATAGAATATGTTGCCTCCCAATACTTTAACTACTCTAGCCACTGAGTAATATTATGCCTTCCGCTATTGCCTCTTGTTGATGTATAAGTTGTTGCAATATGTTGTATGTTCAGCTAAACTAAAGCTTGTAGATAGTAGTTTTCCACAATCCATTAGAATTCTTAGCTGTGTTTTCTGGGTAGATTGTGTTACAATTTTTGCATCAACGTTTCGGATCACACTCTGTGATCCATCATCAGGATGAGAGAGCTGAAGGAAAAAAGTAGAAAGATTGCAGACCCAATAAGGATAAAAAGGTTGGGACAGGAAGGGGGGGGTAGGTGCACCACAATCAAGACAAGTTTGAGGTTCAACAATAGGGACAAGGAGGGAAGGGGACCTCAAAAAAAAGAAGAAGATAAAAATACATCCAACCACAAGAGAGAAAACAACCACCAGAAATAATGACAGATCTACTATTAAAAACCAAAGTGAGAGAAAAAATAAAACAAAAGAGGGTGACCCGAAGGGTGAATATGAAGGCTGGAAACAAAATAAAAACGCAACAATAGATGAAAATGTACAAATATGCATGATATTTATTAATACATAAAACAATTATAAATATGAACAACCTAAAGAAATGCCAACGAAATTCTAAATGAATAATGACCAAGTAATATAATAGAAATTATTATTATATAATAATGGTCATTATTATATAATAATAATCACTATTATATACTCGTAATCATTACTATGTTATAATAAAGGAAATAATGGTAATAGACTAGAACGACACTAGAAAGGGGACTATGAGACAAAAATGGCAAGGATACAACACCAAAACGCTTGAGAGTGCTTTTATGTGCGTGTGTTTGACACGGACACATGCGTAAACACCAAGGAACAAAATTGACTCACACACACACACGAAAATAAAAAGAAATAAAAAGAAACGATAATGAAAATAATTAATAAATGAAAAATAACTAAAGAAAATTTATACAATAATAATAATAAATAAATTATAACAATAATAATAATAATAACCATAATAGTAAAATAAATAAATAGATAATATCAATTTAAAAATAAATAAATAAATAAATACAAATAAAAATAATAAAAATAAATAATTTCGAAGCTGGAAATAAGAAAAGCAAAAGATAAAATAAAACTAGAAGAATAAAACTAAGTGAAAACTGGAACGAAAAAATTGGGGGGGGGGGGGGGGGGGGGGGGGGGGAGAGCAGGAGAGGTAGAGCGGAGGATGATGAGCGAGAGAGAGAGAGAGAGAGAGAGAGAGAGGGAGAGAGAGCGAGAGCGAGAGAGAGAGAGAGAGAGAGAGAGAGAGAGAGAGAGAGAGAGAGAGAGAGAGAGAGCATTAGGTGTGGCAAGAAAATTTTCTGATAGATGATAACAGGGGTTGCCATGAATGGCTAAGAAATAACCCTTCATCACGATTAAGATTCCGTGGGTGGTTTCCAATGGCAATGGCCTCTTTGATTTTTCGCCTAAAGAAATTGTCTTCCTGACATAAGACTTATGTCTTCTCTAGGCAAATGTGGTGTTTGGTGGCTGAGGAGTGCTCAGCTAGGGCTGATTTGGCAACTCGATCGTGTTGTATGTCAACCCCATGCTCCTTTAATCGAGTTTTGATAGCGCGCCCCGTTTCCCCTATATAGGGAACACCACATGAACATTAAATTAAAGCTCTCTACAAATTTTAAGCTTTGTTTTGTGTCTCAAAAAACCCTTGATTGCATATGCAGGAAGAAAAATTGGGGAAATTTGGCTTGCATGAGAAGCAAAATTGGGGAAATTCAGCTTGTGCAAGAAGCAAAATTGGGGAAATTTGGCTTGTGCGGGAAGCAAAATTGGGGAAATTTGGCTTGTACAAGAGGCAAAATTGGAAAATTTTGGCTTTTGACATTATTAGGAAACCAAGATGAATATAATTATTTTTATTTTTATTGGTATTTAATTAATTTAATAATAAGATTCATTATTTAATAACTTTTAATTGATTAATTTTTGCTATATTTCCATCAGGATTCAATTCTTTAGTTTTTGAGTCAAACTCAAATTTTTTTCATCAATTAATTGATTAATTTTTTCCTCATCAATTAGTTTTAATTTTGAATTAATTAGTAACTATGATAAATAATTTATTTAATTTTAGGTGATCTATTTTATATACAAATTGGTGCTTATTTTTTTAGTTTATAAAAATTATTAAATAAGTTTTTGAAATCACTTCTTTGTTGAGAATTTTATTCAAAAATAATATCATTTGTTAATTGACCTACTAATTATTCATCTTGTGTATTATACAATTGCATGCAAAAACATCAAATTATAGCCTATATAAACTTCCAAAACTCTTCATGGGCACAATACATCATGACATGATCTTATTCCTGATGTCATAGGGTCAACTATTATTTTTCTTAATTTACCTTGCAGACCTCCTAGACTATATAACCATTGTACAAAAAGGTTTATATTAGGTATGATCTCTTATATAAGGTACTCATTAATTACACACATGTGCTAAAAGCTATTATATTTAAAGATATTGCAAAAATACATGTTTGATGAAAGCTATACAATTATAAGTATTGATCATGGAAGGTTAAATTTGACCATGTTCTACTTGAAAGTTAATTCTTTAGAAATTTAACCTTGTGACTCTAATAGGTGACCAAATTAGTCACTTCTTTTTATCACCTATAGCTATAAATTGCAAAGAAATAGTTATATGTGACCAAATTAGTCACTTGTTTGATCACTTATTATAAGGAAATAGTGATGTGTGATCAATTTTAGTCACATGACTAAAAAATTTGTTGCATGACTAGAATTTTTTATCACCTAGTCACATATCAACCAAAAATGTACTAGTGTAACAGGGTTGGAATCTCCTAATAGGGATTTAAAGTCTCCTAATAGGGTCCATCCTCTAACAAGGAACATATATATTAGTATATTATCTAGTGGGTACCATCCCCACCATGGTTTTCTCTTGGCCAAGGTTTCCCTAGTTAATAAAATATGGTGTTATGAGTTATCTTTGTGCATTGTTACTGTTATTGTTTAGCATTACTTTATTGTTTGGTTATGCATGGTTTAAAGTAAGTAATAAAATCCATATGGCGAGTAAAGTTTGTAGATTACTAATTCACCCCTCCCCCCCTCTCAGTAATCCCTATTTCTAACAAGCCCCACTTAATATGGGCTAGCTATAGGTGGGCCCTACTAGATGTGGGCCACACTTGGTGTGGGCCCTGCTTAATGTATTCCACTATAGGTAGGTGGACCCAACAAGAAGGTGGGCCCCTCTAATAGATAAAATTTCTATTTTCATGTTGTCCTCAAGTCCTAAATCCTTCAAACTAATGCAATCACTAGATCAAGAAAAATAATATATATGCAAAAGATATTAATGGGTCTTCATAAATCCTTTATGATTCTCTAGTTCATATAGAAATGCAAGAGAAGAGAATAAAAATACTTTAATATAATTTTCTATTCTACAAGACATTCCTACACATTTTATCTTATTTATTAACTACATAAACATAAAATATAACACGATTCTAAATATCATAGAGCATATTCCTCCATATTATAAAGCATATTCCTCCACTTCAGAAGTTTTTCTTTCACTTTGGAAACTTTTATGTCCTCTATCTTCTCTATGTTTCATGCCTACAGAATAGAACAATATAGATTCCTTTTCATGGCTTAAATATCACACATTAAGACTTGATTTCTATACTAAAAGTGTTTAAAATACTTTATTTTTTCAACCTTAAATTTTTCATTAGTGTATGATGTTTAATGGTGACCTCAATATGATGAAATTAAACATAAAAGAAACTTTAGATACCACTATGTGCATAAATGATTTTTTTTTTCAAAAAGAGAATGAAGCAGAGGAAACTACAAAACTAACTATGACATACATGCATCCTCACTTTACCATAGCCATAGACCATTTTGATACCAAAAAGAGACGCAAGCATCACATTTCTTGCCATCTGTGTAATTGTTAAGTGTTGTGGGTTGGAAAAATGAAGAGTCAAAGTAAAGCTAGAGAACATATAATTTTAAGATGTGAATAAAATGCAAGTGATTGATTTAGCTTACCTTCAAAAGTAGAGTTAATATAAATTTTGAATATGGTGAGATTAATCACACAAGGACAAAGTTTAAATACGATAGTAATGATAGAAAAGTATATAAATAAACAAAACATATAAATAGTTTAAAGAAAAATCTTCTATACTATAAACATCATTAAATCAATGACTAGAAGATAAGAAATTATAGATAAAGGAAGATATAAAAGAGCCCCTTTTGAGACCTCATACATGCATAATTTCATTTGTGGCTACTCTATAATTTGTACATTGCTAAGCTTTAATTGTTTCAACTAGTCAACTGGTAATTAATTCTCATAGTTAAAGAACACATTGAATTTTATGTTTAGCCAAACTCTTTCAGGTAGGAAAGGGGGGGCTAAAATGGTTAGTAAATTAGGATTGGTTCTTCAAGTAACTAGTTGAAAAATAATAAATAATTAAATTAATAAGATTTTCACAATTTATTGCAAGTGTAAATTAAGTTTCAAGAATTCGATTAGAAGATAGTTGTATAATAAAATATGCACACAATTAAATTTCAAAAAACTAATTTGAACAAATAATAAATAGTAAAGAGGTATTTTATTTAGGTGGGGAGAGTAAAAATAGTGTGTGTAGATGAATGAATTGTCTATAATAAATAATTCAAAAAATATTTTAAAAATAGAACTCTTTAGGAAGATGAAGTCTAGAGTATTCCTTTAAGGTCAAAAAGGATAATTTCATTCCCAACTTTTTAGTAAATAATATGAAAACATTAAGTCCTATACATTTTTTGGCCTTATTAAAATCTTTCATTTTCTTAATCATTTATTGAACTATAATTTTGTTTATAGAATTAAGGCTTTTAACACACTATATTATTTTACATTGCATATCAAAATACAATATTGACCTAAAAATATTATATGTAGTTGAATTATGATAACTTGTGGTAGGGGCTATGTCATATTTCCTACTTTATCTAATGGTGATTTACATACATCGAGACCAAAAGAATGGGGTCTAGATGGCATAGTAGTACAATGGTGAATGCCAAATTGTAACAAATAATTCCTTTTCCATATTCTAATTAAATATTTGATAAAAAGAATTTGCATGAAAGCTATAGTGATAGTAGACTGAGAAAATGCTCTCACCTTTGGATCACATTCTACTTTAGATTTTTTATTTAAAAACTTTGATTTAAAACTAGTAATTTCCTTGATTCCAATAAATAAACAATTCTACACAGTAAATCATGTGTTGCCTCTGCAAGAACTATGATTTCATTAGATTTAAAATAACTCACAACACAAAACACCACTATCAAATAACATTAGATTTAGGCTTTAAAGAGTGCCAAATTACAAGGACAACACAAAGCCATGTCCATGTACACAACTTAAAAGAAAAAAAATCAATTAGGTAGGTAATGCTAGTAGGAGCAAAGGGAAATTCCTAAATTTAAGGCACCTGTGTACCATTTTAATGCCTAAATTTTCTCAGATCTTTTTCAGAGGTTGTGTTTGATCTATTTTGTTCAAAAGTAAATTAGTTCACTTCATCTTCTTTACCTTACAATATTTCGCAAACTTGCTCAAAAATTTTCAAGAGCTATTGACCTACTTCATGCGGGAATAAAATATTTTAGGTTTTCTACCTTTTTTAATATCCTTTACGTTTTTGTATTATATATTTTTATGGTTCAAATTTGTAAACTAAATATCCAAGATTTTTTTTTCAAAGTATATCTAAAGCTTCCAAGTGTTCACATATACTACTATTGTGTTTAATCTCCTCCTTGATATGGATACATGTACACAATTGATGCTTATTTTCTTTATGCTTCACACTACATTTACTTGGAGGTTTAATTTCCATCTCTATATGTCTATAACTGGAACAATTTAGAATGACTTTATGTTTATTCTACACATATCTATGTGTGCAAAGATGAATTATTCTTCAAATGAAATTGGCATTTGTAGATTTGAGATTACAGACATGTAAACATAGCAAGAAGTAGTAGGGGAAAACTAAGGGATTCTGAGGCTCTGCATGCTAGGGCAAGTGCAAAGGCTGACCTATAAATTAAATGTGAGCAATACGATGTCACAGAGGAAGTTTTGAGTGTTATGGAACAAGGAAGAGGCATTACAATTAAGGAGCACAAATACATCATTTTTTAGCTTAAATGGAGTTGTCCAGTCCAAGAAAAAGTTGTCACTCTATTAAATTTCCATGCATCTCAACATCCATGGTGTTGGGACTCAAAATTGAGAACTAATTTTGAGTACCCTATTTGAGAACTAACTCTAATCAAGCCCCTATGAGAGCTTTTCATGCATGTCTACCTAGCTATCATTTTGAGGCCTGTGATGTGTTTCATGTGCTTAACACCTTTCATTTAGTACATGTGTACATATCATGATGATAAGTTTCCATTCTAAGGACTCATTTTGTGAAGTTTCATTTTGAGCATTTGTCAAATTTGCATTTTTTTGTAAGTGTCAAACAATGACCAAAAACCTAGTTTACAATTTAATATCTAGCACCTAGTAAGGTTTCATGACTCACCACTTTGGGAGTGTCTATCCAATTTTTCAAGTCATTTTGATATGTTTTCACAAGGTTTTGAATCCCCCAAAGTTGGTTGTTCATTTTTTTCATGTTGATGGACATTGTCCAAAATTGTGGGAAGCCCTATTTGATATTAAATATTTCATGACCCATTAATAATTTTGGAGAAATAATCATACTATTGTATTCTATTCATAAATGGAATTCTATGTCTGCATTTTCAAGGCCTTCCAAATCTATTTGATGAGTTTCCCAAGGTGATTCCATTTTGCAAAAAATATTAAATTGCCCAATTGTCTTTATGATACTTTAGCAAGTAGCCCTATTTGACCAATTACAACTTTGACCCAGTTGATCCTATTCAAAAAAAAATTTGCATTGTATTCTAGGAGTTAGAGACTTGCTATGTACCAAATTTGAGCCTATGATGAATCCATTTGACTAGTTGTCAAAAGTGATTCCAAATGCAATTTCTAGAGTTTTACTTGTAATAGAATTTGTAGATTGATTGGTAGCCCTATTCGGGATGTTATAACTTTGAAACCAAGATAGTTGAGTTTAAAAAAATTTCACCACTATAATATATACTACAAATATTTCAACTATGCCAATTTTCAAGTTTTGATGAATCGACTTGTACACTTTCCTAGATCCATTCCATTTGTAGAAATCATTATTTTGACAAGTTATCTAGTTCTACAAATCTAAGAAGCTAACTTCATATGCTTGCCAAATTGTTCCAGTTATTTTTCATATGTCCAAATAACAAACTTATATTCTCTAGATGATAA
Source organism: Cupressus sempervirens (assembly GCA_028749045.1). Taxonomy (NCBI): domain Eukaryota; kingdom Viridiplantae; phylum Streptophyta; class Pinopsida; order Cupressales; family Cupressaceae; genus Cupressus; species Cupressus sempervirens. The sequence continues at coordinate 151,123,627 of CM053789.1, forward strand.
TGAAGCAATGCCTTGAGTTTCATCTCCCTTAGCTGTCATTTGAAGATTTTTCAAGCCAAATCTGAATCGAATTATATTGTCTACTTGCAAAGAAATATGAAGGAGGAAACTCTGAAAATTAATGACTTTTGACCCTAATGTCATCATGAGACAAAATATAATAGGGTGAGAATATTTGAAACAAAGAATAGATTTGCTAAGTGTCAGACTCTAGTTTTTTGATTTTGTCAGTTTTTAAAGCCAATATGGAGGCCTCCTAACACAAATAGTGACAAGTTGTAGAAGAGATGAAAAATGACTTTAAAATGGTAAATCAATCATAATCTATTATTTAAAATCAATGCAATATATTTAAATGGAACAATTTGAAAAGTTAGTAGTCTGAAATGTTTTAAAAAAAATAGTCGGGCCCACTTTGGAGTCTGACTGACTCCATCAATTTGACAGGACATCATGGGAGTTGATTATGTCTAAGGAAGTTATAATATTTTTTATCATTAAAATATCATTCATTATACATACATCATTATTCAAATCAATTGGATATGTTGTTACATTCTTTTCAAATAATATGAAGATAATTGAGCATACCTAGTGTACATTGTAGAGATAATCGTCCCAGCAAAACAATAGTCCAAACCTCTTTCTCATGAGATAATGTGTTATAAATTTTTCACCAATGGATTAAAGCCTAAATCACTCAAGGAAATGGTGCACCACCTCATTATGTTTCCTTTTACAAGATAAATATTTGATTATGTGAAATGAAATGTTGACTTCACTTGACTAGGGGAGCCCATCTATTTTCAGTCATTGTTTGAATAAGTTATCCCATATATGTATGTCTGTTTTATCAAAGTCCTCAATCCTTCTTACAAAAAGCATAGAGTACTCATATTGTCATTGGTGAAAGGAATATGTTTGAATCCAATATTTTCTATTTCATATGAGTTGCAAAGATGAATGAAATAGGTGGACATATTAAGTAGACTAAACAACTTATCCAACTTGCCAAAGGCACACTAATGTTGAGTCTAGTTTGGGGGTTAAGCAAAAGGGTTTTCTTTGAGCACTCTTATAAGAACACATATCTCCTCCCATAGATATGAAACATAATAACGTTGTATTTTTTTTGAAACAACTAATGGAATTGGAAGATTGAGGTGTTGTTTTATTAAAGGGTAGTGGTCAAATTGTATAAATATGTCAAGCAGGTAAATAATCCCATTACATCTCATGATGGGAGTGTGACATAAGTATCTACAACTATTGTAGGATCTGAGGTTCTACCATACTGAATGTTTATATGCACAAAATAGTTTTTCTTATCCATAGAGGCATTTGTTGATTGTGGTGATCAATAGGGTAGAAGACTATTATAGTTTGAGATTTTTGAAGGCTCTCACAGTTCTAGAGGTATGTCATCACATGGCTATGTGTAGAAGGGATGTTGCCTTAATTATGGATAATAATGCTTTTCTCTATGCAATAATAATTGATATGGGTGTTGTTGAGTGGTTGTGATGACTTTTCATATTAACATTTTATTACCATGGTGAAAAAATTAGACTATTTCCCATGAGACTAGGTATGTTCAACTCATGCCAATTGACTTGAATAGGAATGTCTATTGATGAATCCCCATCCTAGTCTGCTCAAATGATCATAGGAGGATCAGATGTGTCATTATAATTATTTTATGCCCATTCTATAACAAATCAAATATGTGCGAAAGAAGAGATGAAAATTGTGAGAAAGTCTTGTGTCCATGGCTTATATTTTAGAAGTGTACACATATGATTCTTAGATCCTTTAAGGCCATATTGATTTGGTGAATGCTTGGTTGTGTATGTAAGAAATGGGGGCCTTGTTCTTCACATACACTTCAAACTTCAACATGATTCTTATATGCAAAATCATTCTAGAATGAACATTCAGTCGTTCATTCAAAACTATTCGACAACTTTATATATTGTCTCCTAACTAGTTGGATTATGCTATTGCTCTCAGAACAAGAAGCTAGCAACCATACCTCTAGTATGAAGGATTTGATTAAGCTATATGAGAATGTAAATTAATCTATATGAAATGCATATTAAGCTAGGAGACAAGAAGAGAATTTAATCTAAATGAATGCATTTTAACACTAATATGAGATTATAATGCAAGAAATTTAATAAGCTATGGATGTATGAGCAAGTGAATATTTCAGCATAAATTTGATGTAAATTCAATTCAACCTCTGATATGAGGAATTGAAGGCTACTTAAATAGAGTTCTAGAAATCAATCAATGTTCAAGATCAAGTAGAATAGATGGTTGAGATTGGAAATGAGATTCAATTAGAATGGAAACTTCCTTGTGCAAATGAAGTTAATTGTTTCAGATCTGAGTTTAATGGAGAGCTAACTAAGTCTCTTCTGAGTGTGAGAACGAGTTAACTAATTTAATTCTATTTTGGGTTCTAGTTTACTCCAAATTTCCATTTTTAAACTAAAGAGAAGATTTGGAGAGAATATTTATTTTTAATAAAATAGAATATGACATCATAAATGCATAATCGTAATTAATTGAATAATTAAACTTAATAATTAAAATGAGGAGATTATCTTATTAAATTAAATAAATTTAATTCCTTTGTACATTAGCTAAAGAGGTAATTAAATTAAATTAAAGTATGAACACTTATAATTAAATTAAACTTAATTTATAGGTTTAGTGTATCTAATTTGAGTCCATATTTAGGAATTAAATAGAGAGTGTGGTTAAGGCAAATTAGGGTTTTCTGCATCTGACACTTAGGTCAAGTAGCTAGTATCAGAATTAGAACTGCCTAGTAAAATGGGACTTAGGATTGATTAAAATAGACCAAATTTGGTTTAGCATGGTAGTGTGCTGATTTTGGGGTATTACATTTGCCCCTCTTTGAATGAATGTGTGAGTAGCACATTTGATTCAAAGAAATTAGAAGTATGAAGCATAAATCAAGAAATGAGATTGGTTCTAAAATTGATGATAGAGAGACCAACTAATAAGCTTTTAAAGGTTATCTCCAGAATGAAGTTTGACCTTAGGGAATCTAGATAGAACACCTAGATACTAGAATCGATAAGCTTTTTAAGATTATCTCCAGAACAAAGCTTAATTGTAGGGAATTTAGATAGAGTTCACTTCGATACAGAGATTGTTAAGATTTTTAAGGTTATCTCCAGAATGAAGCTTAACCTTAAGGAATCCAGCAAGAACACCTAGATACCAGAATTGATAAGAAAAAGATTATCAAACTTCACAGAATTGTTCCAGAATGAGACTCAACTCTTAGGAGTTAGGGTTTAAACTATCTTGATACCTATCCATTGGAAGATGATGAGATTAATCACAATCTATAGAATTATCCCTAGAACGAGGTTTAATCCTCAAGAGTTAGGGTTAGACTATCCTGATACCTATCCATTGAATAGTGAACAAAAGAAAGAGCTTAGAATTGTCCCTAGAACAAGGCTTAATCCATAGCAAGAGTTACTATTATCTCCAGAACGAAGCTTAATCCTTAGCAAGAATTTGGAATTATCTCTAGGATAGAGGTTAATCCCCTAGACTCTAGATAGAACACCAGAATATTGGTCCAAAAAAAGAGATAACAAGATCTATAATGAGTCATAGAATCATCCCAAAATGAGGCTTGATCCTCAAGAGTCAAGGTTAGACTATCTTGATACCTATCCATCGAACTCTAACAAGAATTGTTATAAGATTAATTAGCTAATCAGAAGGTGAGATAGATGACATAGATGTTAGATAAAAAGGAACAAGATGCCCCAAGTGATGAGATGTCCCATGTGATGAGAACACAAGATTTAGATTTGAGTTAAAGCCATTTTTGAAAGATTTAATGATGTAATCATCCTTCCCCCTCGAAAGCGAAATTGAAAGATGACACACTAGAATAGTGATGTAGAGTAGGATACTAAAATGATACTGAAGAAAGTTGAGATTAAGAAGAATGTAGAATACATTAGAAGAATATGAAGAAAATTGGGAGTTGATTCAAAGTGATTTCGAGGTCCAAAAGACCAAGTTTGACCAAAGTTGACAAGATTTGAGAAGAGTTTTACTTGAGTTGACTTTTTCTAGAAATTTTAAAAATTTGAAGAAATTGTGATTTAAAAAAGATTCCAAAATGCACCAAGTATCAAAAAGTTGAACTGCACAAGCTTTCGATCATGTTAGTCCCAAAATTTTAAAAAGGGATTTTGAGTTTTTTAAGTGTGTCATATTTCAAACTCGATCTCAAAAATTGGTTCAGAGTAGCCAAATTAGCCAGTGGGGTGATTGTCATGCCAATCGAAGCACTTTGAAAAATTAGGTGAAAACCTATATAAGGGCCCAAAGGGTCATTTTCAATTCATTTTTTCTTTTTTCATTTGTGAAGAAGAGAGCTCTGAGGAGAAAGATGGTGATCCCTATGTGTTCACATCAATTTGAGTGCTCCTGATGACACAACTAGCAGACGGAGTATGGACATCTATTGAGTAATTGATAATCTTGCTTTACTTTTGAGATTTTATGCATTTTGAGTCAGTTTTTAGGTCAATTATGGATGCTTTGAGATTGTATGTAAGATTGAACGTTGCTTTAGTGGGTTTAGGAGTAACAACTCCATCATGCACATCCTCTTGGTTCTTGTTCACATATTTATATTTATCCTTATTAGAGGTTGGTCCTTATTTCGTGTCCTTTTGAAGGGTGAGTTCCCCCTTTTTGACCATAAATTCTTCTATGTGGATAGCTTGTATGACCATGTCTTGAAAGGTGTGTGGACCTTGAAGTTGAACTCTATACCCAAATCAGGTAGAAAATTATCTGTAAAGATATCAAGTTTTTCCATCTCAAGAATCTTTTGTGAATATTTTGTGTAAACTTGTCTCCATCTCTAGGGGACTGTGAGGAAAGGTTCCCTAACTTTTTATTTAAGGTTACACAAGTCTTGAATGTTTAGTGAGTGTTGTATGTTGTGTGAGTATTGTTGGACAAACAAGTTAGCAATCTCATCAAACATTTTGATACCAGTAGGAAAGTGTGAAAACCATTCCATGGCTTGACCACCTAGACTTTGTGGAAATAGATGCATAAGATATTTATGATCATGCATAAATTCCATAGGTAAGGCACCAAATTTTCACAAATGATCTTGGGGATAAAAAGTTCTGAAGTATTTATCATACTTAGGTAGCTCAACTCCTCTTGGAAAAGTAGGCATGTTTATACTCTTGTCAAAAGGAAATGGACAAAGAGTGTCTAGGGTGTATATTTTTGTAGGTTTGTCCTTGTCATACATCATTTGGGCTAACTATTCTTGCATGATATTTAGTTGGTTTTACAACTTAGATGTTTTAGATGTTTTAGTTTCCTCTTCAGGTGTAATGATCTTTTCAATGTTAAAGTGATTAGGTAGCTTGGCTCCCTCTTGAGCAAGTTTGAGAAAGTATTTATCTTTCTCCTCGTTAAGCAAGATTTCCATGAATTTCTAGAATTTTTTGTCCTCACAAAATTTTTCAATATGTTTGGGAAGTATTCCTACGTCTTCCTAATTCTCATTAGTAAAAGGTTCTTTATGTCTTTCATTCATTTGGTGATCTTGTTCTCTACTATGTTCTCTGTGTTCTAGTTCTTGATCAACCATTTTAGGAATATGATAAGTTTCAGTGTATGTTGGTTGAAAAGGTCTCTTGAATAAGAATTCAGCTATGTTGTTTGGAGACATCTGACCTTTGCTAGTTTAAAGATCCTCTTGATACAAGGGGTTCCTATTTTTTTGTAAGTTTATGGAAAACATTCTCTGAACATGAGGTAATCTAACAGGTGAAGGAGATTGTGAAGACTCCTCACTAGATGAACTGGAGATAGACTATGTATAAGCTGAGAAGTAACCTCTACCATGATTATGACCCCTAGCTCTACCTCATCCAAGTCTATGGGGATAAAAAATATTTCTACTTCTTGTTGCCACAGTCATAAACAAGGACAAAAAGAAAAAGCCTAGACAATGACCACACTAGAACATAGTCTCAAAAATAGAGATAAGAGTGTTGTATACTTAGGTATGAGTCATCTAAGTAATGGCTAAAATGAATAAGGATTATTACTATCATGACACAAATTATGACAAACATGAAAGGACAAGAACAAGATAACTGAGTGAGGAGACTAGTTTGTGTATATGTCACAAGTTGTTGACTAAGCAAGAGGTCATTTTTTGACACTATTTGCAAATAGAGAAGTGGTAAAATGTTGTAGACTAGATAAGACATGGAGCACAAGTAGCTCCAACATAATAGTTTGACAATTTTGAGAGAAAGATCTCGCACGAGGATTCTTAGAGAACCACACAAGAAGGCACAAAGAACCAAGAGAAGATTTAGAACAACAATTTTCTACCTATTTTCTCACACAAGGACTTACATCGAGCCACATGACGAGTGATAGATTGACAAAAAGATAGAATTCAGGCATAAAAGACAATGTTTTGCAAGATCTCGTGTAGAGATTCATAGAAAGCCACATAATGACTTGTATAGAGCTGCATGAGGAAATGTTGGCAGTGTATTTTCTTGCATGGAAATTCATAGAAGTGTGCATGAGAATCTGGATAGACTGACAACTTTTAACTAGATTGAAGAGATTTTGTAAGTTTCAAATAGTTCTAGATAGATGGTTGATCATGTTTACAAGTTTTAGACAAATAGTAGGATAGTTTTCAAGTTTTGGACAACATTTAAGTTTTCAAAAGAATTTTTTTTCTTAGATAGACATAGGAAGCAAACATTAGTAACAAACTATCCAACCAAGGGCAAAGCAACTTGGAGGGACAGGAGAAGTCTTGAGCTTTTTCTTGTTTGACAAATTTAGATAAGTGTAAAGACTTGAAAAATACATGCTTTATCTCTAAAACCAAAAATGGTAGAGGAAGCAAAACTTTTGTCTTAGAACTTATGTGCATGCATTCACCTCACATAGTCGTGTCACCCCACTAGAAGGCACCTGTGTTTTTGGCATATTCCAAGGACTCAATAACATATATGCTAAATGAGCACCTTGTGGTAGGGGTCAAGTGCATATACCACCTTCTAGCATCTAGGTACATGCCTATGGTGAGTATCTACAAGAGAGATTCTTCCCCCTCCTTTCACAAAGATTATGCCCCCTTTTGAATGTGAATCAAGTAGAAACTAACTAAGAGGTTTTTAATTTGCTTTTGTTCATATTAACCCCTAATGGCTTCACAAGAGAATTTGAGGCCAGCATCCCACGCTAGCATTTGTAAGTACACACACTTGACTAGCAAGACTAGGGTTGGTGGTGGCCAGTGTAGTTTAGAGAGCCTCTTCTTGATATGTGATATCAAAATGAAGAAGAGGAAATTAATATGGCTTTGGAGTCTTTCACTCTACAAAGCTTCTTTATTATATGGAATTGGAATCTTCAGCGAAAGGAGTGTGCTCACTTGGGTCATTCTCAGAGGTTGGATTGCTTTGGTAGGCCCTCTAAAGGTTGAATCAGACTATTGGTTCGGATCTAAAGGTCCAATTTTTTGTTTTCTCTCAAGGGGAAAGAGCATACTCCTCTACCTCATCAACTTGCCCAAACATGCAAGACATATTCATCACTGAGTTAGCTTAATATATCCTAACTTGTCCTTTCTCATGATTTTGACTTCCTAAAAGGAAATTTAATCATCCCTTCATAGAAAAGACTCATACAGTAGAATGACTAACTTTCTTACCTCCCTCGAGTACCATCTTTCAAAGGCATCTAGGTTTCTGATTTACTCTTGGGCATCACTTTCAAGTAGTAAAGAGCATACTCCCCTATTCCTCTATCTTGCACCCTACAAAGTTCACACGCCTTATTTATACTATGTGTAAGAAATTAGTACAAGAAAACACAATGTTTAAGTGGGTTTGAAATGATTTCTTTGACATGTGTATCTTTGACAATGTCCTACAATCAAATAATTAGTATTGTTTCAAGTGTTTGTGATAAGGTATCTTCAACGAGCATCCTCCAAACCATTGTTAAGTTATTGGATATCAAAAATTAGACATGAAATTTCTTCAAAAGCAACTTGTTAGTTAAAACATGATGATAAACTAAATCCTAAAAATTCCATTTGCATTCACTGATGGAATAGGCATGTGCAAGAAAATGATGTGTACTATGCAAGAAAGTGCATGCAATTATACACTTTTTCACACAAGGAAGTGCAATAAAAGGGGGAAAATTTTAGATTCTTCATGCAAAAATGATATTTCTCATGTGAGAATCTAGAAAAATGTACAAATGATAGCGACAAAATAATAATAAAAATGTAGAAAAATAGAACAAGTAGGGCCAGAAATTTGATTTCTTAGGCCCATAGTGGGTACTAGAAATGTATGTGGGAAATGTGGGTCTCACTCTTCACACACACTTCAACATGATCCTTATAGGCGAAATCATTCCAGAATGAATATTGAGTTGTTCATCCAAAACTATTCGGCAAATAGAATTGTTGCCTCCTAACTAGATTGATTACGCTAGCTACCAGACCTCTAATATAAAGGATTTGATTAAGATATATGAGAATGCAAATTAATCTATATGAAATTCATATTAAGCTAAGAAAAAAGAAGAGCATTTAATCTAAATTGAATGCACTTTAACACTAATATGAGATTATATTGCAAGAAATTTACTAAGCTATGGATGTATGAACAAGTGAATATTTCAACATAAATTTGATGCAAATTCAATTCAACCTCTATAATGAGGAATTGAAGGCTCCTTAAATAGAAGTCTAAAAATCAAACAATGGGCAAGATCAAATAGACTAGATGGTTGAGATTGGAAATGAGATTCAATTAGAGTGGAAACTTTCTTGTGTAGATGAAGTTAATTGTTTTAGATTTGAGTGTGATGGAGAGTTAATTGAATCTCTTCTGAGTGTGATAAAGAGTTAACTAATTTAATTCCATTTCGAGTTCTAGTTTACTAAGAATTTCCATTTTTGAACTAAAGAGAAGATTTGGAGAGAATATTTAATTTTAATAAAATATAATATGACATCAAAAATGCATAATATTAATTAATTGAATAATTAAACTCAATAATTAAAATGAGGACATTATCTTATTAAATTAAGTACATTTAATTCCTTTGTACATTAGCTAAAGAGTTAATTTAATTTAATTGAAGTATAAACACTTATAATTAAATTAATCTTAATTTATAGGTTTATTGTAGCTAATTTGAATCCATACTTAGGAATTAAATAGAGAGTGTGATTAATGAAGATTAGGGTTTTTTGCATCTAACACTTAGGTCAAGTAGCGAGTATCGAAATCAAATTACCTAGTAAAATAGGACTTAGGATTGATTAAAATAGACCAAAATTGATTTAGAATGACAGTGTGCCAATTTTGGGGTATTATAGGTTAATTGGAGAATTTAACGCTATAGGAGGTCGATTCATAAATTGTAGCTCAAGATTTATTTGAAACCTATGATGAATGGAGGGAGCATCTAGTATGCATGCATATCCCATGGAGCTGTTTGGAGAAGATAATCTAGGCATTTGTCCCATGTTTGTAATCCAATAGGCAAGTTTGTTTCTTAAATATAGGAGCCCTCAACTCATATAATGTCATAAGGAACATGCACCTTATAGATAGAAAGAAGAGCTTTATGTGTAGGCCCCAACTCACTTGGACAACCACTGAAGAAATCATGACCAAACACGTGCATAGTAGGGAGATGATGTGGATCAAACTGGCCAACAAGGAGTAACCAAATGGTACAAATTTTAAGGTGCTAAAAAGGTAGGATTGACACATGGTTAGTCATTGCTATGTTGTGACGATGTGAAAAGGTAGGATTGACACATGGTTAGTCATTGTTATCTAGTGATGATGTGGTAGGTGGATGAATCATGTTAAAAGGTAGGATTCACATGGTTAGTCATTGCTATCTCATGATGATGTGGTAGGTGGATGACTCAACATTCAAGAATACAACAGGATGACATGTGTGACAAGAATAGTGAATGGCATAGGTGATGTTGAATTTTGACCAAGAACATGACAATAGGGTGATGATGTGGATATAATTGACCAATAAAGAGTAGCCATGTGGCACAAATTTCAAGTTGCTGACAAGGAAGGATTAACACATGGTTGGTCATTGCTATCTTATGATGATGTGGTAGCAAGATGACTCAGCATGTGAGAATGCAACAAGATGACATGTATGGCAGGAGTAGTGACATGGCACAAGTGATGTAGCACAAGGATTAAGGAATGGTGACTAGGCAGGTGTGACAAATGGTACAATATCTTGATGTCATGAATGCCGTTGTGATTGATGACTAGGCATGTGACAAAGAAACATGCTAACATGTGTTAGAGGTGATGATATGGAAGATTTGAAATTGACACACTATATTTTTCCATGTGGAAAAAAATCGATAGGTGTCATGATGTCGCCATGGGAAGATGCTCACTAGTTAAGGAACATGATAAAGTGACCGAATCAGAGGTTTCCATGTGTGAGTGAGCCTGGTCAGATGCAGAAAATCCAAGGATGATCAAGAGGTATCACGTAGTGCTAGTTGGGGTGGTGACAAGACTAGTCACATGGATAGCAGTAGTGAATAAAATGATGCCATGTGTCAGAAAAGGTTTGCTGGAAATATGGTCAGATACATGCCTTGATGGTTGTCATTTATGGCAACATATATTCAACATTTCATTTATGCATTTGGAGATAGAAAATTGTCTAAGTTTTAGATAGTTTGGAGTAGTATAGAGAATAGATCTTAAGAGTACATATGACTTGTTGAGAGTTACCTTATGCTCAGTTAAGGGAAGCTTTGTAACATTGTCATGATGAAGTGGTTATGTGTGTAGATGTGTATGGATAGTATGGCGTAAGTTATAATTAAAATACTAGTGTGGGTATTTAACAGATAAGAACAAAGATATTGGTAATTAGAGTAGTACGGCCTTAGGAACTATTTTGGTTACAAAATAATTACTAAGTTATGAGCCAACTATGCAAATAATAATCCATAAGTTATTTTATATTATGTCAAGTGTGTGAACACATGGAAGTAGACTGTATAGTAATTTGTGAATGTGCAAGGTATAACTAGAGATCTTATATTGCACAATTATTGGGAAGTTGTGAGATGTTGTAGTTGTCATGTGAACTATTATGCAAGCCTTATGTGATGTGATATTTGATGTTTGATTAGAGCAAGTAAAAGTTACAATAGTAAAGAAAGTATTGTATGCATACCTATCTTGTGAAGAACTAAATTGTATTATTGCATGTTAGGATAGTGGGTTCTTCTTGCATACATTGTATTTTTTCTACCAAATCCTAACAGGGTTGAGGTTTCTAACAATGCCTAGTCTCCTAACAAGGACTCGAGACACTATAGGTATTTCATAGACTCCTAATAGGGTCAATATCCTTAATAGGATCTTATTGCTTAGATAATTATCTTGTGGATATCATCCCCATCGAGGTTTTCCCTTGATCAGGGTTTCCCTAGTTAACAAATAATGGTGTTATGAGTTATCTATGTGTATGGTTATATTTACTGTTGATCATTGTTGGATTACTTTCATATGCATGTTATAAAGTAAGTAACAATATTTAGTTGTGGAAAGAGTTTGTAGAATAGCCCACCCCCTCTTAGTATTATCTATTTCTAACAACTAGTATCAGAGTTTAGTTATTTTGAAGAATCTTAACAGCTTAAGTAAGATCCTAGTGAATATAGAATAATTGAAGAAAAGCTTACAAGAAGTTCTTGAGAAGATTGACCTTCTTACTAAAGAAAGAGACACCTTGAAAGATAGATACAAAGATGCAAAAGTGTACATTGGCAAATTGAAAGATGAGATTGATCATCTGAAATCTAGCAAGGAACTAATTACACAGACTAGTGATAATGATGTACTAGGAGATCTTTAGAAGGAAAATGAGATATTGAAACATGAACTAAAAATAGTTGATCTGAAGTTAAGTCTTAAGAAAAATGGTGGCACCAGTGAACCAAGATTGAAAACTAAGAATGCAAATCTTAGATCCAGTTAAGTCTAGTTACATTTGAATTAGATACTATCAAGATTGAAGATACTAAGTTAGAAAAATAAAACATTATTGTAAAAGGATAATTGACACAAGCTAAACAATAGTTAGAGAAAATTTATTCAAGTATTAAAAAGATAGATCAGTAGATATTTCATCAGAGACCTTCTTATGATAAGATAGGACTTGGATATCTGATTGGAGAGGAACCAATCAGGAAAGTTGAAATCAAAAGACAACTAGATCTATTCATTGAATCCCCTAAGGAATATGATCTAAGTAAGGTAGAATCAAGCACATCTACTAAAGTATCAAAGGAAGTTGATTTAACTAATTTGATATTTAAACCTAATGAACCTAAGAAACCAAAGCAAGTTGATGAATCTAAGCAAGATGAACCACCTAAGGAAGTAAGACATGAATTGAGAGGTAGATGTTTCATATGTAATGAAGTTAGACATATGAAGAGAGATTGCACAAGTAAGTCTTTTAAACTTATTATGAATTTCTATTATTATAATTGTCATGGTTATGGACATAAAGCAGTAGATTTTAAGAAAACTAAATTTGATGGTAATGATGAGAATAGTAGAATGTTTAGGAATACTAACCCTGCAAGTAATGGAAGAGGTAGATCTCAGAGTAGATCTAATGATGGAGACAAAACTGATGGTGAAAGGAAGTAGTTTGTTTGTTACAAATGTAATAATCTTGGATATATTGCAAGAAATTGTAGAGCCCTTGAAATTCGGAATGGAACCAATGAAAGGAAGAATGCACTTGTATATTACTTCTACAATAACATGGGACACAGAGAAAAATTATGTGGGTAAAAGTATAAAATTGTGTCACCTTTCAGGTTGACTTATCAGAACGACTGAATTTAAGTATTTCTATCTAAAAACCAATTTTGTTCAAACATATGATCTAGATAAATTAATTCTAGCTAAGTTATATAGGGTCTCACACTTTTCCAATTGGAAATGTCTATTAAATGTTTGTTGTACACCATTTTGTATCCAATTACTAAAGATATAAGTTTATTTTAGAAAAATGGCCTTTCAATAATTCTTACTATTTTTTATGATGTTTTTCTAATAACATATAAGCACCATTTTATAGAGCTCAAAGTCAAGAATATTCTCATATAGAGTTTATAGTATTTTCATTAGATATAGTGTATTATAATTAAAAAATTCTATAGGCATATATTTCAACACTCAAAAAGATGTCAATTTTGAGAAAAATAAAATATTATATCATATAAAAAAAAATAAAACTAATATGGCGTTCTAGAGGAGAGAGTCCTCTTCTAAAATGTATAATTTTTCTATTGGTCAGAATAGGTTTGTTTTGAAAAATGTGGTGGGAGATGAAAACTATCGATTTTAGGTGAGTTGAAATTTGAATCACTATAAAAGAGAACATATAGGTCTAAATATAATATTTATTTTTTTATTTTTCTAGGTATATATGTTATCTATAACATAGTCTGAGATTAAAGGGAAATATATTTATTTCCATATAGTTTTGTGGTAGCAACTAGACCCCTAATTTTTAGTGTTTTTCAACAGCTAAACTTTTATCTATAAAAATTAAGAAAATCTATCAATTATTATTGTAAATAATTATTTAAAATTATAATACTAAACTTCATCCATTTATACACATTTCATTAGTTTACTTCATTTTAAAATTCAAAATAATAGTACCAATTTTATATCATTGAAGGTGAATAGTTATACTTTTGTTAGCCTTTTCCTTTACAAAAGGGTGACACAAGTTTGTGCTTTTACCCATGTAGAATGGATAAAATGAACTATAATAGGAATCCTAATAACAAAAGGATCAACAATAGAGAGAACAGAAGGAATGAGAATGGAAGTGCTAGTAGTTAGAAAGAAGCAGTTAAGGAATATGTTGATGAGTTCAAGGAAGCATTTGTGAAAGCTTGTAAACCAAAGAGTTCGCATACAGTACTGGAGGAACAATACTTTGATGCAACTGATGGAAAGTTGAAGTTATGGATTCTTTGTGGCTCATCCTACCTAAATTGAGTAATTCTAGCAGAGACAAAGCATCAGTTGGTTAGAAGTGATGTTAGAGTGATTTTGAGGTAGCAAAGTTAATAGAAGGTAGAAGACCTAGAGAGGAAGCTATGGTCGAGTGCACAATTCTTGATATGATCATAGTAGGAGGAAACTGTGAAATCAAGCTTACTAATAAACAGAGATAGTATTTCAAATTCGTGGTAGATACACATTAAATGCACAGCCTAATTTGAAATTATTTAAGGATCAAAAGCAAGATCGAGTGTACCATTTGTTCATGTGAAGTGTCTTGAGCCAATTGAAGAGAAATTTTACAATGAATTGAAGTGCAAAGTAAAGTTTCAAAAGTCAAAATTTGTAGAAGCCCTAAATCAAGAATCTGAGGTATTATATGAAATATTGAAAACAATTTATTCAAGTATTCTATTATAGAGCTATGGCTAGTTAGAGAGTGTATAGTGTTAGGGATAGACCGAGGTATGAATTCAAGAAACACCCATTTGTTTCTTTATTGGATGATTTGTTAGACACATTTTTAAAAATTCTAGAAAATCTATTGTACATAGAAGATATTAGAAGTTATATACACTATAAGATTGAGAGTGTTGGTGATGATAAAATTTACAGAGATTTAGGTGATATGTGTAATAGTGATTTATCCTTAAAATTTGAGTATGCACACTTGGAGGAGTTGAATTTAATAAAGTATTTGTTTTATACAAAATTTGACTAATCATGAATGGACCTTAATCATATTGAGTAGGGTACATGATGATATGTTTTGGTTAGGTGATGGGCCAATTGTCATTGACAATGACTTGATTCACAAGGTCACAAGATTAAGAAATGAAGGTTGTAATCTTGTCAATGAGAAGAATGTAAGGAAAATGGTTGAGATGAACCTAAAGACAAAGTTTGATAGGAGGAATATGAAGGTTAAACCTATTCTCAATAAAGGATTTAAGTTGTTAACTAAGATATTGGGACACAAGTTGAACCATGGATCAAGGGTTAACTCTATATCAGTAGGATTTCTTCATGTAGCATATGTCATGGCTGTTGAAGGAAGAAAAGTATATTTTTGTGAAATTATCAAACTACAATTATTGGACAAAATTGAAAAGATCAAGAGAAAAAAGAGTATGGGATTCAAATTTGAGTCCCTATTGACTCATATGTGCTTTTATTCTATAAGGAAGTTTCCTAGACTGATTAATTGGGATAGCAGTGAGTGTGCAATGAAGTTAGTGACTTAGTGCTATAGATCCAAGCCTAGGAATGTTAGTGATAATGAAATAGATAGAATGATGAAGACTTTCCAATCAAATATGAAACTAAAGTATAGGATACCTCCTTCTATGGTGGAAAAATGTAAGGATGATTTACATTTCATGGTGGAGACTGACAACACCTACATGGAAGCAGTAATTCCCAGTGTGAGATTCATTGAGCCTATGGACTATGAGATGAGTGTAGAGCTAATAGAAGGGTATGCACATATCATATTCAAATATGAGTAGGATATAGAATGTCTCAAATGGGGAACCTATGATGAGAGATTAAAGATAGTTGAATTTGAACTTCATAGAAAAGAAAGAAAGAAAAAGTTAGAAAAGGAGATAGATTCCATCCTCAAGGAATCTGATATGTCAAGGCAAGAATTCAATGAGCTGAAAGGAATTGCATTAAAAATGAAGGCTAGTGAGAAAATTGAAGTTTTGGCTGCAACACTCATTGCAATAGCAGGACCTTCAAAGGGAGTAATAGTGGCACAACATTGCGCACAAGCTCCTATTGCACCTTATGCAATAGTTACACAAGTGTAACCAATAGAAGAAAGTTTTGAACACACAAGGAGATAGCCAGAGGTTGAAGAACCTATTGCACAGAGGAAGTCTAGTAGGCTGGTGAAGGCTAAGCAATAACATACACCACAAGCAAAGAAAAGGGTCAAGCAGATTGCTAGTGGACATAGAAAGAGAAGAAAGAATATGCAGATAAGAAGTTTTGTGAGTTCAAAAGATGATGTTGAAGATAAACCTATTGTATAAGATGTGCAAGAAGAAAGCACAACAATAGGCAAGAAAGTATGGAAAGTTAAGGTAGAAAATCTGAATATGCAGACTATAAATGATGATAATTTTGTTCAATTAAAAAAAAATTGTAGCATGTGTAATAATATGGATAGGAGGCAGTTAGAGAATTCCATCATAAGAAACATGATTTTGAGAAATAAGAGTTTTGAAAGTATACAAAATAAGTCCTAAATACTTATACAATAGGTTGATTAATAGGAAGAAAAGGGTATTAGAAGAAAATATGAACATGAGGATCACATCAATAAATAAGTTATGTGATGTTGGATTAAAAGAAGAGTCAGATAGATTTTTGAAGGGTATTGAGCTCTTGTTGGGGAACAAAAGAAGAACAATTCTTCTAATGGGAGGATTTTATGAGGAATTTGGGCAAGAGACATAGGAGGCTATGGGCAAGAGACATAGGAGGCTATAGTAAAATATATGTCCTTGATACCTAAGGTGAGTGCACAGTATAAGGCTGATAGTCTAGTGTATGTACATGAAGATGAACCTTCCACTGATGAAGAAGAAGAAAAGGGGACATAGCAGACAATTTCACCACCTCACATTGTTATAGGTACTGAATCCATGCAAGTGGATAGTATGCACATAACTGTGGATGGAAAGGAGAATCCTTTTGTAGGATATGGAGCAAATATTGTTGGAAATATCAACATTATCACTACTTATACCAGCTCATATGATGAGGAAGAAGATAAGAAGATGAAGGAAGAAAAAGAAAAGAGGAAAAAGGAAGTAGAGGAAAAGAAGAGAAGAGAAGATGAACAAAATAAGAAGAAAGACGAAGAGGAAAAAGGGAGGAAAGAAAAAGAGGAGGAGGATAAGAGAGTAGAGGAGAAGAAGAAGAAAGAAGAGGAAGATCAAAAGAAGAAAGAAGAAGAAGAAAAAAAGAAGAGGAAGAAAGAAGAGGAAATGAAGATAAAGGCTATTGTATCTTTAGTAGTACTAGTAGCTGGAACATCAGCAGCTGTACCTATTCCATCCGATGATGAAGATCAAAAAGAGCTAATGGTCACCTTGAGCAAATTGTTTGAGAAAAACAAATATGTGAAGTCTTTGGAGAAGACTCTTGTTGAAGTCTTAGAGCATATTCAAAAGATAGTTTCCATAGCTATAGCAAATCTAGACTTGTAGGTTAAAGAAAAAGAGATAGTGAAGACCTCTGATGAAGAGTTCATATATATAGCTGAAGTAGAAGTAGTACAAGTGTAGATAAATCATAATGTGCCACTATTTGTCACAGTATGAAAGAATGTTAGGAATGATGTGAAAACTTTAGATGTATGTATAAAGGAGATAAGGAAGAGCTTAGATGATGGTAAGAAGTTGTATGGAAAGTGCACAGTGTCTTACAATTACTTATCAAATTTTGATGCAAAGATCAAAGGCCATATGAATGAGCTTTAGTTACTCACTACTAGATTGCAGCAACCAGAGGTCAAAATTGAAGATTATGAAACCAAAATTGAGAATATTCACAATGTTTTCATAGACATTGAGTTTGACAAGGAAAAGATATTAAGAAGATTCTCTATTCTCTGATAATATTTGACACCCAAAGTTGTAATTTTGTAGAGGTAGTTGGAGGAATGTCTTGCAGCAAAGATATCTTATGACAAATTTTCCTATACTAACTTGAGCATAGTTGAAGTGACATCTTATGCACTTTGGCATTCATCAGTATATTAGATACAGTCCAAGCCAACTGGAAGAAGGACAGAGATAGGCTAGAGATTGATTTTCCAGATTATATATCTAGAATGACAAGTTGTTATCAACAGGCAACAACTTTTGTGATACAATTTTTGACACCTTTGTCATTGATGTCAAAGAGGGAGTATTATGTAGAGAAAATTGTATAAATTTAAATGTATGTGTAAGGATGAGCTTATGTATGTATCAGTTTAAAGGAGTGATAAGGAATGTAATGATCCATCAAAA
The DNA here is from genome assembly GCA_028749045.1 of Cupressus sempervirens. Lineage (NCBI taxonomy): Eukaryota > Viridiplantae > Streptophyta > Pinopsida > Cupressales > Cupressaceae > Cupressus > Cupressus sempervirens. Next base: position 151,141,853 of record CM053789.1, read on the forward strand.
CATGAATAAAATTGTTATGTTTTGAAGGCAACTTTGTAGTTACTTTATTTTTGTTTTTTGATATGTATGACATCATTTTGGGACTTAGCCAATTTTTCCAAGTGTTGCTATCAATAGCAAAGGGGGAGATTGTTTAAAATATGGTTAAATAGATTTATTTTATGGTTGTCATTAATGGAAACATGTATACATTATTTCATTTGTGCATTTAGAGATAGAAAATTGTCCACGTGTTAGACAGTTCGCAACAGTACAAAGAACAAATCTTAAGAGTGTGGATGATTCATTGAGAGTTATCTTATGCGCAGTTAAGTCTTAGACAATTTGTAGTAGTGCAAAGAACAAATCTTAGGAGTGTGGACAATTCATTGAGAGTTATCTTATGCATAGCCTATCATGATGATGTGGTTAAGTACACAGATGTTTACGAATAGTATGGTGTAAGTTATAATTAAAATACTAATATTTAACAAAGAAAAATAGAGCATATTAGTAATTAGAGTTGTATGGCCTTAGGAATTATTTTGGTTACAAAATAATTACTAATTTATGATGAGCTAACTTTGTGGATAATAATCCATAAGTTATTTTATATTACGTCAAGTGTGTGAAGACATGGAAGCCGACTGTGTAGTAATTTGTGAATTTGCAAGGTATAAGTAAAGATCTTATATTGGGAACCTATTGGGAAGTTTTGAGATGTTGCAATTGTGATGTGAACTATTATGCAAGCCTTATGTGATGAGAGATTTGATGTTTGATCAGAGCAAGTACAAGTTACAGTAGTAAAACAAGTATTGTATGTATACCTATCTTGTGAAGAATTGAATTGTATTATTGCATGTTAGCGTAGTGGGCTCTTCTTGCATACATTGTATTTGTTCTACCAACTCCTAACAAGGTTGAGGCTTCTAACAAGGCCTAGTCTCCTAACAGGGACTCAAGACTCTATATCTACTTCATAGACTCCTAACAGGGTCAATATCCTTAACAAGTTCCTATTTCTTAGTGAATCATCTTATGGGTATCATTGTAGTGCCTCTCCCATTCGATTTCTATAAGTCATCCCCATGGATGCAACCTTGTAGATCTCTCCTTGAAAATGGATCATGTGATTGGGACCATAAGTGGTCTACACCCTTGAGGTAATTGGATTTATGTTACAATATCAGTTGCTTTGATTATGCTTATGGCTTATTTATGAGATTATGAGGTGATTTATGGTTTACTGAGGTTCACGCTAGGTGTTTCCAGGATCAATGTGGCATTATAATGTTATTTTGTGATTACCCTAAGATATGTGCAAAGATTACACTATGTACTATTATCATGTTACACTGGAGTAGGTTCCTGTGGTAGTGATTAGTCATGTATATGACTGTGTTTTCTTATGTGTTCAAGTGCCTTTTCATGTTGTATAATCAACCATTATTAAAAACTTAAATAATTAGAAATGCATTGGATTCTTTGGTTATGTGTTGTAGACATTTACCTTGTTATATTTTGATTTGAAAGATATTTGCTACTCATGTTATGTTTTACATTTGAGATGACCTGAGGGTCAGATGTTATACTTTTATTTCAGTATCATAGATGTTAGACTACTATGTTGTTTAGTTGATCATATTGCATGATGATGACATTTTGACATGATAGTGCATTTTATGATGATATTTGGTTTTCTAGTGTTTGGACATATCTCTGATTATGTTATGTGGTGGATTTAATGTTATGAGTATTTACTTCATTCATGCATTGTTATGCTTTATGCAAATGTGAGTGATGTAAATAGATTATTTTGGTATAATTTAATAAATTGTTAAATTATGTTATTTATTGCATTTATTGCTTTTTCTATGTTGTTTTATGCAATTGCACTTGATCATGTTGTTTAGTGTGCAGGATTTATATCCCTGGCAGTGGCATATGGAGTTAGTGATTCAGCTATTCATATTTTACCAATGTCATCCCTGTATGGTCGACATATCCTTATTTTAATTGTTTAATTAATCCTTTCAATGGTTATTAAATATGAACTAATTTGCATTATGTGATTAGACTAGTGAGCATATTTGTGCATTTAGAGGCTCGCATTGTCACAAAAATTGTTAAGGAAATTTCTATGTTTTTAAGTTTTTAGGCTTTATTTAATTGATTTTTTATTTATGAGAGTTTTGTCATAGATGAATTCATATTTCTAGGAATAGCCTATTTTCATTTGGGTTGATTTGAGGTTTAACTAAGTTGGCTGGTTATTTTCTTCAATCAATTATTCACTCAAAAAGTGAATATGTATTGAAAAAGGAATTTAATTCTAGACTTCTCACTTTTGAATTAGAAAATTTTGAGAGTAAAACCCAAAATCCTCTTCATGATGATTTACTGTTTTGTTCATTGTGGGAGCTATGGATGTGAGATCGTCATGAGATTGATCTTGTTGGATCCAGCTTGAGGAGACCTTAGATTGCCACAATTTTTAGCTACTTCTGGGAGATTTTTATTTTATGGTCCAGATTCTCATTTTGCCCTTTTGGCTATCAGGTAGGGCTCTCTCGTTTTATTGTTTCTGATCTGTTTCACCTTTTCTTTTTGGTAGCCATTTGTTAGGAAGCTGAGAACTAGTGTTTCCCTTCATTTTTGTTTGTTTCTTCTACCTAGTTGGTCTGGCATGAACATTTTTTATATTTTAGGGATGGGGGCTTAGGGTTTTATCTCGTTATTCTAGTCATTTTTGCATACAGTATCTAAACTCAAATTTTATTGGATTTTTAGGGTTTTTTGTGCTAATAGACCAAATGGGTTTTAATTTTAAAGTTTCTCAATTTTTGGGGTTTTTACCTCATTTTGCATGCCAACCTATTCTCTCAATTTTTTTGGCATGAGCTTGGCTATGGACCTAGATCATTTGTTTGGATGTTAGTCAGTCCATGGTTGCTCTTTTATGTTTGCATCAAGATGTATGTCGCATCTGTACTCCTGACTTTGTGTTTAGTTGAGTGATTTTATACCTGGTGATATTATTTCTTTAGGACCCTTATCATTTCATGGACACTAGGATTCATGTAGAATCCATACTTCTAGATTGAGGCCTGTTGAATGAGTTCATGATGTCTGATCTTGTTGCATTATTGGGATTCATGTAGAATCCATACTCCCAAATTGAGGTCGATTGAGTGAGTTCATGATGTACGGTTTTATTATTTATTTAGATTTGTGTAAGATCCATCCTTCTGAGCTTGTTTTTGGTTGAGTGATATTTTTCTTGTGTTCTCATCTAGTCCTTGTGTAATGATCTTCATGATGGTGGCGTGCCACACACAAGTATGTGTATATACACTTGTTGGGTGACTTGTCAAGCCTAATCTTCCATGCTACTTTTGGAAGTTATGATCATTGGGGTTGGGTTGGGAATATGCATGCCTATGGGCACTCATCATTGGATGAGCATGGGTAGAGTAGGGTAGCATATGAAGGGGGCTTCTATCTTGCAACTTGATGATCATGGTGCCATAGGTTGGAAAAGGAATTTTAAATTAAGTGATAACTAAATATAACGTGTGAATGGTAATAAAACTTAAGATAATGAAAAAAACTTTTGTGGCCTTCAAGGGAGTACCTTGAGTGAGAATCCACATTCGTGTGATGGCCTCCAAGGGAGTATCTTGAGAGTGTTTCCACATGTGATCTGAGCTTGGACTTTTGGTTGCCAAACAACTCTCCATGATGTTAGCCCCTACTTAGTAGCCCTTTGAGTGTCTGACCAGGATTTTTAGTTTATGCATTCTCTATGATCTTGGTTTTAGTTATCATATTGTCCAGCATGAGTGTGAGCCATGGACATTTTCTTTATGTGTGTTTGTGGTTGGATCATTATCTCCATCAGCATAGTGGGAGTGGACCTACAGGTTCCACATGGTTGGGAGGCATAGCTACCTCCACCACTATTGGGGACTAGTGTACAAAGACAGTCCTTTTCCCTAGTATGACTATTGTTGGATGTTTTCACTTGATACTTCAACTTCCAAACTATGCTTTCTTGTGATTTATGCTTTCTTTAGAATGCTTGGATATCATGTTTAGATGATGTTAGTTTATTTGATGCATTCCTATATTATGATGTTTAGCATATGATTAGATGATGTGAGTTGCTTTGTTTGAGTATCTATTGCTTTGGTTTAGCATGTTAGATTTCTTATTCATTTGATGTTTAGCATGTGATAGATGATGTGGTTAATTTTTTGGATTATCTTCTACTTTACTTCTAGCATGTTATATTTCTTTATTCTTATGTTGTAGCATGTTTCAATAGTGACATCCTCATAAGATAGCTTGGACGATTTGGTTAGTGGTTTGGGATGTTATGCACAGGGGATGGCTAGGATCCATGATGGTCTCATGATGCTATTAATGGTTGGGAGGAATTGTGCACTTAGTTTGTTAGTTTAGTACATTGTGATGTTGCTTTCCATTTTTTTCCCTTCACTGCTATGTTAGATGGTTAGATGTACATATTCCTAGTAGCTATTGTTTTTGAGTGTCTATGCCTCAAAATGTGGTTTTGGTACTCCCCAATGTGGAGGAAATTTATTTCCTATTTTTTTACCTTTATGTTTTATGGCTTACTAATTTGTATCCTCATGCAAAATTGTACTTTCTCACATGAGAATGCAAATGTTCATGTGGTGTGTGGGGTTTTCTTGTGCAACTTGTGGTAAATCCTTGCATGAGACTGTCAATTGTTATTCTCTCACACAAAAAATAGGGGGGCTCTTAGCTATTTTTTGGAGAATGTAATTTGGAATTTTGAGTACCATTTAGGAATGCTAGTGGTTCCATGATTTGACAGATCAGAGATTTTGTGGTTTGATGTCATCTTGGGTTTTCATTCTTCAATTTGGTAATGTCAGTTATGTTGTAGCATTTGGAGATCCATTGGTTGTTGGGATTGCTTGTGAAATCTTTCATTGTGATCTTTTTGATCCCTATATGATGTTGTCATATGTAGTCATGTGATACCAATATCCTAATATATGTGGTAATTTTTGGGATACCCAATGGATAGGACACTGATCATTCATAAGATTTGCATGTATCTTGTTGTTTCATATGTAAGTTATGTTGATAATCAATCAATTAATCAAACTCATTTTACCTTTCATGTCATAGAGTTTAAAAAGATACTCACACTTAGCTTATGAATCTCATAGGTCACATTATTAGCTATTTCATGTCTTTTTTGTTGTGTGAGCATAGACGGTTTTGGGGTTTTCATCTTCTTTCAAATTCAAATTTATGTTTTGGTACCTGCTACCATATGGATGTGTTTGAGGTCTACCTACCTAGGTTTTGTAGATCTTGAAGTGAAGAAAGAGTTTAGCCTTATAGTTGGCTCAGTTTCTCAACAAATTGTGTCCATCATAGGAGATAGCTTCCCTTAGATGTAATATTGTTTCAGCTACTTGGTAGTTAAAATCATTGTTAAATCAGGAGAGTACATGGATCAGTGACATAAATTATAGTATTTATATAATCTATGAAGATGATTAGGTATGAGATAGAGTGAGAAGTAAACATGAGTACTTGAATTATGCAGATTACTAAGCTTTGGAATCTAGGATCCCACTAAAATTTTAGTCACTCAAAATTGAAGGACAATAAAAATAGTGTCAAAGAAAGGAAAAACATGATACAATGTCCAAGAGATGTTCTCCTACTAATTTTTGATATGTCTAAAACCTACAATCTTCTTCTACACCTAAAATTTGAAAAAAATTTCAAGCTTGAAACTAAATAATTCTCCCATCAATGATATAAATCAAGAAGTTGATAGTCCCCTTAAGAGAAATCATGAGCGTTCTATCCCTTGACTTTGAGAAACTACTTTTTTTTGGGTGTCGATGAGTGAGAGGAGGAGCGGGAGAGTGGCTAGGGTTTCTGGTGCTGAGGAGGCCAATAATGGCAATGACAAGGAGTCTAAAGACAAAAATCTTGACACTTGGTGGGTCCTCCCCATGCCTATGACTCCTTGGAGTAGTGTTTGTTGCAATGATAGGGGATGTTTGGTTATTTCCTGGGGTTTTTTTGGGCTAGGGGATGTTCTCTATTCTAAGGGTTTTATGCTCTCTATTAGGTGGGGACTGCCTCTAGTGGATTTATGGGTTATCTCCATAGATTTGATGTTATTGTAGACACTTTTCTAGGCTAGATCTAGTGTGGTAGGGTATGAATTTTGTGGCTAGTGGTGTTTTTTGCTAGCACCCTTGTTCCTCATGTTGGGCTTTGGATGTGTTGGGTTTTTAGGCCTAGATGTGGTGTTGTGCTCTACCTCTAGTGGGCTCTCTTGTATTTGGATTTTTTTGGAGATGAAGAGGCAAATGGGTTTGGTTTGAATGGTATGTGTTGTGGCTCCAATGGAAATGCTTCTCTTTGGGGCATCATGTTATAGTTCATGGGGCTCCTATGATTCTTAGGACCTACAGAAGCTTGGACATTAATGGTCTGGTCCAGAGGGGAAATATTGTCCCTGTCCCTACTGCTAGTTCTATTGATGGGTTTGTTCTCATTAAATGGGTCTTCATTTTTATTGCTTTTCCTATTAGTGGACCCCCTTGGCTGGGCATTATTGTGGAGTGCACTTTTTTCATTATTTGGGAATTCACTTGCCTCTTGATGCTTGCTTCTTTGGGATTTCCCTTGGTTCATTTTGCTCCGAGGTGATGGATTCCTTTATTTGGTGGTGGAATCTAGTCAAGATTGTCATTTTGGGGATTTTGATTTCTATATAGTGGAGGTTTCCTTTGTTTTGTTCTTTCATTTTCCTACTTTCTATTGAGGTGGAAGACCTTATTAAGGTGGGGGCAAAGCTTATGGAGATAGCTAGTTGTTGGGGGAAAGTGGTGATGAATGGGTTCAACTGGTACTCTTCTTCTATTATTTGTCAGTATATCTTTCTTATTGTTAGAGATCTATTTGGTAAGAACATGTTTAAATAGTGTACTTCACATGATGAAGGGATGACTCCACAACTAAATGTTTTGATGTGAAGAGGTGTCTTATTTCCCTCAATGATGGATTGGGTCTTCCTATTTTCTTCTACACTCAAAACTCCTATGGAGGTGGAGAAATGTCTTATTGAGGTAGAGATCATTTTTGGGTGTTGGCAACCAAAGGAGATTCCTATCAAGATTTTGTCTACTTGTGCTAGTTTTAGTTTTCTTGTTGGTGGAAGAATGGGGAAGCAATTGTTATCGGTTGGGTTTGGTCTTCCTCTTCACCTTTCCTCTCATAGGCATTATGGTGCTATGATAGTTTATGAGGGGTTGGAAGACCATTGACTATATTTTCCAAGCCCAGAGATTGAGCCTTGCCTATACCCATGGCAGGAAAATATGTATTATGTTTTCCAAGGCTATAGGTATAGTCTTTTTTGTTTCTATATTTTTGCTTACAGTTCTAACAGGCGTGGATGACCTAAGTTTTCTCCCTTCTTGTCATCATGATTTCCTCTTTTAATTTCTTTTCTTTTCACCATGATTGAGTGATTTTTGGTAGTTTTAAAGGGCACACTCTGGTCCTTTGTTGTTTTTTTTGGTTTAAGTTTGTAGCTATTGTGGGGGCTTGTCCCAAGTCTTTCATTGAAAGTGTTGACCATGGTTGGTGGGTCAGTCACTCATGAACCTTTGTATCAGATAGAGGGAGATCTAATTTTGACATCGGTATTGTTCTTTATTAGTGTCTAGAGTTCTAATTGTACTTTAGGTTAGCACCCATGAATTGTTTCTTTTCTTAATAAAAAACTTCAAACAATTATGCCTTAAAAAGCTCAAGTAGAACTAAATATATGGCATTATGTCACTTTAGAAACTATTCATACATTGCATTTTATCTTGCATGCCAAAACCCCAATATTTCTCATGGAAAAGCAAATGCATTAAAAAAGAGCATCCTCTAAACATTTTCTAATTTTGTAGGAAAAAAACATATACTCAATACTCTTTACATAAAGAAAAAAGAGGGATATGTTTTGCATCAAAAAATTGTTTTTCAGAAAGAAAATCTCAATACAGCTAAATTCTCTTTACAAAAATCTCACAAAAAAATTATGACACAAAATCCTCTCAAAAATCAATTAGTTACTGCCTAAATGCATAAATTTCACAAAACAAAATTCTGACAATAGAAAAAAAAAATCTTAGAAAAATTATGATAAAAGCATTTGAGGAAAATTGTTACTTGCCCACGCGTCTTTCTTCGGACAATGAGGTTTCTTTAGCTAGGTCATCTTAGTGTACTTGTGTGCAAAAAATAGAGTACCGAGAATCCCTACCAAATGTGGCAATGTAAGAAAAAGTATAGCCATGGAAAAAAATTAAGCTCTAGAAAACCATATCATCCATCGAGGTTCTACATCTTTCAAAAATAAAAAATAAAAATAAAAAAGTACACACGTTGCACTACCTAGACAAAGAAAAATCAAAAAACTTTACATGAAATCCTAAAAATAAAAGATTAATTCATGCACAAATTTGTTTAAATGATTTGTAGAGATCAATATGATGATTTTTCCATATTTTTCTTTCAAAATATTTTTTTCCCTTGCCTTTTTCTTTTCTTTTCAACCAATAAGATTTAGCATAAATAATTTTTTTCCCTGAAATTATCAATATGTATATAATTAAGAACAAAACAATTATATCTTTACCTAATAAAATCGAAGGGGAAATTTTCTCCAATGAAGGGAACACCCATCAGTCGAGGGCAATAGCTACCCAGGTAGGAGGATCAACTGCCTCGAGTATGCCCCCGCCATGCCCCATCCCCATTACCATATCCCTCATCCACATGCCATCCTGTCGCCCTGCGTCGCTATTGTACTCATGTCTAACGGTGATTTAGCGAAGTACCTACCCGTAGAACAGACATGATTAAGAAGGTGGGGAATTTATGCTGAGATGGAATCACTGGCTACAAACAAGATTTGCATGCCAACATGGTGATATCAATGCCATCAATGATCCATTTTTTTTTGTCTTTTGTTTGTGGGATTTTCTCATGAAATTGGAGGGCAAGGGTGTTTTGGGTGTTTGCAATAAGTATGTTTTCTTTGTGCATGTTACACATACCTCAACTCTTAACATACTATTTTTCTTCAAGGTGGATGAGATCATCATGTGTTTTCTATGTGTATGTTTTATGCAAAGGGATTGCATTATTGCCTTGGCCACCTTCATCTATGTCAGGTACATTACATATCATTTTGCAGCGTTAAATACTTTCAAATATAGTATTTTTAGCTTTATAGTTTGTTAATGTTGCATGCTTCTATTTTTCCAACCTCTAGCTACCCTTTTTAAAGACTTAAGTGGATAGAGATAAACCTTTAGATGATTTTCCACATTAAAGATATATGACATGCTTGTGATTTAATTACATGCACTATATTTGATCGTTATGAGAATACTAATTGTAACTAATCTCGTTCTTGATCTTGTGAGGAAAGTAGTTGTATACCTATAACAAGAATATTCTTTTGAAGATTTGGTCCATATGAAAATATAGTTCATACTTTGAGGGTGTAATATCTTTCCTAGATATTAGTTTTGTGTAATGTTAAAAATGTATTGTATGATACAATGAAAAAAAGAGTTTCATACTTCTAACGAGTCTATAGGAGTTGTTGATTTAATACTCACACTTGTTAATTTAATACCTAATATTTTTTATAGCATTGTACCAATAGTTGTGACTTTAAATTTATTATTTCTCATGACGACTAACCCTAATTGAATGAAATGCATTCCTTGGCTCTTAAAAAATAACCAATCATGCTATGCCACATCAATTGCACAAGTATGTGTCAATGTGTCTTGTATAATCATTAGCTTTATTTTTGTTTTGAACATCTTGACATACTAATATGACATCATATATGAAGATGTCAAATATATCATCCTAGAAGCTTAACTATTGACAATAAATTTGACTAAACAAGTGCTCTTTGAGAGAGCTTGAGTACTTGCCTTGTGCAAGGGTTGAAAAGTGGATGCAAAAATAATAATAAAATTTTTGTTGATAGTTTCAAGAAAAAAGAAGAAACACATATTACAAATGTCAGTTACTGTTGTAGACTTTTTTACTCCACCCGAGCTCTTATATGGAGTAGACATCATGTTCGTATTATGTTGTAAAATGTGTTGTATTGGCATTGCAAGTATGTAATTGCATTGTCTTAACAACTTTACAATCTTTTTTGAGAAATTAAATTCTTATATATGAATCTAATCTGCTTTTTAGGTCAACTATTATTTGATAATAATATAGATATGACTCACTAACCTATCACAACCCATAAATACCATGTATAAAAAGTAATGGTCTTCTATAGAATTAAATATTTACATTACCACCCACTCAAAGTTAACTTTAATGAAATCTTTTATGGTTACTCATACAGACCCAAGAATAGGGCTAAGTCCATCATTCCATCATTGGAATCACTATTTCCACCAAAGGATAAAAAATGAATGTATATAATTAGTTTCATCTATTGACAAGGTCACCAATAATATAATTATAGTAACCAAAATCAATGTTCATATCTTTTGTATATTTATAAAACAATATTAAGTACTATTAAAGAAAAGGTATTATAATTTGTTGAAATAAAATACTAAATTAGAGATCTAACAAGAACATATGTCTAGGAAAAAAAAAAGAAAAAAAGAAAAAAAATGAATAAAAGCATAAAGAAAAATGTATTAGTGTCTCAATGCTGAATCAAGCCTTAGTGTGTGATGTTTGAGTTGCCCTGTAAAAAGGGTCACCCTTAAACATCACAAACTAAGTAAGAAATTAAGCTTGGTAAATGATGGAGACACGACCCAAGCACAAAATGGACACAACAGGAAAGGGAAAATTTTATTAACTATGAAAATATGCTAATACATTTAGTACAGAGAAAATAGACTTCTACACATGCCCTATGGGCTTACAATAGCACAAATCTAGAGATAAATTCTTCTCCCACTACCTTCTCTCAAACTCCACTCTGAACTACCTTTTACAATGCCAAAAATGTCCTTAAATAGACCCCAAAGGGTTAAGGATTAGGAATACATTCTAGAAAGTGCTAGTTGACATCCAAAGACCAAATAGAAGGCTCTAGAAGCCGCATTAGAAGTCGGCGCAAAACTAGAAGAATCCAAAAATGGTAACTGAACTTTCGTGAGGCATAACCTTTGAACCATTGCTCCGATTGATTAACCATTTACATTTTCAAAAAGCTCTCAAAGTGCTCTATAGCCCTATAGAAAAGCTTCACTCATCCCCCATTTTTTGGCCCTGTACAAGGTCATTTAATGCCCTAAACCTAACTTTGAAGCATTTTTAGGAGGTCTCCAAAAACTAAAAAATTGCAATAAATTTCAAACTGTGGAGACTTTTGACCTGATTCTTTTTCTGGAATGCTCTAAATTACAATTACAATCATCTAAAAAATTTACACCTTCTAGTTCACCAAAATGATGGCTCAATTACATACTCTTATTTTTTTTACATTTTTACGTATCCCAAGGTGCTCAAATACTCTAACCTAGAACACTGATAGTGGAACTATGAGGGTTGGAACCTTTATTTGACCCAAATGGGTATCTAGAAATGAAAACACATGAAATAGAAACTAAGTCTAAGTACATTTTTTTTTTGGTGACACAGGATTGCCCTTATACCTCTGGATGCTCCTGCATCAGACACCTAGGGTAGATTGAAAAGTGACCCTATCACTTTATGGATGGTAGAGGAAATCCCAAATGGGAAACCTCAGCTACTAATATCCAAGTTGAGTCCTTGATCAGTCAACCTTTCCACTTAACCAAATACTCTTCATACTGCCTATTTCTGGTACTCCTGCCCACATGATGATCTAGAATGTCTTCTATCTCCTCCTTGTTAGAAGCAGGAATTGGACATGGCTCTAACATCAATTCCTCATCTGCACCATCATCATGATACTTGGTTAAAAGATAGGAGAAATGTGAATTTCATCTAGTAACTCCACCTCATATGCATTTCTTGAGTCATGTTTCTTCAGAATTTTGCAGGGGCCAAATTTCTTTATCTTCAGCTTGTTGTAAGTACCTACTGGAAATCTCTCCTTTCTTAAGTGTACCATGACTAGATCCCCTACTTGGAACTCCTTATGTCTTCTCCTTTGATCAGCCCTAGCTTTATACTCTTGATTCATCTTGGTAATGTGTGCCTAGACCTCCTCATGTAGGCACTTGATATGTTCAACAAACTCTTCTACTTTAGCACTTGTCCTTTCCCCTTGCTCCATCTTCCTCAATTCTGGTGCACTCCTTGGGCTACTTCCATATACAATTTGGAATGGTGATTTTCCAATACTCCTATTCATAGAGTTATTGTAAGAAAATTCCACTTGCGGTAGAATCAAATCCCATCCCTTGGGCTTATCCCCAGCTTAACATCTCAGCAAATTGCCCAGACTTCTGTTTACCACTTTTGTTTGACCGTCAATTTGTGGGTGATGTGTGGAACTGAATTTAAAGTTTGTTCTCAACTTCTTCCATAATGTCCTCAAAAAATACCCCACAAATTTAGTATCTCTATTAGAAACTATACTCCTTGGGAGACCATGTAGTCTTACTACCTCTCGAAAAAATAAGTCTACAAAATGGACAACATCATGAGTTTTGTGGCAAGGAATGAAATGTGCCATTTTGGAGAACCTATCAACCACCAAAAATACTGAGTCATTACCCCTTTGTGTCCTTGGCAATCCAGGAACAAAATCCATACTTATGTCCTCTCATGGCTTTGATGGAACAGGAAATGGCTGATATAGTCTAGTATTATGACTAAATCCCTTGGCCACTTGACAAACTTGACAACTTTGTACAAACTTCTTCACATCCTATGATATCCGAGGCCAAAAATAATGTTCTCTAAGAATGACAATGGTCTTGTCTCAACCAAAATGTCCTGCCATCTGTCCACTGTGCTTCTCCTTAATCAGATTTTCCCTCCTGGAACTCCTTGGAATGCATAATTGACTACCCTTGAACAACATACCATCTTGAATCAAATAGTCTAGCCACTTGGTTCTATCTATAGCAACAAGCTCTTTACAAGCTTTCCATGCTTCAGCAAAATCAAGATCCTCAGGGTATAGATTCTTGAGTTCATCAAACCCAACTACTTCAACCTACATTATTGTAAGCAATAACTACCTCCTTCTTAATGCATCTGTAACCCTATTAGATTTTCCACTTCTATGCTTTAACACAAATGTATAGCTCTGCAAGAACTCTACCCACTTCATATGCCTCTGGTTCAATTTACCTTGGCAATTTAGGTACTGTAATACCTAGTGATCAGTATATAAAAAAAATTACTTTGGCAATAAATAATGTCTCCATTTCTTTAAGGCCTGAACTATTGAATAAAATTCTTGATCATAAACAAAATACTTCTTCTTCGCATCATTCAATTTTTCACTAAAATATGCAATAGGCTTACCTTCTTGGCTCAATACAGCTCCACTAGCACTGCCACTAGCATCAAAATCCACCTAAAATACCTTTTCAAAATCTAGAAGTGCCAACACAAGTTGTTCTATCACCTTCTTCTTCAGCAATTCAAAACTTCTCATGCTGCTGCAGTCCACTTGAACTCTTTTCTATCCCCTCTTATTGTGTCAGTCAGGGGTGCACATATGCCTTTGAAATTCTTAATGAACTTTTTGTAAAAACTAACCAGACCATGAAATGATCTTGCCTTAGTAGAAGATCTTGGAGTAGGCCATTCCAAGATGGCTTTTACCTTCTTTGGATCCATTTTAAGACCTTCGAGTGATATAGCAAACCCCAAGTAGACTAACTCCCTTTTTGCAAAGATACACTTCTTCAGATTAATTAACAATTTCTCTTCCCTCAATCTTTCAAAGACACTACAAATATGTAATAAATGTTCTTCCAAAGTCTTGCTGAAAATTAAAATATCATCCAAATAGACAATAACAAATTTTCCCAATAACTTCTTTAGTACCTCATTCATAAGCCACATGAAGGTGCTTGGTGCATTCATCAATCCAAAGGGCATGACTAACCACTCATAAAGACCCTCCTTGGTCTTCAAGGTAGTTTTCCACTCATCTCCTCCTCGTATCCATATTTGGTGATAGCCACTCTTGAGATCTATCCTTGTGAAGTACTGAGCTCCACTCAAATAGTCCATAAGATCATCCATCCTTGGCAAAGGAAACCAATACTTGATGGTTATCCTATTTATAGCTCGAGAGTCTGTACACATTCTCCACTTTTCATCCTTCTTTGGTACTAGTACTGTAAGTACTTCACATGGACTTAGGCTCTCCTAAATCAAACCCTTCCTCAATAGCTCCTGAACCTATCTGTTTAGCTCCTTAGTTTTAGTAAGAGTCATCCTATGAGTAGCCTTGTTAGGCAAACTAGCTCCTAGGATTAAATCTATCTGATGAATAATTTGCCTTATCGGTGGAAATCCTTTTGGAACATTATCAGAGATGACATCTCCAAACTCACCTAATAAATTTGAAACTTCAAATGGTATTTCACTACTACCTTCCTTATCTTTTCTAGGAATCAAAGCATAGCACATACGCTGATGTTTCATGCCATCTAAAAACTTCCTTCCATCAACAAGAAAAATCCTAGCACTGCTACATACCTTTTTTCCTTCCCTTTTCATGGACTTCAATTTCTCGCAAACTCCATCCTTTGTTAGAGAGTATGTGTTTGCATGACCATCATGTACTGCATGCCTATCAAACTGCCATGGTCTACCTAACAATAGATGGCAAACATCCATTGGAATAACATCACAGAGAACTTCGTCATGGTAAGTCCCAATTTTGAATTTTACTAAACATTCTTCACTTACCAAGACCTTGTGATCATCCTTCACCCAAGCAATCCGATAGGGTTGGGGGTGTTTCTCCCTCTTGAGCTTTAGCTTAGAGACCATCTCCTCTGATACCAAGTTATTAGTGCTACCACCATCAATGATCACATCGCAATATTTATCTTCACACTTGCACCTGGTACGTAATAGACTCCTCCTTTTTCCTAGTTTAATCTCACCACTTAGTAGGACCCTTTCATTTACTAAAGTCTCTCTTCTTTTTGCATCCTCTGAATGTGATGATTATGCATCCTCATCCACATGACCAACCCTAGCTTGGCCTTCAGTTCTCCTATCTATCCTTCCTTGATGTTGAGGGCATTCAAAGGCATGATGAACTTCTTCATTGCAATGGAAATAGGTACCACAAAATCCTCCTCTTCCTTGTCTATGTCCTCTACCTCTTCTTCTCTGATTTCTAAAGTCTTGATCATGGGAGTGGTTGAAACCCTCATTCCTCTGGTTCCTACTGGTACCCACATCTTCATTTTTCTTTTGGGTCTCATTTCGACCTCTAGATGACCTACCATTGCCCCTTCCTCCTTGACCACACCCTCTTTGTCTCCCTTCAAACCTTTTATTTAGATTTTCTTCAACTCATAGTGCAAACTAGTATGCTTCTTCAACACTTGTCATTCTTACCAGACTTAATTCCTCTTGGATGCTAGGTCACAACCCACTGATATAATGAGAAACCTTCTTGTTATTTTCTTCTGCATGCCCTAGTCTAATCAAAAGTTGGTAAAACTCCTCTATATATTCCTGGACTGATTTTCCTACTTGCTTTAACCCATGCATCTTCTTAAACAAATCAAGCTCATAGTCAACAGGAATGAACTGCTTCTTCAATTTGTCCACCATACGATCCCACCTTGTGATCTTATCCTTTCCTATTCTATTTCTTTCCTATTAAACCTCTTTCCAGTAAATCTTGGCATGGCCTTTTAGTTTGGCCTTTGCAAACTTAACCCTATCTGGATCCCTGATATCCTCATATTCAATGTATTCTTCCAGTTCATTGATCCAGTCGATCAACTCATCTGGTTTCAAATTTCTTGAAAATACACCCACATCAATTGTAGGTCTTTTCCAAAACTTAGCAATGGCCCTAAAAAGCCTTTGCTCTTCCTAATTCAGAACTTCCCCATCAACTTCCCCTTCTATTCCAAATTCTTCATCATTGTTGTCCTCACTTTCATCACCTGCAACAACATTGTCTCCCCTACGGAGCTCCTCCTGCAATGCTTGGACTTACCTTTGGAGGGCTCTAACCTCATTAGGATTAATAGCTCTAGCCCTTCCACCATGCTCTCTTTATGGAGGCATCTTCTTAATTCAAACCCACAACCACACAATCCTGGTGCAAACTGCCTCATAGTCGACACTGTCTACACACTCAGGAAAACCTGCTCGGATACCACTTGATGGAGACATGAGCAAAGCATAGAATGGACACAACAAGAAAGGGAAAATTTTATTAACTATGAAAATATGCTAATACATTCAGTATAGAGAAAATAGACTTCTACACATGCCCTATGGGCTTACAATAGCACAAATCTGGAGATAAATTCTTCTCCCAGTACCTTCTCTCAAACTCCACTCCGAACTGCCTTTTACAATGCCAAAAATGTCTTTAAATAGACCCCAAAGGGTTAAAGATTAGGAATACATTCTAGAAAGTGCTATTTGGCATCCACTAACCAAATAGAAGGCTCCAGAAGCCGTGTTAGAAGTCGGTGCAAAACTAGAAGAATCCAGAAATGGTAACTGAACTTCTAGGAGGCATAACTTTTGAACCGTAGCTCTGATTGCTGAACCGTTTACATTTTTGTAAAGCTCTCAAAGCGTTCTACAACCCTATGGATGAGCTTAATTCATCCCCCATTTTCCAGCCCTATACAAGGTCATTTAATGACCTAAACCTGACTTTGAAGCATTTTTAGGAGGTCTCCAAAAATAGAAAAATTGCCATAACTTTCAAACCGTGGAGAATTTTGACCTGATTTTTTTTTTGGAATGCTCTAAATTACAATTACAATCATCTAACCAATTTACACCTTCTAGTTCACCAAAATGATGGCTCAATTACATACTCCTTTTTTTTGGCATTTTCATGTATCCCAAGGTGCTCAAATACTCTAACCTAGAACACTGTTAGTGGAACTATGAGGTTTGGAACCTTTATTTGACCCAAATGGGTATCCAAAAATGAAAACACATGAAACAAAAACTAAGTCTAAGTACATTTTTTTTTGGTGACACAGGATTGCCCTTATACCTCTAGATGCTCCTGCATCAGTAAAATAAGTCAATTTTGACTATTTAACACTTTTAACCTAATGAATCAAGCCTTGGTGTGGTGTTTAAGCTACCTGTAAATAGATGGATATCTTAAACATTACACACTAAGGCTTGATTCCTAGACTAAAAGTGTTGAACAATCAAAGTTATAGTTACTTGGGTTCAATCAGAATCTCTAAGCCCAATTTTTGAATGGCTCTCAATTGTTTAATTATGTCCTACCAATTCTATGTCAAACTCTAATTATTTAAATACATCACATCAATTTGTTATGATGTGATTATTACTTGATTTTAGATACATTCTCTATCTAACATCCAAATTCTATATATTTCTTCAATATATAATTTGTGGTCCTCATCCATAATTTTGGATAATATATTTGGCCAACTATTTTACACTACTTATTGAATATTGAATGGATCCAATTTTACACTACTTACTGAATATCATTAAATATTATAATAAATAAATTGGTTCAAAGAATACTTCTAAGGGAAAGAAACATAAAGAAAACTCTCATTCAATACTCATAATATACAAGATGTGCAAAGTGTAATTGCTAAACTAAAATTGTCGATGAAACCAAAAGGCTTGGCTTATATCCTCTAGATACTCAAACTCTCACCACATATTGGAACACTAATGAGGCTTTACAAAACAACCATATAAAGTGCTGATACAAATATAATCATGAATTCATTTATATAAAGTTTGATAAAATATAGTGATTATCTCAAGATTAATTAATTAATTTTGAGAGAGAGAGAGAGAGAGAGAGAGAGAGAGAGAGAGAGAGAGAGAGCAATATGACTTATTAAAAGTAATTGACTAATTATCAAAAATAAGTGGTGGAATTTCCATGTACATACTAGTGGTCTAATTTCAATGAGTGTTATTATTTTTCTTAACAAGAGTAGAATATCACCATATATTATAATAAATAAACTAGTTCAAAAAGAGCTCCTAAGGGAAAGACCCAAAAAGAAAACCCTCATTTGTTACTCATAATATTCAAAATGTGTAAAGTGTAATCCCTAAACTAAAATTGTTAAGAAACCCAAAAGGCTTCCCTTATATCTTCTAGCTATTCAAACTCTAACCACATATTCGAACACTAATGAGGCGTTATAAAATAGCCATATAAAGTGCCCGTACAGATATACTAATGAATACATTTATATAAAGTTTTATAGACTTTCATGATTGTCTCAAAATTTATTGGCCATAATCCTCCATATAGATATCATCAATACCTACAAAATGAATGAGTTAATTATAAAATTCATTTAAAAATAAGGTCCTAAAAAATTGAATATCATTTAATAATTGCCTTACCATCTCCACTTGTGTTTTGGTTAAGATCAATAGAAAAGGGCAACCCATATTGTTGATTAGTTTGTTGATCATTTAATACAACAATGCACATTTAACACATCCATTTAGATAAAATTAAATTATAAACTAAAAACTCAAATATAATTTCAAATTTTTATTTTTTCTATCATAACAAATTCTAAATCAGAATATTATTCTTATAATCTATATCACATTATGTAACAATAAGAAAAATCAAAATTCCATTACGTCCACAAGTTTGTTGAAATGTCTGAGGATGAATAACCTTTGGCTTTGATGGTTGATCTCCACAAACTACATCTTGGTTATTTGATAAAGCATTAAATGCAATTAGAAATGTGAACTAAGTAATCAATTTTAATAAAAATAGTTAATAGTGAGTAAATTACCATCTAGTACTTGTGTGTCATTTGTTATTGTTTGGTTCAAATCAATAGAGGAAGGCAATCAATGTCATGGAGATTCTCCTTGATCAACCAAACCTATATTGACATATGTTCAACATATGAAATAAAAATAACAAGTATTGAGCTATATGTTGAAAGAAATAAATTACTTTTAAATAAATTTACTTACCTTTTTGTGATAGAATAACTCTTTCTCCTTGTATTTCTATGCCTAAATGATTAATGACTTTTTCCCCCTTTTTCTTTTTAGAGCCTATAGAGGGGAATTGAAAATTTTCATGCTCATCAACTCTTTCACTTAAGTTTTGAGTCATAGGTTTTTTTTTTAATGAATAAATCAACACTTACACATTTTTCTTCAACTAAACCATGGTTTCTTTCACCTCATAGACATGTTCTCTAAGCTAGGAATTGATTCAAAATTGGAACTTGATGAAAGAGATGCATGTATCTCATTTCTAAATCTCCCAACATGTTGAATGAATATTTTTTTTTCATATTCTTTTCTAGTTGAAAATTTTTGGATAAATGAATTTACATAATCAATGCAATTTTGAAGTTCATCATGAGAAGTATCAAATGATCTCACACAATCTGTAGTAAAAAAAATAAAATTGTAAAGTGAAAATACTATATATTTCTTAAGAAAAAATTTGGTATTGAAACTTACCAATTCTCTCATCTTCACCAGTGTTGAATCCAAACACATCTTGATCTTCTAAAGGTATAGAACCATCTGTAATTGGAAAAAAATACTTAACCTTTTGATCCATAAAATAATTTAATATTTACTTGTAAACACACATTCTTATTACCAATGATCTAATTTTCATGACCAAAATTCCCTCCAACTTTGTCGTAATCCTCAACCAATGCAGTAACATCATCTATATTTAAGATAGATTTAAGTAGGTCTTAACAATATAATAATCAATTGTATAATATAAATAATTAAAATTAACTCTCAAATGATACTTACCAACCACTTGACCTTGCTGGTTTATATTGGTTCTCTTTAGTAGATCTAAAATCTTCAGCACATGTTTGTATGTGTTACCTCTTTTTGCCCACTCATACTCACACACTTGCAAATTTGGTCCAAAATTTCTTACAAGATACCATTTGGTTGAAATGGTTTGATTTTTAACTTTAAATGTATCAGGAAGGTCATATAGGTAGCAATTTGTATCTGCTATTCTTTTTTATCTCTCTAAAGAAGTTAGGTAGTATCTTTCCTTTTTGAAGTTGATTAGAATCTCAAATAACTGCAAGTATCTCTTATTTTTATAGTATGGCTCTACCCTATGAAGAATAACATGAATGAGCCAATCCATTCTCCTTGTGCATTTTCAAGAATAGTCAGTCAAGTAGTGACTCTTGATGTGCATGTGGTATGACTCTATGGAAGAATTAGTATCTTGATTTGCGTGAGAGAAACCTCTAAATTTTTTTGCCCACATTTCTATGACAAAAATATGATAATGTTTTAGCATGTATATAATAAAAGAACCAAGAAATTAAAAAATATATATAATGTAATGAATAATGTATATGATCTTACCAATGCATCTCTCATCATGACACCAAGTCTTTCTAAAGTAATCAATAAACTCTTTTTGTTCTTTGAATTCATCCATAAATTTGTTTATTAGATGAGTAGTGACATCTCCATCATCACTTATGGCATACATTATCTCACCTAGTCTAGTGAACATATTTGTTGCAACATCCTTATTGCTTACAAAACTATAATAAAAAAATATAATATCAAGCTATGATGTTAACAAATATAACTTTACATGTATTTTAAGTATAAATGAGTCACTTGTAGATATTCTTCAACCATGCCCTGCGCACGTGCTAGATACGTAAAAGTACTCAACAATTGAAGGATGATCTACAAGTTACATTATAAGCATTAATAAGTAGCACTCAAACACAATTAGTTATTAAACTAAAATTATATGTTTAAATAATGAAATGTATAGTTTGAAAACCTATATATCAAATATAATTGGAGGATAATCAAACCTAATTGCTTCAATCTTAGCACTAGTGTCATCGGTCATGAATGCATTGCTTGCCTCTTTTATAAACTTATGCTAGCCACACATGTATATCATCAATTTTATTTCTTGAGTATATGGCCCACGCAATAGGTACGTTGACCTCTTGTTCATCAAATGCAAGCAACGAATATAACTCATACTGGACATGAAGAAATCAATAAATTAAGATTTTAGATAAATTTTAGATGAACTAAACTAAAATATATTAATATAGTTGACATTGGTAAACTCACAACATATTTGTTTGTTGAAAAAGTGGAATCCATTGCTATAATAGAGTGATGTGAATATCTCACCATCATCTCTCGCATCCATGGTGTTTGAATACCTATGATAAATGGAATTTTTTCTCCACTATTGGGTGTTTTATAGTAGAAGAAGTTGTCTTTCTCCTCTGCATGCCATAAACTTACACTTTTGGCATCATTTTCATTTTTTTGTCATCGAAGGGAATGCACCCTATTCCATACATTCATTACATCTTTTCTTAGCAAAAATGTATCCCTCTTATTTATTAACTTCATAAGACTAGGATCCAAATAATGTTGCTCACATATTGTGGAAACCCCCACACCCATCAATAACAATGACTCAATATAAGATTTATATTCATTTGACAATCTCGGTGCAACCATACTCCTTGGATCACTAGAAGGGTCATCCTTTCCATGATAAAATTCACCGTTAGTATCTTGATGACTAAACTCATTATAAGTAATGATGGCAATATCTGGTCTTACATACATAACTCTAACACAAAAGTGAGTTTTACAACCCCTTTTCTTTGTAAACCTTGGTAAACTTTGCATATTTGTTTGGGGTTTTCTTCTATTATCATCAAGTCCAAATGCACATTGATATCTATATATACATGTAGAAATATATTTATACCAATTTATAATCAATAAATTTTAAAAAATTAGAATATTGCATGCTTAATTATTATACTAAATCTAAACAAACCTTGAATACATCTTGGTAGCATGGTTAGTAGGGTTTGTCAAGTTCATCTCATTATGTTCTTTTCATATGAATGTTATTTCTATACCATCTAGTAGACCTTCTCCCTTGAAAAAGTGAGATAGTCTCTCAAGAGGGATAGTAGCACATAAATCCATAAATGCATTATGATTTCCAATAGGTGTCCACTCTAGTTGTGTACTTGAAAAATCATTTCCTTCATTGGAGACATCTTGCACACGTAGTTTGATGAGTGATTTCCATTTAAACTTTGTATCCATTCTGAGAAATATTAATATGGTTAGTGATCCTTAACTTGTTGAAACGTGTTAAAAAAAAAACCAATACGGATTATTACATATATTCTCAATAAAACAATTAGTATATTGAAATCACTATAAATACAATTATATCCTCGATATGAAATAATTTCACTATACCATCAATGAAATGATTTCTCAAAATTATATTAGAAGTTGATATTATATATTTTATTCTATATTTTTCCAATCTTGTGATCTAGTAATGAGATGCATGTTACTGCAAGCCTAGGACACATGATTCATATTGCCCTAATAAGTGAATTTCTCTTTTATAGAAAATAAATTTTTATAATTTCAAAACCTTTACTAGGAAATCATGTTGTCACTTATAAATCTATAGTTATTAAAATCTAATTTGATTAGTCCACTAGTCATATATTCTAATTCCTCATTATTTATCTCTAACTAATTCATTTATTGTATCATTAAAGATGATCACCTAATTTACTTTTTAATACTAGGCTTCGTGTTATGTATGTACATTAATTTAAGCTTATAATAATTTTGAATGAACTTGAGTACAACTAACATGGGATGTAATTCTCCTACCTTCCTAGCAATAAATAGATTGATTTGTTCTCATGTCTTCATGTTTGTTCCCTGCTTTCCTTTGGTTGGGGTATCTTTCCTACTTTCCTTCTAGTTGTAGAGTTTCTCTAATAAAACTAGATCGTAACTCATAACATATTTATTTAGGTGAAGTTGTAGAGTTTCTCTTACGATTAAAGTCTATAGGGTTTGAGTTATGAAGTTTCTTGCATGATTTAGTCCACTCAATTTCAACCAATTTAGTGTTTATCCCATGTAGTGTTCATTGCATCAAGGAATTGGATCTTAACTCATAACATTTATATGTTTTTCTTATGATTAAAGTTTTCTTATAGCGTCTATCTCTAAGTCATTTTGATATCAAGGTCCATAGTGTTCATTGTATCAAGGTCTAGGTCATTTTCACATAGAGAAGTTATGAATTTTTCTATGACTTAAGTCCATTTCATTGTATCAAGGTCTATAGATCATTTTCACATAGTGAAGTGTTCATCATTGCATCAAGGTCTAGGTTGTTTTCACATAGTGAAGTTATGGAGTCTTAGGTCATTTTCACATAGTGAAGTTATGGAGGTTTAGGTCATTTTTACATAGTAAATTTATGGAGTTTTTTGTGGATAAGTACATTTAGTTATCAAGCTTTAATTTATTTAGTTATCAAGGTCCATAGTGTTTAAGGTCCTTAGTGTTCATTGTATTAAGGTCTAGGTCATTCTCAAATAGGTAAGTTATAGAGTTTTCCATTATTTGAGGTAATTTCATTGTATCAAGGTCTAGATCATTTTCACATCGTGAAGTTATAGAATTTTCCATGATTAAGTCTATTTAGTTATCAATGTCTAGGCCATTTAGGGTCATTTGCACATAATGATGTTATGTAGTTTTTCATGATTTTGTCATTTTCACGTAGTGAAGTTATGGAGCTGTTTTCCCATCATTAAGTCCATGGAGATTTCCGCAATCAAGTCCATTTAGTTATCAAGGTCTAATGAAGTTATGTAGTTTTCTATGATTTTGTTAGTCATTTAGTATAGTTATGGAGTTTTCCCATCATTTTGTCAATCATTTTCACATAGTGAAATTATGGAATTTTTGCACCATTAAGTCCATTTAGTTTTCCACTGTAGTGAAGTTATGGAGCTTTTCCTTATGGAGTTTATTTCATCATTAAATCCACTTAATTTTAGCCCATTTAGTGTTTAGCCCACTTGGTGTTCATCTCATGAAGGTAAAGAAATTTTTTTTCTAGTTGAACATGAACAATTAAATCAATAGATAAAACTATCATATTATCCACCATTTATTAATCTAATTTAGGAGAAATCTTCATGGAACTCTAGTCTTATTGACACTAGATCATAACTCATAGCATAACATCTAGGCTATCTATTCACAAGGTGAAATTATAGCGTTTCTTCTATGATTAAGCCCACTTAGCCTTCATTGGATCAAGGTCTTGGTCATTTTCACATTGTGAGGTTATGGAGTTTTTCCACAATTAAGTCCATTTAGTATCTCGTAATCAAAAGTATCTTGTGAAAGATATTGACCCTATTAGGAATCTATTACAATTATATAGTTTATCTGTTATTGTTAGGGAACTAGGCCTTATTAGAAGCATCAACCCTATTAGGAGTTGTTATAATGCAAAAGGTACAAGATGAGCCCACTTGTCAAGCATGCATATACAATTCTGCTATGCTTATCTATTGGGATGGATACAAAACCTTTCATTATGTTGATATCTTCTATATTTGACTAGTCTTTGTGGTTCTTCTTTTAAATTCTACATACAACTACTCTTCTTTGCTCTTGCATAAAATTCACATCTTTACAAAAACATGGTTACCCTAGATTCCAAATGATGAATGATGAGTTTTCCTTTTTTAACCAACTAAGATCAATTTCATATTTATAAATAATAATCAGGCACATAGAACAACAATCAGGGGTTTCAAGCAAACATTTACAAGCAATGGGCAAGGGACAAAGCAACCTTGCGTATGAACAAAAATAGTGTCATAGTATGAATCTAATATGTAGAACCACTATTTTGTATGTTCTCAAAATATTTTTCAATCATGCACATAGTCCTAGAAAAAAAAATTTAGCAACACTAAGATTCTTAGTAATGGTCAACACTGTAGCATTTGCAATCTAGAGTGGGTGAAATCCAATCTTGGCATACCAGGGTTTTGACATATTTTGAGAATTTAATCAATGGGAGATAATAAGGAGATCTGGCAACCCAAAAAAAGACTACACCTGTGGGGATTTCCCCCACAAGGACATTTATATAGTGGTTGCTACTACCACATCAAAAATGGCTATTACTGCTTGAGGTACCATCCACGTGGTTGACCCAATAAAGGGAATGTCCACTAAGGTTTAACCCTCTCTAATGAAAGAAGACTCACAAAGTTGTACCACATGATGACTTGGTTTGGATTTAAGGGTTCCAAGTTTTTGACGTTCCCAAAAGGGAATAGAGCATACTCCTCTAGCCTCTTCACCTTACCCAAACATAGCAAACAAGATTCTTTGACACACTAATTTGAAATCATATCACTAACTTTTTAGAAAATCCAACAACAAACACCACTAGTCTCAAAAGAGAAAGTACTAGTGGATGTTGAGGACAAACCCAAGCAGAATAGTGAGACAATAACAAATATCCTTCCCTACCTACAAGGGGATCTATCCTCAAGTGGAGCTTTGCATATAAAGCAAGTGAATGAAGCTCAGTCTATCAAGATCTCCCAAATAGTGTTCTTAGGGCCTAATTACTATGTGAAACATATATGCGTGAAAGAAAATCTAGATCCAATTTTAGAGCACCAAATGAAGTGTGAATCTATGAAAGCATGTAAAAGCACTCAAGCAAAACACATGAGATGTTCATTTTAGTTCCAAATCTAAGTGTTATATAGATCCAACAAAATACCTAGTAATCTTTGCAATGCATTTTTCTCTATTGTACCTTTCATTTATGCTTGAACGCTCACTCGCAATGAACAAAGCAACAATAAAACACAAGTTATGCAATAATATACCAAAGCCAAGAGGTATTCCTAGATTAGAGGGAAAATGAAAAGTAAATGAAAAGGTGTGACCCATATAAGAAAATGTGCAATTAATATTTAATTAAGAGATGTGGAGTGTAAAACTCCATAAAAATTATAAGATGAGGGGTGTTTTATTTCATTTAAATGTAAAATAATCCTTTTTCTTATAAAATAAAGTGTGTGACATTTATTGAATTATTTCTTTTAAAATAATAATTTTTTCACATAACATTAATAGGGTATACCAACTTCAAAAGACTTCCATAAATATAGGAAAAATAAATGCCATGATTGATCTATTTTAAACAAGGGTAAAACCTTTGGAGACCAAAATTATGCAACTCTTGTCATTTGTATAGAAAGAGAACACACAATTTACATGGAAATTACATGTGAAGACCTATATAAATGTAGCTATAGAAGAAGTAGGAAGGAAAAGAATAAACACCTAAAAAATATATAGGAGAAAGAGTCTAATATTTCTCAGCTTAGACAAGCCTCTCTGATATAAAAACTCTAGGATAAATTACAAGTACTAACAATGGAAAAAAAATACTTGGAAAAGGAGCTATGTAAATCTTAGGTCCTTCTTACTTGGGATCAAAGAGAATTTGAAAGAAAAATATCAATGTTTGACAAGAAAGACAATAATTACATTTTATCTTGTCATATATACTTTACTTATTTCATTTCAAGGTTAATTCCTTAATGGGGGCTTACCTTTAGCAATTTTTTTCCTTTTTTGTGTTTAGATGTAGGTTTAGAAAATTCAAAATTATAGATCTAAAGTCACAATTGTAGTTGTAGTCCCAACACCCATAAATTCATCCCTTTAAGGTATAGCTCACCTCAAGTTCAACCTATAATAGTATAAGTCAATCTATGTCCAACTTGTTCTTGTATTTTTTTTTATTTTCTTGATAAAAAGGTTCAACTCTTAGATTACAAGATGTTAATCTATTTTCAGTTTTAGTAGAGGCTGAAAGGGTTTCTATAGATCTAAAGTGACTTCCTCTACTAACTCTCAAGGTGAGTGCATCTTCTTTTTTTTATCTTTCATATCACTTACTTTGATACACTAGATATGTTATCTTATTATTTATCATTGCATTAGTGTGTACTTAACTATCCTTGCATATTTATCACATTTCTTTCTATGCACTTATATATTAATAGAAAGCCCCCCACCCAAAAGGGATCCTAGAATCAACATCTTAAAAGTACCTAGATCTTGTGTTGGCACCCCTTTATCTATTTAGGCTTTTTAAATTAGATTTAAATATTTTAGGGGGTAATAATTTAGGATCCCCCTTTCCAATGTATGGCCCGACAAAGTGAAAATCTATCATTATTAACAATTTCACATTATACATTTTGGCGAGCCCAACCTTTTACATTTCCCCTTTTCATCATGGTGTTTGATGTCCTTTACATACTATTAGGTTCTCCTCCATATACATTTTGATGAACCCGAAACTTTCATCCATCATACTTTCTAATTTTCTAGTTAGTCATTGTACACATTGGTTCACCATATACATTTTGGTGAAGTTGACACTTTCATGCTTCCTACTTTCTAATTTTGTAGTTAGATATTCATTATGTGCATGGGTTCACCATATCCATTTGGTGAACTTGATCCATCATATTTCCCCTTTTGATCTTGGTACATTATATAACCTTTATATACTTGTAAGGTATTCAATGAGGGGGAGAATGTTGAGAAATATGAATCTCAACCTTGCAATTTTTCTAGATAGATAACCTTTATATACTTGTAAGGTATTCAATGAGGGGGAGAATGTTGAGAAATATTAATCTCAACCTTGCAATTTTTCTAGATGGTTCCAAAAATATAGTTGGTAGTTTTCTACATGTCAGTTCCTTAAAAAGGTAAAGTCAGTTGTCAAAATATTCCTATATCCATAGTACAAAATGGGAGGGACATTTTCAAAGATTAAACCACACATCCCAAGACAATTTTATTGAGAGATAAAAATACACCTTGAAATGTGTGCCAAATTCCTAAAAGATTTAAAATTTAATAATCAATCCCAAGTTTTGAAACTAAAAAAATTTGGGACAATAGGTTTGTCATATTTTTATAGAAATTATCTTTTATATTACTAATGTATTATCGACATCTAATATAATAAAATTGTTTTATAATCTTTCATTTCCCAAAAATACAATAAACGATGGGAAATAAAAACCTTTCTCACCTTATCATCCTCTTATACTTTATTGAAATGTCCCTTTCTCTGATTTTGTATGATATTTCAAGCCTCAAATCAGATTTTCAAGATCAAACAACTAATATCACAAAGATCCACCAAATTTCTCAAGAAACCCCAAATCGGGTATGCCAGAAATAGTGCCAAAAGCTTCACAGCTTCACCTATTATTAATAAATCTGAAAGTAGAAATTTTAAAAGAAAATTAAAGCAGCATAAAATCCTAAAAAATGACATTTCCAGATCCGTATAGCCTTTACACAATAGTTCACAAATGTAGGACAAAACTATGCTCATCAAGGTCCCGAAATTAACACAAAAAAGCCTGAAAACACCACAAAAACACTAATAATCTATCTCAAAAGTTTAATCACATGCCAATACATATATTCAACTCTATTTTAACATTTAAAAGTCTAATATATAGAAGCAACCCAAACTGATATGAAATACTCAATTGAAAACACCAAACTCGTACAAAAAACACACCCAAAAACTCAAAAATCTGCACTGTTCAGCACAAAGGCAAACTCTGTATGGGCATGCACATGGAATGGCTTCAAAATCCCATCCTTAGCCTTCTTTTAAACCTACAAACTCCCATTCTTGGGTCTCCCTAAAAACCTGCAAACTCCCGTTCTTGGGTCTCCTTCTCCACAAGTTTGGCAGCCACTGAAGAATAACAAAGAATGAGCAAAAATCCAGTTCTGGAATCAGCCCAAAATGCCTCCAAACCCCTTAAAAGAGGGCATAACCGTAACTCATGTCCAAGAGAGGTTAATGAAACATAATTTAATAATAATTTTCATTTATTAGTCCAACGGTTTCCAAAGATTAACCCCCTTTTTCTGAAACTTCACTTTCTTGGGCCTGCCTGCCTTAGCAAAGATTATTATTTTTTAATTATTTGAAAAGGGGACATGACAAGTCCTCCCCTCCCAAAAATTTCTTGTCCTCAAGAAATGGCTGAACAATAAACCAATCAATCCACCTAGATCCCAAATGTAGTCATGAACTATACTACTACCAATTAACATAGGCTCCTGCAATATCCTCTACAATATGACCAAGAGGAATCCATAATCAAACTGACAATTATAGCTCAACCAAACTCCAAAATCACCACTACCACAGTCAAAAACCCATGAGACACAAACTCTTAGAACAGCAGAACCCAAGTAAAGTGGAAAAATCAAACTACCAACACAGTAAATACCATCAACGCATCCCACTGGCCTATACAGAATGTACAATCAAACTCCAAAATCACCACTACCACAGTCAAAAACCCATGAGACACAAACTCTTAGAACATCAGAACCCAAGTAAAGTAGAAAAATCAAACTACCAACATAGTAAATACCATCAACGCATCCCACTGGCCTATATAGAATGTACAATCCAACTCTACAACAATGGTGAATGCTCTTGAATGAAACTATACCAAGTATGGAGAATCCACACACTGTACAACTCCTATAGTCAACACAACTCTACAAATCACCGGCCACTGTCTCATAACCATAGCTCCCATGCACCCCTGATGGTAAAAAACCATCACAAGATAAATAGCAAGAAATGGAACCCAAACCAAATTTGCCTGCCATCAAGTCCTCAACACAAGGATCAAATGCTAACTGATGTACATACCCTGCAATATAATGTTGATTAAAAAAACCAACCTTAGTCAACAACTCACCATGAACAAGTGATACAACCCACTGTGATTGATCACTAGCTAAGTCAAGAGATGTCATAGCCAAAGGAGTAGAATCAATAACAACACCCGCTGAAGCATGACTCCAAAAATCCTGCTCTAAGTCATGTATTATCAAGCTATCAACTGCAGAACCTATCGCCATGTTGTGCCCATCACAACTCTCATCCCGAGGCATCAAACTATCCCATAATTGATGATAAACACTAGGAACCAAAGTAAATCTTTATATCATCATCTCATCAACATGGTCATCAAAGGTAAATTGATGAACATACCTCACAATGTAATGCTGATAGAATGTGCCAATCTCAGTTAGTGGCTTAGACTGCAATCTAGATGTAACTAACTGCAATCGATCACTAACCAAGTTGGAACTGACTACTACCTCTAAAGACATCACCAAGGGAGTAGTATTACTAGCAGGAACCATGCCAACTAGTGGCTCACCAACATCACACATGGTCTTTGATACAACATCTCTAGTCTTCGTGCCATTAGTGCTAGAGGTCACCACCATGTCAGGCATACCACAAAAATTTGCTACAGGACCCAACTCAACTGAATCTGACTCTAGTGGGAATGAACCTGATATGCCAATGTTAGTATCAAGGATGGATGCATCCCCATCTCCATTGTCTCTGACAATCTCGGCCATGGACATCCTCAGATCACCAAACACCACAACTTGTGACTGTATAGAATCAGGTAAAGATTGTAGTCGCTCTAACTCCATGGTCACCTTAGCCAAATGAAACTGTGACTCCTTGAAAGCCAACTGTGTACTCTCAAGAATCTCAGAAGTCACCTCAAGCTGCTCAGTAAGCTCACTCACCTCATCTTCCTTGGCCAACAATGCATCATATGTTGTACTTCCCCACTCCATAAGATAATCTCTGTCGGCTACCAACTGCATATAATTCTGTCTCAAAATCCGAATAGCCTCCCATAAAAAGTGGATCTTTGTCAAGGAAAGATAACTGCCTTCCTACTCATCACTAGTAGGAGAACCCCATCCATAAACTACTAACAACTGATGAGCAACATTGAAATGCTGGCAAATGATAGCAATGTCTCGATCACTAACTCTCAACTGATTAGACACATGATGGAACTAGCTTGACTGTCTCCTACAAACCTCCTTTGATGCACTGTCTAAAGGAGTATCCTCAAAGTTACTAGTCTCTAGAGTATTACCATCCATATCCTATGAATCAAATATAAAGCTCATATCAACATACGGAGTATCAAAAACATTAGCATTGGTATCCAACTCCTCTATACCCAAGGAAACTAAGTCTTCAAAACTGCCCACTGCATCCTCCTGGATGTCATCAATGCCAATATGATCCTGGGACTCATTTATACACACTGCCAAATATGAAATATCATCAACACATTCCAGCAAGTATGGTCGACTGGGTATATGAACAAAGCCCAAAATCGGTGTATAAAAACTAATACCAACATTGGACAAGATACTGGCACAAGAAAAGACAACATTGTGTAATCTGCTAATCAAATCCATGATAGCACCCAAACAAACACTGCTACCAAAAAGTGTTAAAGATCTCTAGTCAACTAAATCCCAAATGCCAATATAAGAATCTCGAGTCCATATCCGTAAACTAGAATGAACTGGTAACTCAAGAAAACTCCTCACCTGAGTAATATGACCAATACCAACTAACTCCACATACATGTCATGATGAGATATTGAAGTCACAATACTATCTTTGTTCACCTTCAGCTCACTGGAAAAATCATGTGAAGTACTACTAGCCTCAACCTCATGTGATGAAGCATCTAACTATGCTTGGTACTCTTTCTCAGCAAAGTCATGAATTCTCAATGTCTTCTCATCTCTACCAGGTATCTCACCATCCTGCACAACAACATCCTCATAATCATCATCTGAACCCACTACACTGTAGTCACTGGCTGTCGTAACTATACCATCCTGAATACCTATGGCATCACCCTTTGACAACCTGTAAAAAATTGTCTCAATTTGAGTATCAAGTTGACCGTTACTATCAATTTGTGTAATATCCTTTCCCACCACCTCCTATGGCAGAGTAGAATCTGAGACCTCTGCCTAGCTATAAGCTAGTTTCGCAAACTCCTCATGCAAGTTCTTGGTAATTGTGTCATCTGCTCTGTGAGAAAATTTGCCAAATAGAAATCCAATCAACTTATCCACCTTAGCTGGGTTGGACAACATGTCATTCATTATACGGTGGTGCTCAACCAACTGTTCAGACATGTCATGGCTTATTTTTATAATTTTATCTCGAATGTCTAAATAACCATCCTTTCTACTATTTTGACTCTGGATATCAATTGTCCAAGATCATGTCCTCTAAGACTCTGTACTATACCTATCCATTCTAGATAAAATAGAGTGTAACTCCAATAGGATATAACTTCTTCAAACACCAAGAACTAACATGCAAATGATTAGAAGTAGCATGCAACCATAGATTTTGACATGCAACTGATTAGAAGCAACATGCAACCACCAAATTCACCAAGAACTAACATGAAAATGATTAGAAGTAGCATGCAACCATAAATTTTGACATGCAACTGATTAGAAGCAACATGAAATCATAAATTATGACATGCAAGATCTGGGTAGTTGTCAAAACTGACATGCAAGATCTGGGTAGTTGTCAAAACTGACATGCAAACTTCTACAACCACCAAATTCACCAAGAACTAACATGAAAATGATTAGAAGTAGCATACAACCATAAATTTTGACATGCATCTGATTAGAAGCAACATGCAACCATAAATTATGACATGCAAGATTTGGGTAGTTCTCAAAACTGACATGCAAACTTCTACAAACCCTCAGGCTGGCAAGATCATGGCTCTGATACCACTGAAATGTCCCTTTCTCTAGTTTTGTATGATATTTCAAGCCTCAAATCATATTTTCAATATCAAACAACTAATATCACAAAGATCCACCAAATTTCTCAAGAAACCCCAAATCGGGTATGCCAGAAATAGTGCCAAAAGCTTCACAGCTTCACCTATTATTAATAAATATGAAAGTGGAAATTTTTATAGAAATTTCAGCAGCATAACAGCTTACAAAATTTCATTTCCAGATCCATATAGCCTTTACACAACAGTTCACAAATGTGGGACAAAACTATGCTCATCGGGCTCCCGAAATTAACACAAAAAAGCCCAAAAACACCACAAAAACACTAATATTCTATCTCATAAGTTTAATAACGTCCCAATACATATATTCAGCTCTATTTTAACATTTAAAAGTCTAATATATAGCAGCAACCCAAACTGATATGAAATACTCAACTGAAAACACCAAACTCATACAAAAAACACACCCGAAAACCCACAAATCTGCACTGTCCAGCACAAAGGCAAACTCTGTATGAGCATGCACATGGAATGGCTTCAAAATCCCATCCTTATCCTTCCTATAAACCTGCAAACTCCCATTCTTGGGTCTCCCTGGAAACCTGCAAACTCTTGTTCTTAGGTCTCCTTCTCCACAGGTTTGGCAGCCTCTGAAGAATAACAAAGAATGAGCAAAAATCTAGTTCTAGAATCAGCCCAAAATGCCTCCAAACCCCTTAAAAGAGGGCATAACCATAACTCATGTCCAAGAGAGGTTAATGAAAAATATTTTAATAATAATTTTCATTTATTAGTCCAACGGTTTCCAAAGATTAACCCCCTTTTTCCGAAACTTCACTTTCTTGGGCCTGCCTGCCTTAGCAAAGATTATTATTTTTTAATTATTTGAAAAGGGGACATGACATTTATATTCACAACAAATATTAGTTCTCTATAAGGGATGGAGAATACTTGGGGACCCTAGTCTTATCACCTTTTGATCATTAAGCACATCTTATGCTTTCTATGTACTATTTTTTAATTCAAGAGAAATTAAATATGTGGGAAATTTTATTAAGTAAAGGTGAAGAGAAACAATAGATAGTAGATTGTACCCATAACCCATTGATCCTATTAGATTACAATTTATTTCTTATGACTACTTACTTAGCTAATTATAAATATAAATTGTGATATAATGTGAAAGTTTCACAAGTTTACAAATCTATAAAGTTAAAATTTGATTTATGAGTACAATTTTAATACAAATACATAGATAAATGACATAATTATGTGTGAAGCTATAATCATTTCACTACACATTACATAGCCCCATAAGTGCATGTTCGAGTACATTTACTATAACCTTCATAGGTGTTGATAAAAGTCCCTTATAATACTTAATACAAATAGTGTATAACTCATGGATAGTAGTATAAAAGAAATGCCCCAAGGAGCCCAAACTTACAATCATTTATTTTATACTAGATGATGTAGATGCATGCTTAATTTAAAAACTATAATTTTTCATATGATCTAATGTAAATTACATGACCTAATTTAATTATACTATTTTAAATGTAGAATAATAGATATTATTCTAATTATATGTGTATACTATTTATTTTATTATTAAAATAGTCATATTCAAATCATGTTTAATTATGGTTAACATTGTATCATTTATTTAATTTTTAGAATCATTAGATTAGTTATTATCTTATAATTTTGTTTTTAACATCAAAATTTGTTTTTTATATTTCTTTGGATTTCCTTTTTTTGAAATTCAACCTTCTTTCCTAGTTTTCTCTAGATCTTATATATCATTGTCAATCATCTCATTTCCATTTAATTAAGTGAAAATTAATTGCACTTGTTCAACATTTGAATATTTTTTAGTTGTTTAGGTCTTCTCCCTTTTGAATGTGGTAAAAGAAATAAGATCAACACTCTTTTTTCTTCACTTGTGATGATCCCCATTGTCTCGTATGACAAGAAAAAATAATTTTGGGGCATTATTGTTAAAAAATAAGAGGATTCTTTAGTATGTCACAAATGTGCATGCTATGATTTAGGTTATGTAAGATCCCCATGAATATGTGAACACAAGTATATGATTTAAAAAAGTGTAGGTTGAATTAACACTCAAAAGATTAGTCCATTATCAAAATGGTACCCTAAATGTATGATTTCATCTTTGAGAGAGTATTGATCAAATATAAAATCTAAGGCAAATGTCATGTTATCATTATCTATTTTATTTCCAATATATCTTAGTTTTTGTGCCAATCCAATTTTAAATACATTTTTCTAGTATAGATTTAATTATTCTTATCTTCAATCTTATTTTACAAAGTAGCAAGTTAAGTTTTCTAAATTATCTATTTCTAATTATTTCTCATTTATGTAAGCTAGTTTGTGCGTACTTGTATATTAATATGAATAACATAGGTTAGTCCTAAAGAGATTATATTTTCTATTTCAAATAGATATTAAGAAACCTAAAATAGGAATAACGTAGTTAAAAAATCTTAAGACACTACTTTTCATTAAAAATATTATAACTTAAATATTGTTAGAATTTTTTTTGATTTATACAATGAATCATTTTGTATATTTGAAAATTTAATATTATACTTACGAACCTTTTCATTTCATTTATTTCATATAAATTCGTATATAATTGTATAGAATGTAATGAGTGATAACATATAGAAACAGGCATTGATCGTATTCTATACAACTATTCATATAATTGTACCAAATGAAAAACAAAAAATATATAAAAAATTCTATAACTAATTTTCACAATGAGATATTATTACAATTCTTAAATAACAGCCACTCTAAAGAAACATAATAAATTAAAAAAATATAATTATACAACATTTATCAACAAAATAATATTACGTCTTTTATATATCTATTAGCACTACTCCATATTAATAAAAGATTAAAAATATAATTCTAAATATTAATAGAGAAACTAACACATAATTTGATCCAAAAGCTATTGTCTTGATTATTTTAAGAATCAAGATTTAAGTGGATTATTAGTCATTATCGACTAGAATTCCACAATTACAAAAATTGAGTATTAGATTTACATTCATAAATATGGCGGAGAGAGCATTATCATGATCATCTGTACAAATGAGGTAAAAATAAATATCTGGAGTTTGATCTACCTTTTACAGCTGAATGAATAAGTTTTCAAGAAAAGGTTTAAACATATACTAATTAGTAAAGAAATGTAACTTGAAAAATAATACAAATCACATGATGAATTTATGTACAATACGAAAGCAAAGAAGTCCCGAACGATAACATTGAAAGAGAAAAACTATCCGCAACTACTATGACCAGAAGACAGTATATAGTATGCATGTTTGAATTCAAAAATGGTTGAAATGCACTACAATGAATAATAATAATAATCAAAGAAAAACTATACGAACATGGAAAAATCAAAGCAAAACATGTTGCGCACATACCTTTTACTAGCGCAGTAGCAGTAAGATTTCTGGATAGTTGAGAAGCTTCAGCAGAAGTAGTGATGCAGAACACAATATGCTCCAAACAATATGAAAAACACAATATGCTCCAAACTAGAACAGGGATGCATATAAAGAATAAGAAAGGAAATGTAGAATTGAGCAGGCTTCCCACTTCTTCTTTTTAAGGAAGTTGGTGTGTCATTGATGGCATTGATATTGCCATGTTGGCTTGCAAATCTTGTTTGTAGCTGGCGATCCCATCTCGGCATAAATTCCCCACCTTCTTGAATATGTCTGTTCTAGGGGAAAGTATTTCACTGCATCACCATCAAACATTAGTACGATAGTGATGCAGGGCGATAGGATGGCATGCAGAGGAGGGATATGGAAATGGGGATGGGGCATGGCGGGGGCATACCCGAGGTAGTTGATCCTCCTGGGTGGTGGTCTCAAGTTTTGTTTTAAAATATAATACAACTCACCTCTCTCCCTAAAGGATGGTTCCAACCCAAAAGGGAGTGTCCTTGCCGACTTTTTTCAACCCAAGTAAACACTTGTCTCCCTTATTCCATGTGCTAGGAAGAGATGGAAAATGATGGGTGCCTAGGGAGATTAATGTGCATAACTTTTTTTTTAATGTTTTTGTTTATGAAATTTTACTTGATTAGGGTGCTCCTTAATTTAGTTGTCTTATCTCATTATCTTATTTTTAAAATTGTCTCTTTCTCTCCATTTTAAAAAAATATTTGAATGATGTGATGTTGACTTGATATGTCACATGTTTATTGTGAACCCCATTTGCAACTTATAGAATAGGTATTTGTTAGGATAAGTATTTACCAATGATGTTTTTTATATACTCTTTTATTATTATTTATTCTACTAGATTCTAGTGAATATTCTTAGTATTATTAAATTACTCTGTATTATGGGGAAAGAATAATTTTTCTTTCCCATACATTTTCTAGAACACCATTTTGCACCCACATGCCTCTCTTTGGATTTCTTTGAGCTGTTGCTTTATTTTTCTTCCCATTTCCACAAGTATATGTATTTTATTGAGTTGATATATATATGTATTTTATTTTATTTTAATTTATGCTATCTATTTCATTCCTAACTCATAGTCTTAATGGTGTGTCCTATTTCCTGTCAAGAAGTTAATAACTCATTGCATAGTTTGTTTGATTTCTAAGGCCCATCCTATCTAACAATTGCATTACCAAATAAAAATGTTTGTTGTTAAAGATTTCAAATGCATGGAACATCAACCTCTAACCTTAGTCTATTATGGATATCTATCAAATCAGAATCTATTAAATGCTCATTTTATACTTCCATATGATTCAAGATTGAACATATAATGCACTTAATTATTTTCATGAAAATGTAAAACAATAGGATAACAAGGTACTAGATTCATTTACATTCTACTAATTGTCTACTATGATACTAAATCTATTTTCTTGATACATTCATGTTCATGAGAATAGACCTTTAACAACAATACAATAGAATTCTCTCTACTATTTCTCTTTAAACATGCACAACAAACTTATTACATTTGATCACAAGGTGGTAGACTCTTCTTGCCAACACTACATAATGTAATATCTCTAAACAAAATGATACTCATTCCTACTAGTGTCAAAGAATAGGAGTAATATCAACAATTCTACAACCACACATAAAGCACATAACAAGATGGAGTTTGCTGCTCCATTATCAACCCAACTACAATAGTATTTCCTCCTATTATACGATGAAATCTTCATGACTTCCAAGTATCTAGATACACCAAGACCTAAAAGGATAAAAAATTATGGAAGCATGGAGGCTCACCTCCCAACCTAGGCTTCTATGAAGCCACCCACTGAGTAGGGGAAACAAGAACCAAACAAGTTACACACATACTTCACTAAAGCTTGAATGAAAACACAACACATGCACAATGATTCACCATTGGAATCATAAAATATTGCGTGAAGGTGGGCTCTTCAAAGAGGAGATATTATAACAACATAAATAACATATTGCCAAAGCATTTTACCTACATAAAAAAAATAATGCCATTGCATTTGCCACTCAAGGCCTTCAAAACATATCATATCCTCCTCATTCACCAAAACGTCCTTGTACCTCCCAAACAACAAGATTCATGGCCTTAATGGAGCCCATACTCCATGATATTAACAATCCTCATCATGAGGTAATTTTTCTCAACTGCAATGGCAAGCCCAACTTATGCCCTTCACCCAAGGCTTATCTTCCCTCCCAAGGGTGACTGAAGCCTTCACACCCATAAAACACATTCAACATGAAAACAAAAGAGAAGAAAAAAAGTAAAGAGCAAACAAAGGGAAGAAAACCTCCAAATCCACATGACACATTCACCTCTCCACAACACAATGTCCAAGTTCATAACACAAGCTTCACAATGCAAGCATACTCCATTGATAACTCTTCACACATGCAGATTTTCTCATCCATGCCAAAGGAAAGAAAAGAAAAAGAAATTGGTTTTGAGGCACCAACCTTGGTCCAAGCTAGGGTAAGGATAATTTTAGTATTGCTCCCTTCATCTCCCTCCAAAAAATTAGTTGTCTCTAAAAATTAGAGAGTGGGTGAACAACCCACTAACTTGTCACACCTCCCCTAAAAGACTCTCCACTAACCTTTTTTTAGTAGGACCATCAAGCCTCCCCTTTCTTGCATTGTTGTCCCACCAAAATAAGAAGGTTGACCAAGTGGGGTTGTAAGGGTTCTATCATGGAAAAACTCAAATTTCGAATTCGTTCAAATTGGCTTTGTTTAAGGGGTTCCCTAAGCTAGGAAATCATTAAAATAATTGAATTTAGGCCCCTAACATGCTATACTACCATTTAGGTGACTTTTTAACAATAAAACAATACTTTAGGATCCCATTTAAGCCCCCTAAACCCCTTATCATGTTTGAATTCGAAATTCAACATGATGGTGACCCATCCTAACACTCTCTCCCAAATGGGTGTACTAAAGCATTAATTGAAAGGAAAGAAAAGGACCAAGATTAAGTGACCTTGTGACCAACACCCTAGGTGACATTTCATCAACACATAGACTATACAAGTGTCAAGTGACACATAAAAATGCATTACATTTTCCTTGACATGCCCTTAATGCATCGAGATTATGATTAATCATATCCACAAGCAAGCAACCATACAATTACAAAGAAAAATACTTTCACAACGAGGCTTTTGAATCTTCCAAATATTTGCCTTGGTTAAACTATGTTTACAAGGTTTGGATCTTGTTTCCCCCAAGAATTTCTACGGTTCCACTTCCTACACATTAAACTCAAGCATTAGTAGTCCAAGGGGTCATATAACATTTATAAAATCAATAAATATAGTGATATCCATAATTCTAGTAAATTTTCCTTTCTATTTATTTCCATTCAAATAATCCAAGATGTTAGAATATCAAATTTGCATACCATAGATCATCAAATTAACATCTTCTACATTTTGAATAATATCAAAATCAAATTATCATCTATTTATGTGTCATAAATCGTCATGATCATTTTTCTGCATATCATAATCATTTACCTCCTAAAGCATCATAAGAAAATTAACATTTATTCATAATCAAATTAATGTTTAACATCATATCAAAATATAATAGTATCATGTCATAAAATTTCATCAATATATTTCCAATCATTACTTACACAATAACATGTTCTAAGTGCATAAAATAATGTAACCACTATTGTAGTATCAAAATGCGTAGATAAAGAAATCCTCTATCCATCTAAGTCTCAAATACTATCAAAATATCAAGTTCTCAAATATCAAAATAAAATACCCATGCTATGATGGGTTAGGGTGAGGCCTTACACAAGGTTTTCAAACAATTCATCTCCATATAATATTCAAAACATTACAAATTCAAGATATATGTATCAACATTTATCTCTCTTAACATAAAATTTTTTTTGTTCTAACACTATTACAATACTTGTCCATCATAACCATGGAACACTGAGGTCATATCTGTTACATCATTAAAACAATAAATGGGTCCTAGCATATGTCTTAAGTGGAGGGCACTAATATGGGAACTAGTATCTTTCAGTCAAATTAAACATAACAACCTTCCTAGCAATACCCCTTTATTACATTATGAGGGTGTATGTGTTCTAAGGTTAATCCCTCAAGCCAATAGAATGTTCCAAAATTGTGTCGTCATGATTTAAAAAAAACAATCTACAAATAAAACCATTTATGTTTTGTCATTGTTATAATCTACATCCATTTTTATTTCTTAGGAGAGAAAGTGTTAACACATCTTTCCTAATTTGGCTAGTGAATCATTCCATAAATACCTTGATTGCATCCCTAGTTTGAACATCTAGAATTTCATTTCCTGTGATCCTATCTTATAATAACCAACATCTGCTTTAGTCTCTAATAGGATCTCATAATCCATTATTAATAACAAAAAGGTCAATCATAATCTAACTAACTCCTAATCATATTTATTTCATTAAGATCTGTAATAGGATACTATTGTGGGCCTTACATAGGCACATATTGTATCTATCTAGGTATGGAACATCACAATGAAAACCCTTGAATGATGAGTTTTTAGCCTTCATGGATTCTTCTATCCTCATTATTCTTTTTAATTTAGAGTTCTCTCCCTACACACCTCTATTTGTAGGTAGTTCATGGTGCAATCTTCTTCCTAGATTGGGTTGCTGCTAGGAAGGGTATACTTCTTCATTTGTTTAAGAGAAATCCTCACCGAATCATTTGGATCATAGGTCCTAGCTAGGGTAGTGGGAAGTTTAAATTCAGCTAAACACTGATCTATTTCTTCTATGGCATCTTTTCCTATCAGAAAATCACCTATTTTAGTGTTTCTAGCTACAAAAGAGCCTTTCCTAATAGCAGGTCCTAGATACTCTCTATTCATCATTAGTACTTGCTAGAAGAATTCTAATCGGCCTAGTCTTTTAGGGACATACCTAGGTAATACATAAGGAGGCTGAGGACAACTATACACTCTTATAAATGAAAAATCTTCAAATAAAAAATAAACTAGCCTAATCATGGCTAAGTACCCTATCCTCATTTGGGAAGGAAGATGGTCTAATTAAAATTATTACCCCTCTAGGTGTTATTTCATTTATATCTATTAACATATTCATGATTGGAAATACAAAATCATTATAGAAAGAAATAGTACTAGCATAGGGATAAAACCTTTTCTAGAAGTGAGTCCATAATTACACAGGAAATGTTTCTTTATTCTCCTTAGTAGCTTCAATGAAGTCTAGACTAATGTGCCCTATGTTCTTGAAGAGGATGATGTGCATCAATAATGAATAATGAAAAAACCTTAAATTTCCCAAGTTCCCTTTCTAAGTTTCCTCAATTTCCTCATGCATTCTATCAATGATGTATTCCAAAAAATCAAAACAGACATAATGATTTGGATCCTATATATCCAAAGCAATGATATATACATAACCTAAGGAATTGATGGTAACGTCGACTCCCAGTGCCTTCTCAATCCTAAAGATGGTATATTTGAAATATGTGTAGAAGAACTCTAATGGCATTAGATCCCCTACCTTCTTGGGCAACTCTCCCTTTTCTTTCTTTGGTTTAGGAATGTGCCTCCTCATGGTAGTTCCAGTGTAGAAATTTTTGGAATTCTTGAAGGTTTCATTCCTTTTTTATTTCTCAATTTTCTTTGTGAGAGCACCTCCTACATCAAAAACTTCAATGAGGGTCTACCTATCCAATCTATAGAGGACACTCATATATTTTTTGTGAAAGGCCTTAGGAGTCAAATTATAAAACTTAATCAGTGCTTTCACCAACTCAAAATCAATTATTACTTTTGGCATTATCAATTTTGCCACGTTTCTAATCCATGGGTTGCAAATTAGAGAATTTGCATATATATTTTGATAAAAATACTAGAATAACTCATTTTCATTAGTCTCAGGCACAATGGTATCCCTAGAGAAGGACTATACATCTTTGAAGACATGGGCATTTAGTGTTTGAGTATGTGAGGACCCTAGGAGAAAATACACCCACTCTTTTGCATATAAAGTTGCTAACTTTGGCTTTGCTTACTTTGTGGTCTATGAAGATCCTTCCACTTCAACCTATGCTCTCATCTTTCCTTCCTCTTGTGCCATGATCTCTGTAACTAAAGATTTTAGAACAATTGTCTGTCAATACTATCTTTGAAAACTTTTAAAATTCTTGCAAATTTTGGTGCTCAAATTCATATTCCTAACTTATGAAAAATATTTTAATTGAGGAATTAGTTACATCAATATTTTTGTGAAGCTAGAATTTTAGAGGAGGATTTATGTATATTAATGTCGATGTGCATGGGAAATCTCAAAACTTGTAAAACTGCAGAGCCATAACATGTATAACTAGTCATTTAATTCTTTTATGGATCTCTTGATAGGAAATAATTTTTGAAATCATATTTGGGTTTCCAACAGTCACTTTTAACTTATTATTTCCTCCTTATGACCCAGCAACTACAACATCTTTCCTTTTTCCACCATTTTGTAGTCTATTCTCAATTATTGACAACTAACTATGAGATCAAGTGACCATAGGTTCTGATCCTTTATTTTTCTTCAATTTTTCTTGCATTGCATGGTCATGGTTAAAATTTCTTTTATTTTTATTGACTGTGCAACCAAGTGATCAAACCCTTTTAACCATATTTTCCAGGTTGTCAGTTACTTATTTTACCAATTAGCTAATGTCATGACCACACGATTCAATATTTCTTTCAACCTTTCACCATTGCATGGTCAACAATAGATCTTCATTGACTAGATGCTTGAATGAGTGATCAAACCAATCTCCTAGTTACGTCCACACTTTGATGAAACATTTTTTAAAGGTGACCATGGGATCAATGTAACTTTAACTACCTTGCTTGGTCACAATTAGGAAAATACTTTTCCATTGACCCGCTACAACTTAGAGATCAAAGGGAAATCTTGACTTTTCTAGGTTGCACCCTTCATTACTATAGTTTGATTAGGGTCCTTAACTGTGTGACTAACTATAGTTGCATGGTCACACATTTAAAACAAAATAGCCTTTATCAGGAGATAAAAGATATAAAGTAAAGTGCACTCTTAGGGATTTGAAAATTAAAAAAAAAGTGGAAAGCCTAAAAAATAAGT
The DNA here is from genome assembly GCA_028749045.1 of Cupressus sempervirens. Taxonomy (NCBI): domain Eukaryota; kingdom Viridiplantae; phylum Streptophyta; class Pinopsida; order Cupressales; family Cupressaceae; genus Cupressus; species Cupressus sempervirens. The sequence goes on from CM053789.1 coordinate 151,185,400, forward strand.
TTATGCTTATGGTAAAGAATAATCATGAAAATCTCAAAAAAACCCTAGGTACTTGGCACAAATAATAAATCCCAAAATAAGGTTTTTTCCCAGGGGATGAAAACATACTATGGTAAGCACAATTCACTCAAAGGTTTGGACAATTTGGCAACGTAACATGGGAAAAAGGGGCAATTTGAAATGAGGGCTAATAGTGGCTCTATTTGGGGATGATGGATAATCAATATCTATGAAAGAAGTTAGAAACTCTAGGTTAAGCAGACCACACAACAGTAAAAACATGTATAAAAAAGGCTATAGACATATGCATAGGAAAATTTATAAATGTGCAAGGACATTCACACCTAAATACTATTCATGGAAAATAGAATACCATCAACATAAGTATTTCTTAAAGAATTATCCATGAATTGACAATTCAAGAAAGCTCCCTGATAGTTCCTTGATAAACTATGAGTCATCACCCCAAGTAGAATCCACCAAATATGGACCGAGCCATATAGGATCAAAATTTTCATGCTTTCCTTTATCATTCAATCATGCATTCCACATCAAGACAAGATCATCTAGTTCAAACTTTCTTTCCACTACCTTTTTTTCATACAAATGATTCATTTGTAATTGCATTTTTATATTTTTTTTAGAGTCTTCCTTCTTGTTTCATTTAATCAAACTAACTCATCCATCCTTTCTTGCATATCATGAATGATATCATCATCATAGATCTAGATGTAGTTATACAAACCCATCATATTTTTTTGAGGCATTCTAGCTTAAATTTCATATGCAAGGTCAAAAGGTTATAAACCAATTGCCTTCTTCATTGTCACTCTATTAGCCAAGATTACTAACTACAATTTAGAGTCCCAAGCCTTCTTCTTATAATCCAAAGTCCTCTTTATGACTTTTAACAAGCTCTTATTTGTAGATTCATCTTGTCCATTCCCTTGTGGATGATAAGGTGATGAAATTGACCTAGTGATGCCATTTTTATCACAAAAGTCAATAAATTCTCCAGATCTGAAGCACATAGCATTCTTAGTTACTATTCTTTCAAGACAACCAAATCTTGAAGTAATGTTATTCAATAGGAAATTATTTACCACTTTACTAGTAGAATTCGTAGTAAGGATAACATATACCCATTTTGTGAAATAATCAGTTGCAACCGGTATCTATTAGTAACCACTACTAGAGCTAGGTGATATTTCACCTATAAAATTCATCCCCCATTGTTGAAAGGGCACCTTGAAATGAACTGATCTCAAAGGTGTGTTCCCAAAAAACTTCAATTTTCTCGCAAACCTATGGCAAGGGTCACATTTCCTAACTAGGAATTGAGCATCCTTAAATAAGCTGAGCCAAAAAAAGCCCGCTCTAATGACCTTATGAGAAATATTTTTTTCCATATAGTGCCCACCACATATTCCTAAATGCATCTCACTTAGTATTCTTTCTGATTCTTCTTGATCAATGTATTTCAATATTATACCTTCAAAATTTCCCCACCAAAACTTATCATTGACAATGATGTATCTAAATGAATGTAATTTTACATGTTTCCTTTCTTTGTCTATTAGACTGGGTGGAGATTGCATATGCTATAAATAGTTTATCACATCTTTGCACCAATCATAATGATCCATATCACATGTACTAGAACATAGGTTTTGATCTTAAAAATTTATCTAGTTAGCATCTAAATTTTCCTAAGCCATAAGTTTAGCTAATCCCTAACCTCTTACCAACTTCGTAATCTAAATATCTATGTTAAACTCTTGGATTTTGTTGATCGATCTACACCTTCTACTAGACATTTCTTTCTGAGAAAAGATATCCTTTTCTATTGCACTAGGTACAAAAGCAATAATAATAGGACCTACTAGGTAACACCTAAAATCCTTGACAAATTTGACTAAAGCATATGCCTACTTCTCATTGGTTTCATACTTAAGTTCTATAGGCTGTAAAGATTTACTAAAAAATGCTATAGGTTGTTCATGTCCATCTTCATTTTTTTGAAGTAAAACTGTTGCAATGGTATGAAAATATTCAAAAGAAAAAATAGGCATAGGCTATTCAAAATTAGGGGTCGTAAGGGTTGGTGCATTCCTAATGGCATTCTCAATTTCTTGGAAAGCAATAGTAGGCTCACTTTCCCAATTGATAGTTGCTCCTTTTTTGAGCATTTTTGAAATTAGCCTACTGATCTCAGCAAAGTTAGTTACAAATCCCCTCAAGAAATTAACTTTCCCAAAGAAGGATTGGATACCTGTTACCCCACATTTCATCATGTACCCATTTTGCAAAGTGGAAAATTTTGTGTCTTTGTTTGGTCTAGGTATGTCTAGGTCTAGTCCTCCTTTCTTAGTTGAAGTCTCTCCATTAGATTATCCATTTTTCCCTTCTCTTGCATCACAAGGTTAGGTGGGGTTTTCCCTCAAAGTCATGAGTTTGTGGGTTTTTCAAAGTTTACAATTATAGAATAGTTATGTAGAATATGTCATGGTTAACGACATATTTATAATGAGAATTTGTAGGGAACTCCAAGGATGACTAGAGAGGAGGTTTAGCCTAGAGGAAATGGTAGCTATTAGTCAGTTTGGTAGCTATTTTATCTAGTTCTCATCATTCTCCTATTTGCATCTTGCAGTCTTCGATGGATTTCTTTTGAAGCTACCCAGGTATTTGAGCGACATGATTGTGCTGATAGAGATCATGAGGTAGGTGATCCAAGTGAACGTGTTGAGTACAAGCCTAAAGAAGAAGGGGTATGAATTCCCTATGAAGGTTGGAGCTTAAAGTTGTGAGTCTCACTTTGATGCAAAAAATATGCTCAAAGCATTTGAGACTAAATATCAATTAGAGGCATATGAGGTCGTAAGATGTATCTTTGACTCGAATGGGTATGCAAGAGATGTGTTGGAGATTGGGAGCATGATCAAACATATCAAAGATTATTGGGAAGACTATAGAGATGAGCTTCAAAGAAAAGATTGTGCTTTTGCTAGGCTCACAATGGAGCAAATCAAAACATATGGTATCAACTTTGATGTAGAAGGCTTGGAAGATGATGACCAAAATATGTATAGTAATACATATTTAACTAAGTTAAGTGGGATTCCCATCAATTTAGAGCCATATGTAGATGTTGAAGATAATTTTGATATCATGATGATTAGAATCATCAAGAGAATGGGGAAATGGGTTGAATGGACAACCAAGAGGAGCCAGACAAAAGGTGCAACCACTCAAGCTTCTTGAATAGCTACAACACCTTTGTCATATTAGAGTGATACACCAGGCATAACAATAGCTACCACTCAAGGGCTACCTCAACCTTTACATGGAGATGATCAACCTTTGGACAAGAATATCCCCATAACCAAGACTTGTCATGATGGTTCCCTCCCAGTCATTGGAACCCAAACTAGTACTAAAGAAAAGAAGATGGAGGAGCCAAAGGATAGAATGACTTCCTTAATTCCATTCCAATATGTTACACCAGTTCCATCACCTCATGTTTCTTCAATCCCTTCTCCCCATACTACTCCAATTCCCTCTCCTCATCAAAGTCTCATTCTGCCAACAAGTGCTACACTTCCACAACCATGTAGCTCTTCAATATAGATAGTAGACTTAGGGGATGAGAAGAGAAATAGTAGTGAGTCTACTGAGTTTGATGAAGTAGCAAAGAAAACACAAAGAAGTTCCTAATCTTGACAAAGACAACTTCGATGCTTGGAAAAGTATAATGAAGTTGCACCTTGGATCAATAGGTAACCATGCACAATCCTCAATCATAGTAGAACGCGTTGACCTAGCTGGTGTGCCTACTACTAAAGATATGAAGAAAAAGAAGGAGCACAATTAGGCAATGTTGGAAATTGCCTCTGCCCTCAGCTATGTTGAATTTGATGACATCAATCAATGTAACACTACATTAAAGATGTGGGCTTCCCTATCAACTATTTATGGAGGAGACTCAAATTTACAAAGAGCCAAGGAAAAAATCCGCAGAGGTAAATTTGATGACATGAGAATGGAAGAAGGTCAGAATGTTGCTCAATATGTTTCTAGAATAAAAGAGGTTGTTAGTACAACAAGAAGTGCTACTAGTCATTTAGATGATGATATTTTCCTTAGCAAAGTATTAAGAATCTTACTACCTATTTATGGTATTAGAGTCTCAACTATTTGAGAATTGAGATGCATTCTAGGGAAAAAAACTAAGTCTTGAAGGTTTGGTAGGAACACTTACTACATTTGAGCTATCCAATTTTGATAATTACAAACACAAGAGTCTTGAATCTTCTTTCAAGGCCAAGATATTTCTAAAAGAATCTAAAGAAGAGGTAAAGTGAAAGAAGAAGAAAATAAAGATAAAATATGCATCTAGTGGCAACAATACAATTGAAGAAGATGTTGAATAATTGGAAGCACTTCTGGCCAAAAGATTTCACAGAGGAAAAGGTAAATTTAGAGGTAAGATGCCTATAATTTATTTTAATTGTAATGAAGTTGGTCATATTGCAGCAAGATGCACACAAAAGAAGAACTATAGAGAAGGAAACAAGTAGAAAATTAGAAGAGAAAATGATCGCAAAGATTAGAAAGACAAAGGCAAGAAGTGCTACATTGTTGAGGAAGATGATTCAGATGAACATGATGATGAAGTAGTCTATGTTGCTATGAAGGATGAGTTAGATGAAGGTGAAGAAACAACACTGAAAATTTGTGTAAACAAGAATGATAGATGGATCATTGATAGTGGATTCTCACATCACATGACAAGAGATAAAAATAAGTTTGCCAACTTAACTCAGTATGATGAAAGTAGTGTTAGATTTGGAAGTGATTCTCCAAGTCTAATAAAAAGGAAAAGGTTCCATTAAGCTTATAGAGAATATCTAATGTGACAATGCATATTATGTTGAAGGATTGAACTAAAATTTGTTGAGTGTGTCACAATTAAGCAATGTAAAATGCAAAGTAGAGTTTGGAAAAAAAGCTGACAAGATCTATGATATAAATGGAAATCTAATAGGTAAGTGAGACAAAACTAGAAGCAATTTGTATTACCTAGACATAGATAATGCTACTTATCTTGTAGTAAGCTTTGATTATCTGTGGCTATGGCATAAAAGGTTGTGTCATGTTAACTTTGATAATTTGATTAGCATGAGTAACCAAAAGAAAGTAAGAGGATTACCTAAACTGAAAATGCTTGATAATTTAATGTGCAAACAATGTCAGCTAGGCAAGATGACTAAGTCTAGCTTGAAAAGAAAAACCTTCACTTCCAAGGAAGTACTAGAGTTAGTGCATATTGACTTGTGTGGTCCCATAGAAATGAAAAGTTATAAAGGAGATAGATATATAATGTTGTTTGTTGATGATTACTCTAGGATGATGACTATCATGTTTTTAAAGAAAAAATCTGATGCATTTCAATTGTTTAAGTGGTATTTGGCTAGGGTTGAGAAAAAAATAGGTAAAAATCTAAAGTGTCTAAGATCAGATAGACGAGGATAGTTCACATCAAAAGAATTTGAGACATTCTACAATGAAAAAAGAATCAAAAGATAGACTTCAACACCAAGAACCCCACCACAGAATGGAATTACAAAGATAAATAGATCAGCGATGGACTATGCCATAACATTGGTGATGGAGAAAAATGTTGCTCTAAATTACTAGAGAGAAGTTGTAAGTATAACTGTCTACACCCTGAACCGAGTACAAATCAAGAAAGGTAAAAATGCAACACCTTTTGAACTATGGTATGGTCACTCACCCAATGTAAAACATTTCAAAGTATTTGGCAGAAAATGCTATATTCTTGAGGATACTAGATATGGTAAATTTGATAAAAAAAAGTGATGAAGGCATGTTCCTTGGTTATTCCACAAGAAGTAAAGCATATAAGTGTTTAAATACTAACACTAAAAAAATTGTGAAAAGTGCAAATGTGAATTTTGATGAATACACAGAAGTTCATAATGATGAACCCATCAATAGACTAGAGGAATACAAATAATTTGTATACTTCTATGAGGAAATACCTGCTGAAGAAGAAGAAGCCAATCAAATTGGGAGTCACAAATAGTGAATGTCGAGTTGCATTTAGATGCCAAGTTGTAGAATGAAGAAAATGTTCATTCTGATTTTGAAGTTAGCACACATGATAGAGATGTTGAACTACTAGAAAGAGATGTACACAATGACTCTGAAGCTAAAAGACCAAATATAGAAGCAAGAACTAAACCAAGACTATCCTGGTATGTTAGAAGACATCACCTTGCTGAACAGATCATTGAAAACAAGGATGCTAGGCCAATGCCAAGGAATAGACTAAGAAGTGAATCACAACTGTTGAGCTAGACATAACGTAAGACAATGAGAGATGCATTAGAGAGTGCTGATTGGTACAAGGCCATGAAAGAGGAGATTGAGCAGATACAAAAGAAGAAAACTTGGAGTCTAGTTCTAAGACTAGCTAATAAAAATGTGATTGGAACCAAGTGGTTGTCTAGAAACAAGTTAGATGAAAATGGTGAGGTCACAAAGAATAAGGCTAGACTGATTTGCAAAGGTTATGCCCAGGAAGAAGATATAGACAATGGGGAAACATTTGCCTTTGTTGTGAGAATGGAAGGAGTAAGAACATTACTTGCATATGCTACATACAAAGGATACAAAGTCTACCAAATGGATGTTAAGTCTACATTTCTGAATGGCATATTGGAAGAAGAAATCTACACATAATAGACAAAAGGATTTGAGGATGAAAAAAATGAAGATATAGTATGTAAACTACACAAAGCTCTATATGGTTTGAAACAAGCACCAGGAGCATGGTATGAAAGGCTTCAAAAGTATCTTGTGAAGATTGGATTTGAGAGAACTAATGATAAAAACAATCTATACATCAAATTAGAAAAAGGTAAGGACATATTGTTATCTAAAATATTTTTTCATGACATAATATTTGGAGGAAAGGATGCTCTATGCAAGGATTTTGCCAACCAAATGAAACATGAGTTTGAGATGTCAATGTTAGGTGAAATAAAGTTCTTTATTGGAAAGCAAGTTTATCAATTGAAGTTTGGAATGTTTGTTACCTAGTCAAAGTACATCAAAGAGATACTAAAAACTTTTGGACTAGAAGATTAAAAACCTATGAGTATGCCTATTGTAACTAGACTCAAGATATCAAAGAATGATGAGTTAGTTGAAGTGAATTAGACACTATGTAGGTCAATGATTGGTAAGTTGCAATATGTTGTACACAATAAACCAAATATTGCATTTTCTGTTGGTATAATTGCAAGATTTTTTGCAAGTCCAAAGGAAAATCATCTTATGGTAGTAAAAAGGGTAATGAGGTATCTAAATGGAACTAGGGACTTTGGCTTATACTATAAGAAGAATGAAAAATTTGAATTAAAAGCCTACACTGATGCAAATTGGGGAGGAAATATAGATGATAGAAAAAGCACCATTGGAGGAGCACTCTTTTTAGATAGAGGACTAATTACTTAGACCAGCAAAGAGAAAAGTTGCACCTCAGAATCCATAGCTGAAGCAGAATATGTTGTTGTTGCCATAAATTGCAAAAATATTGTATGGATCAAACATCTATTAAAAGATATGAAGGAGGAGATAACTAAGCCTATGATACTTTACTGTGACTACACCAGTGCTATCAACATATCAAAAAACCCAATGAAGTATGCCAATAAAAAGCACATAGCAATCAAGTATCATTATGTAAGAGAGCTAGTTGAAGACAAACATGTGAAGATGGAATACAGTAATTCCAAGGAACAAATTGCTGACATCTTTAAAAAACCATTACCTAAAGATGCATATGAATATATTAGAGGTAATTTAGGGGTGATTCCCCTATCTAAGGTTGTTTAAGCAATAAAAAGATTGCCCTACATCAAATAGCCTAATTGCTGAATGATATAAGTTGATGCAAAGGATCATGCTTTAGGATTTTGCTTGAAGTAATCAAAGTGCTAAATTTCCAAAATAGTCACAAGAAAGGTAATAGAGGGAGAAAATTGAGCTACTACAAACTTTATATATGCATGATTAAGATGTTGAAGGTAATATGTCTTTGGCATTATTGTCAAAGAGGGAGAAATAGTAGAAACTGATCAAATATATAGGATCAAAAGAACAAAGGGAGAAATAACATAGTAGACTAATCAAATCTATAGAGGAAGAACTCTTCAACGAGATTAGAACAAAGAAAGAGAGAAAAAACAAGAATTTGGTAACAAGATAGAAGGTGAAATGGCAAAGATTGGTTCAACCCTAATCAAACAAAAGGATAAATGCAACAAAGCTCTAACCAAAGCTAAAACAAAAGGAAGAAGCAGCTAAAAGGGAGAAGATCAAGAACTCAGAGGGAGTTAAGTAGAAAATAGTTTAGGATAGAAAGGAAAAGATTTCTTTTTGGAATTTTCCTTACTGTTTTAGCTAAGTTTAACTTGTAGGTAACCTAGTTGATCAGTTTGGTTTGCCATCAATGCCAAAGAGGAAGATTGTTAAAATTTGATTGAAAAGATCATTTTTGAGAAAGAGGGAGATCATTGATAAAGAATGTTTTCAATAATTTCTTTGTCACTGATGTCAAACTTGCTATTTTCTAGAATGAAAATTGCTTATAAGATCCAAGTACTATCACTTAGTTGATTGATGAAGAGGATTTAACTAATAAGATGTAACAATAGTACCTAGAGGAAAGGTTAAGTTATGATTTTGTAATGAAGTACAAGGATCAGTTAAGACAATGTTGAAATGATGAATTGATAATCTACTTGAAGGTACAAAGGGTGGCTACACTTAGAAACTTTAAAAGAACAAGTTATAACAAAGACTATCTACAAAGCCTAAACAAAGTCTATAGTGGGTGTTGAGCAAGTTAGTTAATTTCGAGCAAGATTATCAGTTAGTGCCAAAAAAATGCAAAATCTAGTGTGTACTGAGTAACTTAGTTGGTGCTAAGAAAAATGTAATAGGTTTTGAGCATCAATAAAACTTAGTTGATGTTGAGTGAATTCATGGTTGATGCCAAGTAACACAGTATGTGTCAAGCATCAAGAGATCAATAGCTATCGAGCTACTGCATTATTTGAAATGTCAAAGATTTTCCAAATCTATGTTGATAAGTTTGTTATCTTGAATTTGGTAAACTAGGTGGAAGATAATGATGATGAGTTGGTGGTACAAAATTTGAGGTTAACCATTTTTAGGAAAATTCTAGTGGATTCTACATGAAGTTTCTAGAAGAAACAAGATAAAGGGTAGATACATTATATCTGACCTAATCTATTCAAACCCTAATCTAAGTGACGGAAATTAGAGTGGGAAAAGCAATCCAAATTCCTACTTAAGGAGTTGGTGGTCATGAAGCACAAAAAATGGTTGGCCATAGTGTGTGGTGTCAAGGACAAGGCATTAACAAGGAAGAACAGAGTATAGAGACTCTGCTTCAATAAGTGATCACAAGAGAGTCTATATTGGCACAATAAGCAAGAGGCTTAAGGAGAAAAAATCTTGAAGAGTGGAAAAGCTATCAGAACTACAGAGACTGGAAGTCAAACAAAATTGTGATTTGAATTGAGATCTAAAATTTGCAAGTTTTATTGTAAGTTGTATCAAATCAAAAGCCCTTATTGTTACTTTCTAGTAATTCTATCTGTTAGGGAAAATCCTATGGACTTAGATTGGTTTAATAGCCATTGAGAAATCCTTTAATAGCGTGAAATTCCAAGATGATGTTCTAAATTCCTTTAACTAGGCTCACTTCTAATAGGGTGATTGGAAATCCCTTAGCTAGGTCACACTTAATAGTGTGTGTTGTAACCTTAAAAAGGGTTGGTCTTTCATAGGGCATCACTTCAAAAGAGTGAGAAAGAAGTAGCATGTTACTGGTGGTTTTTCCCAAATTGGGTTTCCACATAAATCTTTTTGTTATGTGTTGATATTTCATGTCTTATTGTTGCATGTTGATTTAATAGTAACTTGATAGATAGAATGTTTAGCTTGGATGCATGAAATGTTTAATAGGCTCACTATACTTAGTGAAAAAGTTTTATTACAACATCTAGACCTTGAATAACTGATTCACCCCCCCTCTCAATTATTCTAAAGAATTTCTACTAATTGTATCTTGACAGAATGTTCTTGTAATTGTCCTCGCCTCAAGTATATCCTCTATGTATCACACCTAGCTTGTAGATCTTCCATATCTATCTTCTTATGCACTACATGGTAGGGTTTAATTTGAAAACCTCCCTAATCAATTGTGGTGAAACCCTAAAAAGATTATCACCAGAATGATTTTTCACTATCCTAGTTATTCGATCATACTTCTTTGACATTGTTGTAAGTAAGTCATCATCAAAGAAAACCCTTTGTACAATCAATTTCCAATGTCAAATTCACACACATTTCTCAGAAGGGTATCAAGTTTTCTTTCTAAAAAACCATTTTTAGAATAACTCTAAACCTCCAATTGATGTCTGAGCATGACTTAGCCAATTTTCCCTATCATAGAAACCCTCACTAGCCAATAAACTAGGGTTTTTAGGTATCAATTCCTTCCCCCTAGAGAATTCATTTGTGGATTGTGGTAGCTACTCTCAGAAATCATTGTGTACAACCCCTTTCTAGTAATCTACCTTTCCTAAGAAGTCTCTCCATGGAGGCATACTAAAAATATTATCATACTGCAACTATGATTTTCTAATTAACTAGAAGCCTTGGTGTTCACCTGATTTCCATGTTTATTTCATTGAAGAATTTGTTAGCAACAACTCAAAACCCTCAAAAAATGTAGCTTAAGCTCTAGATATTTCCAATCTATCAAAATTCTTTAGCCTTGGTGTCTAATAATGAAAAATTGGAAACATTATTGCAAATTTAGTCTCACACAAAACAACATTGATCAAAATTAATGTTACAACAATCATATCTCATATCGTGCTACAAAATTTAAAATTTAGTCATTAATCTTCATAAATCAAATAACTTAGCTTTAAAATAGAATCACTGCATTACCCTTTTGTGAAAATTGGCCACACATCAAAACATTGTTTCCCTGCATTCTTTAAAGTTTGAGCATTTCCATAAAGTGGGAAAGCAATGATCATGAAAAGCCTTAGTTGTTACTACACTTTCCTTTAATATTTTGGGCCCACTGAACACTCAACCTCCAACTCATCATACATGCAATACTCCTTGGAAAATCATTGTAAAGCATTTGGCATACATTCCACCTCAACATCTCCTAACAACCTCTGGAAAAAATGACCCCAGGTAGCTATATGTCAATTTGTCACTTTCCCACATTCTTTAAAACTTGTGCACTCTCATAAAGTGGTTAAGTGAAGTCCATTGATCTTTAGATGATTGATGGTGCAACATATCCTCTTTAATTTAGTTGAGTTTCCAATTACATCCAATGAAATAGCACTAAATTACCACCAAGTTTTGACAACTATTTGATAACTGCTTGGCTATTTTGATAGGTGTACCTTTTGTAGCCATAAAGGAGATGACATCACAAAATCCATGTGTTAAGATGTTGCTTCCCCACTTTCTCTAAAGGTTGAGTGCTTTCAAATTGTGGGAAAATGACTCTCGTTGATCTTCTCATGATCAATGATTAAGACTTAGAACATATAAGGTTAAATACTTTCAAAGGAAAAATATGCGGGTTGACTAATGGTTAAAACAATGGTTAGAGCAAAGGCAGCTCGGGTAAAATTTTTTGGGAAAAGATTTTTAAAAATCCTTGCACAAAATTTTTAAAATAAAGGTTTTCTAAGGGGAAAAAATTCCTACATATTTTCAAAAATGACCAAATGCAACCGTATTTCTTGAAAAACTAGGGCACAAATAAAATTAGGGTAAATTGAAATTAGAGACTTTTTGTTTAGGGTAAACAAAATTGAAACTCATAACTACTAATTTCAAATAATCAAGTATATTTTCACTATAAAATGTGATAATTTATATGAATGTGAAAAATTGGGCCAACAAAACCATTAGTTAAAATCACAAATCCCAAATACACAATCTCTTCTTGCATAAAAGAACTCTTTTTCGGATTAATCATCAACTTCTCCTCTTTGAATCTCCACAATACTTTCCTAACATGCTTAAGGTGTTCTTCCTTAGTCTTACTAAATATCAAAATGTCATCCAAATAAATAATCACAAAATTATCCAAGAATCTTTTCAAAACTTCATTCGTTAACCTCATGAAAGTACTAGGTACAATAGTCAAACCAAAAGACATAACCAACCATTCATAAAAACTATGTTTTTTCTTGAAAGCAATCTTCCATTCATCACCTTCTTTGATTTTGATATGATGATAGCCACTCTTTAAATCAATCTTGGTAAAATAATTTTATCTACTTAAATAATCCATTACATCATCCATACTTGGCATAGGAAACCTATATTTCACTGTGATCTTGTTAATAGCTCTAGAATTAGTACAAATTCTCCATTCTCCATTCTTTTTAGGTGCCAATTAAACAAGTACAACACATAGACTCAAAATTTCTCTAATCAAACATTTCTATAATAACTCATGAACTTGTTTGTTAAGTTCTTCATTCTCTGTAAGTGTCAATCTATATTATTCTTTATTCAGAAAACTAGCTACAGGAATCAAATCCCTACAATGACTTACACTCCTTACTAGTGGCAAACCATTAGATATATCCTCTACAACAATCTCTTTATATGTATTCAACAAGTTTTGAATTTCTACTAGTACTCAACCTCTACCTATTTCTACAATCACTTTATTATTACCAAATTTTGATATAACTTGGTCATTACCAACTTCTACCACTTGGTCATTACTACTAAAAATTAGTCCTCTAGGAATAATAGAAAAAAAAAACTTGGTTCCTTTTAATTTCTTTTTCAAAAATTTTCCCACTGACCATGCAAATTTTCACAATAGTACAATTAACCTCATCTGGACTTTCAATCAAAGGCAACAATATTTGGTTTTTCCCATTTACCCAAAGAGTATATTGATTCAATATTCCATCATGTATAGCATATCTATCATATTGCCAAGGTCTACCCAATAGAATATGACAAAAATCCATAGGCATAATATCACATAGAACTTCATGAAAGTAATGTCAAATCTTGAACTTCACAATACATTGTTCACTTACCCATATCTTGTGCTCATCCTTAATCCATGAAACATGATAGGGTTTAGGATGCTTCAGCCTCTACAACTGCAACTTTCTAACCAACTCTTATGATGCCAAATTTTTTGAACTTCGACTATCAATGATTACCTTGTAATATTTTCCAGCCATCTTACATATATCTTTGAAAAGGCTTCTCCTTAGGACATGTTCCTCAAAATTTCCCTTATTACATAAGGTTCTTCTCACCATCAAATTTTCTCCAGCCTTAGGACCACTTGGTAAATCCTCAGTAGCTCCTTGAATCACAACATTTATGTTACCTTTCCCACTTTCACACGATCTACATTCAAAGGATTTATGCCCTTCTTTACCACATTTGAAACAATTACCATGAAATCCACCTCTAGATCAAGAATTACCTCTTCCTTGGTAAGAACTAGCACCCTCTTGGTAAGAATCACCACTTTTCCACTTGATCTTGCCTTTGTCATAATTATTTTATTCAGATTTCCCTTTATCTTGCACAAAACTATCAGATCTACCACCTTTAGAATAATATCTACCTCTACCTCTCTAGAATGTATCACCTCTGGCTCTTTGTCTTTATTCATGCTTCTTTGTCAAGATCTCCTTAGCTTTCAAGGAATATCAGTATGCTTCTTTTGCACTTTCCAATTTCACAAAGCTTATCTCATCTTGAATTTGAAATCTTAATCCATTTATGTACCTTGCAATTTTCTCAACAGCATCATCAACATGTCTAGATCTAACGTCCATTCTATAGAATTTCTTATTATACTCCTTTAGAGTCATGTCTCTTTATCTCAAATTTTGCATCTTTCTCAAGAAGCTAACTTGGTAATCAATAGGAAGGAATTTGTTCTTTACCTTGTTTGCTATTTTCACCCAAGTTTTGATCTTCTCCTTTCCTCTCCCTTTTCTATCAATTTGCAAATGTTCCCACCATAGTGAGGCATGTCCTTTCAACCTAGTAATTAAAATCTTCACTTTCATGTTATTAGGAGCATTTTCATAGTCAAAGAACTTCTCCATTTTAGAGATCCAATCTAACACTATAGACACCTAAAATCCTTTAGAAAATAATATTTTTATTTTTTGAAAAATTCCTGATGACATCATCATTTATTAATTAATTATTTATTTAATTAATTTATTTATTTTTATTCTATTAAATCCCTTTATCTTAATTAAAAATATTTAATTAAGGAATCCCTCCCGAAAAATGTTTAAATCTTATTTAAACATTATTTCCTTATTTATTAATTATTTAATTAATAAATTGACCAAAAAACCCAAAATAAATAAAAATTTTATTTTTTGCCCAAAACTTGGCCAATTTCCTTAAGACCACTAACCTCTTCCAAAATCTTCTAATCCTTCTTTAATTTTGATTAAAGGCTAATCCCATCATTTCCTACCCCTAATCCCAACTCAAAATATTTAATTAAGATTAAATATTAATCCTCATGTTTATTAAAAAAAGTTTTAATAAATATCTCCTCAACCCAAACCCTTGAAATAAATAAAACTTTATTTATTTCCTAAAAATCTAATTTATCCTCATCCTAAGAAGTTCTAGACTCTTCTAGAAAGTCTTCATCCTCATCCTAGAAAATTCTAGACTATTCTAGAAAGTCTTTATCCTCATCCAAAGTCTAGAATCTTCTAGAAGATGTCTTTAAACCTCATCCTAATCCCCTCCTAACCTTGTCACATTCTCTAAACATGGGTTAAGACTTACTAACCCAAGCCAAAGTTAACAAATATCTCCTCCTTCACCCACCCTCATTAAATGCCATCCACTTGCCTATCCCTAAGCTAATCCTAAACCATCCTAATCCATCCTCTAATCATTTGCACAATCCTAAGCAAGCTTAAAACCCTTCTAATCAAGCCCAAGTCGAAATTACTCTCCTCTCCCTCAAAATATCTCAACCGTAAAACTTTATGAAGCCCACTAGGCCATAAATGACTCTTCCAAACCCTTTTATTGCTCTTACAAGCCATTATGAGGGTCTTTATGAAGATTTTATCCCATTGAGCCTCCTTTGTTGACTCATCCTTCCCCTTTCCTCCATCCTCTCACCCTGTGACATGTGTCACTCCCTGATTGGCTATAAGGAAGCACAATCCATGTGCTCTCCTCTCATGCAATCTGAGCCCTCCATGAGCTTTTTCCCATCCTTGCATCTTAGCCCTCAATCCCTCAAGGCTCTTGCCTATAAATTGGATCCTTCCCCTTTGCAAAATAACACAATCCATGAAGTAAAGTCATAATTCCATTTTAAGAAGCCATTTTACATCAAAACCATACACTCACACCCAAATTCCAACTCCATTTGAAGCCATTTTTGAAGCATAAGCTTGAGCATAGATCCTATCTATTTAGACAAAGCCACTCAAAAAGAGAGCTTCTTATTGAGAGAGTCCATTAATGGCTGATATTCTCAATTGAGAGCTCATCTTAGTCTATCTTGAAATTTATGAATTTTTTTTAGTTCGTAGAAGCTTTATTTAAATTTGGTTTCTATTAGCATACTAACATTGCTCATATACAAACACAACATTGGTATTCAATTTTTCATCATAATGAACAACTTCTACATCAAGCTTTGAATTTTCCCTAGATAATAACCTTAACGATCTTGCCTCATCTTGATCTTCTTTAGATTTTAGATTAGGGTTTGGTGCTACTACTTCATCACCACTCACATCACCAAGATGTGATCCTCTCCTCTAGGTGGTCTCTACAACATCTAATATGGCTTCAATCTATCTCAATGTATACATTAAATTTCCTCTACCTTGGACCATCTTTAAAAATTAGGTTCATGCAATATTGTAACCCTTTGCAAGTTGTAGGTCAAATCCTTACATCTTTTGCCCCACAACTAAATTCACTTAGGGTTCTACATAATCCAATCTCCACAAGGATGAACCTTGAGCTTTGATACCACTTGATGCAAGGAGGAAATAAACAACTAGGACCAAGAGCACACTTAGCTATCCAAACCACCTTGCAAAGTAAACACAATGGAAGAAAAAAAAAAGAACAAAACCAAGGAGAGAGAGAAAAAAATATTTTATTTATTCATCAAGTAATCAACATACATGCCTAGCTATAAGGCCTTCTGGGTTATGAGAAAATATAAAATACATTCAAGATCCATGATTCAACTTCAAATTCACATTTTGAGACACATATGCATTGCACTTTTGAAACCCTCTAAGTTCTACCCTTAACCTAAGCCTAAGCACTCTATTTATACTTGCCAAAATGACTTACATAAGATTCTAGAACATTACATCAAAGAAAGGCTAGCCTCAAAATGGTCAACACTCATCCCTAGACAAGATCCTATCATTAAATTCACAAACCAAATAAAATATGAAAGTCGACTCCAACTAAGAACCAAAACACAAACACCTCTATCAAAGAAGGACTTGAACATCAACAAATATCGAGTTCAGTTAGCACATGAAGGAACACTCAACCAACACTAGAGAACTCAGCAACAACTATAACTCATTAGTAACTAGAACTCAGTAGAAACTAGAACTTGATAGCAACTAGAACTCGATAGCAAATGGAACTTGGTAAAAACTAGAACTTGGCAATAATTAGAACTTGTCAGCAACTAGAACTCAATAGCAACTGGAACTCAATAGTAACTAGAACTTGGAAATAATAGGAAAAATGAACAAAAAAAAAGGATTACAAGGAAACGCAAGATGATCTTGCATCTTACTCCTAGTCTACTCACTGAGCATGTAAAAGAAAATGAAAAGCTTCAACTATTTTTCATAATAGCACACTGTGGCTCATCCCAGATGCCCATGTAGCCTCTTTTTGTAGTTTGAAGTGCATTTTTGTGAAGATATAGATCCAGAGATATGAATATGGTTGAATCATGTTGCCATCATTTTCATAACATGCTAGTATAGGAAAGAAACTAAAAAATACTAATAAGATATTGAATGGAAAATTTGAAGAAATAAGATAAGTAGATCCCAAGAAAAGCATTTAGTTTTCACAAATATACAAACTATAGATGAATATGCAAATACTATCTAATATTGTAGAGTTGGAGTTATGAGACTTGATCATGATTTTTAATCAAAGTTCAAAGATAAATTTTTTTCTAATCTACATAAAATAATGCATTTTGTGTTGGAAATGATGTTGATGAGGGATGTTTCTTTGGATGTGAGTAGTGTTTGAAAGGAAGATCTATTGTATAGAGTAGAGGCCCAATTTTTTTTCCAATCTACTGCAAAAACACATGAGAGTAAATGGATTGAATTAGCTTTCCTCTACTGTTTGCAATAACACAAAGCATGTCATGATTAGAGGGCCCTCTCTTGCCAAATATTGAGGGACATCCTAAAATCCTCTAAAATTGATCTTATGATCAATGCAGGAGTATGGTAGGGTAGAATGTGGCCAAATGGATGGACAACCATTATGTTAGATGGGAAGTGTAGTGCCCATTTTGAGCACACCCTCTTACTATCAAAGATTCCCATTAAAGCCCAAGGTTCTCTAAATCAGAAGAGGCCTGTGTTATTTGATTAAATAATGGGCCTAACAATTATCATAATCCCCAGTGTGCCATTGTTTACTACAAGTGAAGTTTCAAATCAATCCAAACCCAAATGATTTTTCCACCTTACACAAATACATATGTCATTGAGTTATGATAATTTGGGGAGCCCCATTGCCAAATAAATTTTCCAACTAAATGAAACCCCAAATAAATTACCTTGCAATCCAAGTGGAAACTTTTATGCATGGAAAAATTAGGACATGGATTGGTGTAGAGCGTCAGAGTCAAAGGAGATATGGAGGTTCCTTTCCTCCATTTTCAAATTGTCTTCTTCCATATTTGCGTGAGATGGGCATGTAAGTTGATGGAGATTCGCTTGTCTGGGATTCTTTGGAGAAATATTTTAAGAAGAAAATTAGTTACTTGAATCAACATGTAGTAGCTTGTTGGAGTTCTTTTTTCTAAAGAACATATCAAGTGGATTTAAACATGATACCAAGGAACAAAGACAAGGTCCAACCTAAGGATGAGCTAAATCCCATGTTTAGCCCAGCTAGATCTCAGTTTTCAAGCAATCATTAACAGAGTCATTAGGACTCGCTTCACTTTAGGCTTTACTAAGACAAGGTGGGAAAACCTATGGGATTTATCTTATTAACTTCATATTCTTCTATGCAAGAATATCCCCTATAACATAAATGGTCAATATCTTTTATGATTTGCTGACAAACCTTCCAATTGCAATAGCTAATTACAAATTAAAGAAAGCACAAAAAATAAGCCATGAACAACACTTCTCTCTTCAATACATGAAAGGGAAATTGATTTTTTGTTGTGATTAAAATGTAAAAAGGTGAATCAACAATGTACTCTTGAACTTTAGAATGGACTAGTGCTTTATCTAGTGGGATATACATTCAGAGATTAGCAATTTTGGACCCTGTTAATCAAGTTGTGATTGAAAATGTCAACATTAAAATTTTAGTTTCATTCTAATTCTCATCCTTTCCATAAACCTTGAACCTTATAATTTATAGAAAGTAATTACCTGATTCTTTAAATCAACAGTAATCAATAAGAGACATACAACCTTTTGGATTGCATTAAACTGAAGAGAAACTTGTCTATTCAGTCCCAAAGCTATAGATATATGAAAACAAGAAAAAAATTCAAAGATAATGATATTTAAGGACAAATCCTTCAATTTAAGTCTTAACACTACAAATAAAACTCATAGTATGATAGAAAGATAAAACTATTGGTCCCAAATATTCCTTTTGTATTCAAGTATGCATACATGTGAACTAATTCAAATCATTATAGAACAAAATGGATAGACTGCAAAATATTACATGAAACATATAAAAATTCTATAGACAACCAATCTCTACTTCTCATAATGGAAATCCATATATAGGATTGTAACAAGTTGCAAATGAAAGGAGGACACATGTCAAAAACTTAATGGATGCACCAAACTTTTGGAAGATGCATGTAATAAATATAGAGAACATTCTTCCAAAAATATCAATCCAAAAGATAAGGTGCTAAGATGACAAAAAAGCATTAATGTTGAATCTTTGATCTTTTCTTCTCCATGTACTTTATCTGCTCTGTTTGCAAAATATCTCAACTACCTCATTGTTAAACTAATTGAGTATTAATACTCTCTACTCTTGGCTGTGATGAGTCATCCTCCTCTGTATCTTCTTTTTAAATAGTGCCTTAGTAGTGTCCTTGATTGGCATTGATATTCCTTGTTCCTCTTCTCTCTGAGCTGGAGCCATCCTCTATTCTACTTGTGCTAGTTGTTCTTTGAGAGATGTGATTAATCTTCAAGTTCTTGAATTTTGGCCTCAAGCTCATCAATTTTTTATTTATAGACATGGCTGGACCCAAATCCTACTAGTCAAGAAGCTTATTATCATTTCATGACATTATGTCTCTGTCAAAATAGGATCCTATGATATTACGACAAAGGTAGCCAAAAAGACCTTTCGTAACATCGCATTACTGCAACCTTGGCTTTTTGATCTTATGAACACCCTTTGAAAAACTCTCTTCAACTAGTCAAACACAAAGGAAAAACCCCTCATGATCTCATGACATCCCTTTTGTCATAGGATCAATATCAAACCCATCTCCTTCTATGATCTCATGACAGGTGACTTCGTAGCATCGTCAGACACCTTTTTCATAACCTACGATCATATGATGCAGCTAGGCCCACCTTTTCATAACATCACACTATGATCCTATTTTCCATTATGATGCTATGCCAAACTTAAAACCTCCATATTGTATCATTGATGACTTATTAATTTTATTGTGCTATATTATGATCAACACCTTATTGTAAGATCAGAGATCCCTCTTCATAACCTTGAGATCTTATGATTAAGGATACAACATAAGATCAGAGAACATAATTTTCTACCCAACTTAAACCTTTCTAGTCCCGGTAATTCTAACATCATACACACCTAACACTCATACACTTTCTCAGTCCAATTAGGAAGCAGACACCTGTCTGACAGCTCATCACTTTGTTCACTTTTATCATTCTTATGATCTTGCGATGAAAAAGTATTGTGCCATTGTAGTGCCTTCATATTTCTTCTATGATCACATGAAAAACCCATTATCATAGCATCTTAGCCTTCAAATAAAACTTCCTAACCATACAACTACATTGTGGGATCATAGACCTCCATCTTTTGCTTCATGATCTAATGACGAATACCTTAGCATATCATAACCACCCCTTTTCTTTGCTTCCAATACCACAACAAGCCCTTCATCATAACATCGAAGAAGACCACAATGCAAATAAAATAAAAGGTTATACGGTCATATGATACAAAAGATATCACGTGATCAAGAAGGTTCAAAATTTTATCCATGATATTGTGCCATAACCTTAATCATGAGATCGGAAAAGGTTAACACCCTTGCTTATGATATTTCATTAACCCTCCCTCATAACATCGTAAGAAACAATGTGCAAGGAAAAATAAAAACCCTCACTTATATGGCCTAGGGTTAGGGGTCAAAAGTGACGGAGACCATGCAAATTTGCTAGAGTTAAACTGTGAATGGGAACAATATAAACATAACCCTATCAAAAATTTAAAAAATTTCACCATAAAATTTAAAAACTTATCATTAGTGGAAAAAGGACCTATCATTAGCTTTGGCTTGGGATGATGGATAACTTGTATCCATGGAAGAATTCAGAATTTTTGGTTTGAGTAGACCACATACCTAAAAATATGAGCAAGAACAAGAGATTATAAAAAAAAATGTACTTATATACAAAGTTTGTACACATTTGCATAGGTATTTATAGAGATATATTATTCCTGGGAAGTAAAATACCTTCAATAGAAGTATCTCTTGTGAAATTTCCTATGAACTAGCAATTCTAAAAGGCTTCCTGATAATTCTTTAATGAAATATGAATCTTCTCCCCAAGGAGAATCAACCAAATAGGGTCCTAACCAAATGGGATCAAATTTCCCATGTTTACCTTTATCTTCTAGCCTTGCATTCCACATCAAAACAAGATCATCAGATTGAAATTTACTAATCACTGCCTTCCTGTCATATAAATGCTTCATCTGTAACTACAATTTCAAATTTCTTGTAGAGGCTTCTTTTCTTGTTTCAGCTAATCCAAGCAATTCATCAATCCTCTCATGCATTTCATCAATGATATCATCATCATACATTTAACTATAGCTATACAAACCCATCAAATTATTCTAAGGCATTCTGGCCTAAATTCCATATACAAGGCCAAAAGGTGATACATATATTGACTTCTTTACTATCACTCTATTAGCCCAAACTACTAATTGCAATTTTGAATCCCAAGCCTTTTTGTTATCATCCAATTTCCTCTTAATGACCTTTAATAAACTCTTATTTTTAGATTCTACTTGTCCATTCCCTTGTGGATGATAGGGTGAGGAAACTGACTTCGTGATGCCATATTTTTCATAGAATTTGATAAATTCTTCTGATCTAAAGAATATAGAATTTTTAGTTACTATTCTTTTAAGGCATTCAAACCTTGTAATGATGTTATTGAATAAGAAATTATTCACCACTTTGATCGTTGAATTTCTAGTAGGAATTTCCTCAACCCACTTTGTGAAATAATTAGTTGCAGCTAATATCCAAGAAAAACCACTTTTAGAGCTAGGTGAAATATCACCTATAAAATCCATTCCCCAATTCTGAAAAGGTGCCTGGACTTCAACTAATTTCAAAGGTGTATTTCCAAAAAAAATTAATTTTCCTACAAACCTTTGGCATGAATCACATTTTCTTACAAAGATTTGAGCATCTCTAAACAAACTAGGCCACCAAAATCCTACCCTCATAACCTTATGGGCTGTAGTCTTTGCCATATAATGCCCAGCACATATTCTTGAATGCATGTCATTTAATATTTTTTAGATTTCTGCTGATCAATGCATTTCAGCAATATAACTTCAAAATTTCTCCACCATAAAATTCCATTCACAATAATATATCTAATTGAATGTAATTTTATAGTCCTCCTTTCATTTTTTTTTAGATGAGGTGGAGATTTAATATATTGCAAGTAATATATTGCATGTTTATACCAATCACACTGATTCATATCACATATGCCAAGGCTAGGATTTTGATCTTCAACATTTATTTGATTGGCATCCAAATTTGTCTATGCCATGAGCTTTGCCAATCCCTGACCTCTTACTAGCTTAGTAATGTGGATATCTACATTAAATTCTTGTATTCTATTAATTCATCTACATCTTCTGCCAAATACTTCTTGCTAAGAGAAAATATCCTTTACTATTGCATTAGGCACAAAAGCAATAACAATAGCACCAACTAGGTAACACCTGAAAGCCTTAACAACTTTGACTAGAGCATATACCTAATTCTCGTTTATGTCATACTTCAACTCAATAGGTTGTAGGGATTTACTAAAAAATGCTATAGGCTATTCATGCCCACTTTCATTTTTTTGAATTAAGACTACTGCAATAGTATGAAAAGATGCAAAGGAGAAAATATGCATGAGCTTTTCATAATCAGGGGTCTTAAGAATTGGAGCATTCTTAATAGCATTTTTTATTGCTTGGAAAGAAATAGTAGGCTCACCTTCCCAATTTATTGTAGCACCTTTTTTGAGCATTTTTGAAATTGGCCTACTAACTTCAACAAAGTTAGTTACAAATCTCTTTAAAAAATTGACCTGTCCAAAGAAAGACTGTATACCTTTAACACTTTTTTTCTTTTGAACCTTGTCAATCACTGCTACCCTTTCAGGATCAATTTTTACCCCTTCTTTTGAAACTATATGCCCTAAAAGCTTTCCCTCCGTGACCTCAAAGGTACATTTTCTTGGGTTCAAATATACTATATGCCTACAGTGATCCTTAGCTTTCTTATAATAGGAATTCAAATCATCTTGATATACTACCATGAATTTGTCAATATAGTCTTTGAAAGCCACATCCATAGCTCTTTGGCAAGTTGCTCCTGCATTTATGAGGCCAAAAGGCATTCTTACATACACACAAATTCCCCATGGAGTGGTAAAGGCTATTTTGAATTGTTCTTTTTCATCAACAAGAACCTAGTTATAATTTGAAAAACCATCCATCATGGACATCAATTTTGAACTAGTCACTTGTTGAAGCATAGCCTCCATATTAGGCAATCCATAATTATCTTTTAAAGATGCAACATTTAGATTTCTAAAATCAACATAGAGCCTGATATCACCATCCTTCATTCTAATAAGAACCAAGTTAGACACCCATGAAGAATACCTAATAGCTTTAATTACTCCCCCATCTCCAAGTTTTAATAATCCTTCCCGCATCTTAGGGGCTAGAGTAGGATTGATAGGTCTTTGTTTCTGTCTGAAAGGTTTCACACCTTCTTTAAGAGGTATAACATGTTGTAACAAATATTTCCTGTAAGCTTTGACGTCATCATAAGACCATGCAAAAACATGTCTAAATTTTCTTAATAAATCAATCAAATACTTTCTTATCTCAGGGGTTAAGGTCTTTCCCATAAATACCTTCTTTGGGGAATTAGTTGTGCCCAGATTGATTTCCTCTAGTTCTTATGGTTTGTTATCCTATTCATTTGAGTGCACTCTATCTTGATTATCAAAGGCACTTTCCAATACAACCAAACCTTTGGCTACCTTGTTATTCTTTAATTGTAGGATCTCTTGCCCAAAAATTGTTTCTCTCCCATCAATTGTTTCTACCTAGGCACTGCAATCAAGTTCCTATCCATGATATTTATCCTCATTGAGTAGAAAATTTAAAATATCCTTTCCATCCTCAAAAACTTGCTAACTATGTACATTATTTTGGATTGAAGGCCTATTTTGTACTTCTACAGTAGATACACCAACAAATGATATATCATCAGGCTTTATGGCCACATTTGCCAATAGATGTGTCATCTTATTATTACTTCTATATTTCCATATTATCCCAAAGGAATCAAAAGACTCAATCATGTCCCAAATAGCATTCCTATATTGCTTCAATATTTTATTTTTTGACACATATATACCTCTAACCTAAGAGATAATCAATTTAGAATCACCAATAACATGTATTTTCTTGATTCCATGATGTGTTACAACTTTCAATCCTAACAATAAAGCCTCATATTTTGCAACATTATTGATACATGTAAAATTTAGAGAAAAGGAATACCTAAATGTATTTTTATTTGGGGAGACAAAGACAATTCCAACTCCTAATCCTTCCTTTGAGCTTGCTTCATCAAAGTACATGTTCCACAAATTTCAATAATCCAAGCTACATGTGACCTCCTGATCAATTAGTGTAGGCAAATTTTCAACTTCTTAGATGATCAATTCAGGTATGAATGCATTCACATCTATGCCTATGAAACAAGTTGTATCCTTGTCAATATTTTACTCAAAGATATGAGTTACTCTTGGTTCTCTATTGACTTTGATAGCCTTTTCCATTACCTAAAAAGTGGCATATGAAAAATCACATTGCATACTACCTCCCATTGTAGCACTCCATTTCCTTGAAAGTAACATCCCATAGTGGGGGGGAATATCTACTACAAGAACTGACACAATTAGTTCTTCATCAAGATATGTAGCAAGTTTGAAAGGTAAAGCATTAATAGTACCTATAATAGGTACCTCTCTAGCCTCCATTGCCTTGCATCTACCTTGTCTAGTGTCAACTCCCAGACCAAGAGCCTCCATGACCTTGAAAGGAATTATATTATTTGAAGCTCTAGAATCAATCATACAATTTTTTAGTGTCCTACCTTTTTATGATCAAACTCAAGAAAAAGGGGTCAATATCTTGCAAGTATGCAACTAATGAATTGTCTAAATACATTTGTGGTATTTGAGACATGACTCCATTCTCTTCTTTTTCCTTTTCTAAGACTAGGATCTATACTGTATTCATTGGTTTTTGTGTAACAATATTATTATCTTGTATCCCTCGTAGCCAAGATAGAGAATTTCTCTTATGTTCCTCTATCCTAAACATTTTAGACAAAGGAACGTTGACAGTGATTTGTGATAGCATTGAAATCATATCAATTGGATCATAAGAAGTATTTTTAACATTAACACTTGAGGGTATAGGAGTTTGGACAACAGATAAATTTTTTTTCTTAACAACTTTAGATCTTGTTTCCTTTTATGAAGTAGTTAGCATACTAATTTCTTCATTTTGGAAATGTAGCTTTTTCTTTGGTTCCTACTTATTTTTATTTCCATTAATCTTAGGAACCTTAGGCGGATTCTTCTAATTTTCATGAGTAATTTTTTTTGGTATTATCTTTGATGACAATGCTAGATGACTTCAAAGGGGCACCATTTACAACTCTATTTCTCAGATTGTAAGTACTCTAGACTTGTTCAACTAATTCTAAAGTAATTCTATCAATTTCTTCATTGGAAGGTTTTCTCAAATTGATATGATCAGTTGTAGCTAAAGTGTTACATATGACATTTTCATCTTGGTCTTCACTATCAAAAAATTCTTGTTGGTGATATATGTGATATACATCTCTTTGATTTGTAATAGCATGGTTAGATTCACTAATATTTGATTCTCCATCACTATCACAAAGATTAATCATATTACATGTAACATCCTCTTGATCTATATCATTTGCATCTTCATCATTTTTCACCTGCTAATTTGCAGTGAAAGACTATGCCATGACACAAAAATTAGGGGAATGTGGTGACTAACAAATGAGACACTGAGGGACATCCTCAGTAACATTTATAGAGTTTCTTTGCAAAGGGTTAGGTTTTCCTTTTCCCATATTCCCTTGTGTGGGATTAGGAACTAGCTTTCCATCCTTCCACTGAGTAGTATAAAGATAGTTTCGCATCCTAGGTTGCCTATTAAAATTGGTATTAAAAGGATCCTTTTTTGCAACATTTGTTTTGTTTTCTTGGTAAGCTAGAGGACTTAACTTTTTTAGTAAACTTAGAACCTATCCCATTGTATCATCCTCAGGTTTCTTTCCTACAATGGGCTTTTCACTATCTTTCTTACCTCTATGATTGATCAATTTAGGGTCATCCCTTTTCCCAAGTTTTCCAACAGCTCTTCTATTGTTTTCAATATTTACAGCCATTGTATAAGCATCCCTTAATGTTTTTGGATCTTTATACCTAAGGACATAAGTCATATTACTATCAAAAGCAATGAAGTAAGTAGTAAGACACACATTTTCATTTAATCTCATTACTTGGAAAAGCTTATACATACCCTTTTGAAACCTAAAATTGAAGTCAAAAGATGATTCATTTGGGTTCTTCTTAATGTTATTGAAGTCATTTAGCATGAAACCAACATTAGTCTTGTCACCATACTATTCCTTGAAAAGGGTTTCAAGATCACTCCATGATTTGATATTGTCATCAGGAAATCTTCTGAGCCAATCTCTAGCATCCTCAATTAGTGAGTGAACAAAAAGTTTCATCACTACATCCTCATGTTCAACATCATAATCATTAAGCATATCAATGAAGCTTATGAGATTCTCTTCACTAGTGATAGCATTATTTCTAGAAAACTTGGTGACTTTGTCCCTAAGGTCATTTGAAACAGGATGAGGGAAACTAGGGATACCCAAGAAAGAAATCTACTTATATTTTTCCATATGAATTGGTTTCCTTTGGGAGATAGGGATGCTTGAAGAACTAGCCCCAATGGCCTAACTTTGGAAAGGAAGTTGAGTTTGTTGAGAAAGTTGGAGTAGGGGAAAATGGCCAGTAATAGTAGAAGTTGAAACAGGGGCTAGATGTGAGGAAATTTGCCCTATAGTGAGAGGACCAATACTAGATATGGTAGGTAAAACCTATGAAGGATAGCTTGACTGAGCTTCTAAGGTAGAATTTAATTTCATGAACTAGATTTTTCTTCTAGCCTCAGCTACTTGAGCTTCATTTTCTACCCTTTCAAGTTCCTTGGTTAGATATTCCTTTTCTTTTCTTGACTTTTCCAAATCTAAATCAAGTTTTTACATAAATAAAGAAATGGGCTTATTAGGGAGATGGGGCTCATTTATTTGTATCCCAACAACCTTTTGCTTCCCCTTATCTAAATCCTTCTTATGTACCTCCTCCACTCTAGTCTCCAAAGGCTTGCAAGGCTGAACTTGTGTAACAATAGGGGCCTGATTCAGTTTAAGAGGTTGTTCCTGCCTTTGAACGTTAGTCTTTAGAACATCCATATCCCCAAAGATGTCAAAGTATAAATTAGAAGACCTCTCTTCCAATCTTCTATTCTGCTCCTGTAAGGAGGCCATCCTCCTAAGTACCTTATCTCTTTCAATAATAGTATTCAAAAAAAATTTCTCCTTTTCCTTTTCCTTTTCCAAGCCCATATGTCTAGCTTCCTCATCTGCAACTTTCTTTCTAAGAAGGAAAAGCTCTAGAATTAACTCCTCATGATCTGTAGTAGCAACCTCAGAATCCACCGGGTCAAAATCTATAAGGTTTTCTAAATATGGTTCTTATCTAGGATAAAAACCCATCTCCATGTTTTCCCTAAAGCCCCAACTGGAGTTCATTTCATTCACCATATTTGATCTACAAGGAAAATACCCCATTGGTGACATATTTTTATCATGGAAAACCTTTAATGGGGATGAAAAAGTTTCCCCCAAGAGTGCTACTTCCTCTAACTTAGTACTTTTGGAGGAAAACTCCTTCTCTTCCACAGGGTGATATAATGACTGGGCTAAAACATTGTTTCTAGGGACCCATGTAGAATTAAAATAAGACTTCTTCTTATTTTGGTTTCTTTTTACCCCAGGAGGTAGCTCACCTAAGAGTGGTATCTTAGGAAAATGAGTCACCTCTTAGTATTAGCTAAAAAAACCTTGACTTGAGCCACCACCCTATAATGGGAAAGTATGAAAAGCTAGAAAAAGGAAACTGAGAGAGGGATTTTTATGTTGTTAGCTCAGCTCATCAACGGAGTTGCCATTTTGTTGGAGTTATTTTTGGTAAAGAACATATCAGGTGGATTTAAACCTGATACTACACAACAAAGACAAGGACCATCCTAAGGATGAGCTAAATCCTATATTTAGCCAGGTTAGATCTCAATTCTGGACCAATCATTAACAAAGTCATTAGGAATCACTTCACTTTAGGCTCTGCTAAGCCAAGGCTGGAAAACCTAAGGGATTTATCTTATTAACTTCATATTATTCTATGCAAGACTATCCTCTATAGTAGAAATGGTCAATATCTTCAATGATTTGCTAAACAACCTCCCAATTGCAATAGCCAATTACAAATTAAAGAAATCACAAAAAATAAGCCATGACCAACTCTTCTTTCTCTTCAATACATGAAAGGGAAATTGATTTTTTTTTGTGATTGTTATGTAAAAAGATGAATTAGCAATGTAGTCTTGAACTTTAGAATGGACCATTGCTTTATCCAATGGGATATAGAATCAAAGATTAGCTGTTTTGCACCCTTTTAATAAACTTGTGATTGAAAATGTCAACATTAAACTTTTAGTTTCATTTTGATTCTCATCCTTTCCATAAACCCTAAACCTTATCAATTATAGAGAGCAATTACTTAATTCTTTAAATTAACATCAATCAATAAGAGACATACAACCTTTTGGATTGATTTAAATTGAAGAGAAACTTGTCTATTTAGTCCCAAAGCTATAGATATATGAAAAAGAGACAAAACTTCAAAGATAATGATATTTAAGGATAAATCCTTCAATTTAAGTCTTAACACTGCAAATAAAACTCATAGTATGACACAGAGATAAAACCATTGGTCCCAAATATTCCTTTTTTGTTCAAGTATGCATACATGTAAACTAATTCAGATCATTACAGAACAAAATGGATGGACTAAAAAATAATACATGACACATAAAAATTCTATAGATAACCAACCTCTACTTCTCATCCCGAAAATCCATATATAGGATTATAATAAGCTACAAATGAGAGGAGGACACATGTCAAAAACTTAATGGATACACCAAACTTTTGGAAGATGCATAAATACATAGAAATTTTTTCCAAAAATATCGATCAAAAAGATAAGTAGGTAAGATGACAAAAAAGTATTAATGTTGAATCTTTGATATTTTCTTCTCCATGTACTTTATCTACCCTATTTGCAAAATATCTCAGCTATCTCATTATTGAACTGATTGACTATCAATACTCACTACTCTTGGCTATGATGACTCAACCTCCTTGGTATCTTCTATTTGAATTAAGGCATTAGCGGTGTCCTTGATTGGCATTGTTGTTCCTTGTCCCTCTTTTCTCTGAGCTAGAACCATCCTCTATTCTACTTGTGCCGATTATTCTTTGAGAGATGTGATTTCATCCTCAAGTTCCTAAATTTTGGCCTCAAGCTCAACAATTTTTTCTTTATACACATGGATACACCCAAATCCTATTGGTTAAGAAGCTTATTATTCATTTCATGACATTGTCTCTATCAAAATAAGATCCTATGATATTATGACAAAGGTAGCTAAAAATGCCTTTTGTAACATCACATTACTGCAACCTTGGCTTTTCCATCTTACGAACACCCTTTAACAAACTCTTGTTGACCAGTTGAACATAGAGGAAAAAATCCTCATGATCTTATGAAATCCCTTTTGTCATAGCATCGACATCAACCCCATCTCCTTCTACAATCTCATGACAAGTGGCTTTGTAGCATCACGAGTCACCTTTTTCTTAGCCTATGATCATATGATGCAACTAGGCTCACCTTTTTGTAATATTTCACTATGATCATGTTTTCCTTTATGATGCTACATTAAATATAAAACCACCATATTGTATCATCGATGACTTATTAATTTTCTTGTGTAATCTTACAATTAGCACCTTGTCATAAGATTGGAGATCCTTCTTCATAACCTTGAGATTTTACAATGAAGGATTCATCGTAAGATTAGAGACCATAATTTTCTACCCAACTTAAACCTTTGTGGTCCCACTAATTCTAACATCAAACACACCTAACACTCGTACACTTGCTCAATCCAATCAGGAAGGAGACACTTTTTTGACAACTCGTCACTTTGTTTACTTTTATCATTCTTATGATCTTATGATGACAATGTATTGTGCCATTGCAACACCTTCATATTTCTTCTATGATCACACAAAAAACCCATTGTCATAGCATCTTAGCCTTCAAATAAATCTTCTCGACCATACGACTACATCATGGGATCGTAGACCTCCATCTTTTGCTTTACAATCTAACAATGAACAGCTTAGCATAGGATCGTAACCACCCCTTTTCTCTACTCCCTATACCATGAAAATCCCTTTATCATAACATTAGAGAAGACCACAATGTAAACAAAATAAAAGGTTATATGATCATAAAATAAAAAAGATATTTTGTGATAGGGAAGGATCAAAAATTTGTCCATGATATCATGACACAACCTTAATCGTGAGATCAAAAAAGGTTAACACCCTTGTTTATGATATTCTGCTAACCCTCCCTTGTAACATCATAAGAAACAATGTGTAAGGAAAAATAAAAACCTGCTCACTTATATGGCCTAGGGTTAGGGATCAAAAATGATGGAGACCATGCAAATTTTCTAGGGTTAAATTGTGAATGGGAACAATATAAACATAACCCTATCAAAAATTTAAAAAATTTCACCACAAAATTAAAAAATTTATCATCAGTGTGAAAGATTTTTGAAGAAATCCCAACATATCAACTTGCGTTGGATTTTGTAGCCGAAAGCGAGTTGGAAGCATAGGATGAAGTTTGCTTTGAAAAAAATTTAAATGAATTGTCCTGCATTGATGATGTAGAGATCCTTTCAGTTGTTTAAATACATGAACACACTTTAGTTAAGTGTCTAAAAGGAAATGCCCTTTTGAGATGCAAGGCTCATGGGTGAGGGCCCCACCACAGATAGACAATTGACAACAAAGTCAACCATAATTTGATCGAAAGTGTAGGCAACTAGGTAGACAAAGGATAATATCATCAAATGACATGTAGTAGTCAAGCATACCTTCTTGACACAAACCACATAGTCAGAGGTTAATTGTATAATGGTGTAAAACAATTAGTAAATTGTCAGGCAGATTGTGACATCAAAAAATGCTAAGTTGAGAAAATTTCCTCGACCATGGAAAAAACTCATTTAACATCATTACTAGAGTTAACCATGATTAAGGAAGAAGGGTTCTAATGGTATGAAAGCCTTGTTTCACATGATCACTATGGTTAAGGTGCAGTCAAGGGTTAAGGTTGTGAATTTTTTAGGAGGCGACATGTGGCAGTGGCCCAGTTGGTAGTGTTGATTAGGTAATAGTTAGGTGGCAATGATAGAGTGAGTTTAACCAATCAGAGATTGACATGTGGTGCCTAGTTGGTGGTCAATAGGAGGTTTTACCTAAATTTAGAGTTAAAAGGAAAAAATATGAAATTTAAAAACATCTATTTTTATTATTTTCCCTCAAATTTGTACGTGCATCCTTGAAATGAAAAATTTAAATGATTTGAAAATACTCTATAGTTAGAACTATATACTTTAAAAAAAATTCATTTAATGTCTAAACATTGAGCTGGGGACCGAAAATTTCAAATGCATGCGAGAGGGGTATTTTTCATCAAAAATGCAGAGTGTATTATATTGTTGGAATCAAGAGAAGATGAGATTTCCATATATGGAGTCAAAAAATGAACAGGTATTTAGTGATAAGACCTACAAGTAATTTTGTGATTTCTAGGGCATTCTTGATAGAATGAGAAATTTTCATGATGAAGCATCAAATTTAGATAGAAGGGCAGATATGAAGTTTGTTAACTCAAGATTTGGAGGAAAATGTTTCAAAGAATTGCATTTTTCCTATTGACGTCATTTGGCAAATATTTTTCCCTTGTTCATTATTAGATCTAACATCTTTTTCAGTTGCATGTTTCCACCATTCTAAAGATATTTAGAAAGCATTATTCAGCAACAAGAAAAGATCTAATTTTTAGTTATACAAAGAGGGTAGAGAGAAGTTCCGCATCAACAAGTGGAGGTTTTCCAAGTGCACAAATTGCAACATCTGATCTAATCTAGGAATTCTTCCTATCTTTATATTCTCTTCTCTTCTCTTTCTTTAAGGTTGGTTCCCAAGTTTTCTAAGCAAGTTCTCAGCTGGTTTTCCACCATTCTTCAACATTTTTCTCATGTAGTCAACAATAGTCAATGAGAATATAGATAGTTCTAGTCTGTGTAACATTTTTATGATTCAATTTGATGCATCATTTATTTATTTGTTTCAAGGAAATGAATAAAAATGCAGTAGTAAGTTTTATCTTCAGTCTAAATCTTGTCTCCTATTCGTACAGTTCATAATCTTTTGTGTTTTGTGAACAAAGAGCATGAAACTTAGTTGCATCCTATTTTTGGGGTGTATGTGTTGATAAATTTTTCTTGTGATTCAAGGAGTCATGTAAATGCTTAGTTTATCGTCATAGGGATGCAGATTTCATGAGGGGATAGGTTGAGTATGAGATTCAGAAGTGATGCAAATGTCTGATTCACAAGGTGAATGGATAGATTTGGAAGTCCTAATACATGAAATGTCTCAATGATTTCCAAGGATGTATGTTAGTGATTTGTGGAATTGCACAATAGATAAGGAACTGATCATCTACATGATTGATGTATTTTATTTTTCATGTCTTGATTATCCTAAAATCAAATTTATAATCAAAATCATTTTCCCTTTTTGTTGAAAAGCTGAAATGAGTTGCCCTCATTTAACTTATCAAGTTCATAGGTCATGTCATTATCTAATTCATGTCTATGTTGTTTGCATAAGCATAGAAGATTAAGGGGTATTATCTTCTTTATAATATTTAGTTGTATGCTTTGATACTGGTACCATATGAAGAATATGAGGTTCACCTACCTAGGTCTTAAAAAGCCTAAAGTAGAAGGAGTATAGCCCTATAGTTGGCTCCACTATTTGAATGGGTATGTTGTAGATGGGAAGTAGCTACTCGTAGATGCATTTTGTTATCATCATTGGGTTTTTGAAACATGACATTTTAAAACACCAACAATGTCTACGACAGTTGAGGAGGTGTTAGAAACACTCGAAGGAGATGTGGACCTTTGGAGGAAAGGCATCTCATGTGTAGCACTGGAGGAGGCATTAGACATGCTCCAAGGAGATGCAAAATTTTGGAAGAACTATGTATCATTGTGCAAGGGAGGTGGAAACAATCTTATTATGAGGACAACTTTAGGATTTATAGTCTGAAGTTGAGATATGAAATCTACTTAAGTGGAAAACTTTAGGATTTTCAATCTAAAGTTGCAGAGAGGAAATTTACTTCAATGAGAAAATATTGGTGAAAGAATTTCATCAAAGTTTCTAGAGGAAGAATATTGATGAAAAAGATTCATCAAAGTTTCTAGAGTGTTGGATTATGTAATAAGAATGTTGACAACTTTCACTATTGTTGGATTAATGTAATAAGGGGTGAATGTTGGATTTATTACATTAACTAGGTTAGTTTCTAAGATTAGATTAAATAAATAAATTAGTTCAATATTTAGTTGTTGGGAAGTTATTCCCATTAGTTTTGTAAGGGAAAATAAGGCTATATAAAGTTGTTTAGACATCTTTATGAATCATTATGTATAATTTAGTTTGCATCTGAATGAATAATATCAGTCATTTATATTTTAGTGCTTTCAATTTGACCCCTAGAACAATAAGAATGAAAGGATGATCACGCATTTTGAACAATGCTTTGGATCTCACTTAAAAGGCACTGTGAACAACTTCATGGAAGAATGTAAATGTATTAAAGATGTAATTGGATTCTTCACCAATTTTGTCCAACACATCAAATTGGATTTTTCAATACTTTTGTACAAAACAGATGATATAGCAATACAAACAGTATAGTAACCTTTCTTTTCACATCAAGTATAAGAATAAAACACCCCTCTTTGTAATTCTCCAATTTTAAAATTATTTATAATTTAATGGTGCTATTAAATGATGAATAGATATAAATTATTTGTAGTTTTATTGCTGGCCTTTATTGCTAGCTTTGGACATTTAGGGTCCGTTGGGTTGTGGGAATATGAATACTTATTCTCGAATACAAAATCGGGGTACGTATTCCTATTCTTGTTTAGTTCGCTAGAATTTGATGGGGAATTCATCGACACAAAAATTTATGTTTTCTAAAATAAATAAAATTTCAATATGAATATGTATTCCAATTCCACCTATTTAGGTGGAATAGAAAATGCTCATTTTTTGGCCAAAATTGGAATACATACTCCTATTTTATTCTGATTCCAATTTCAATTTGGTGCATCCAAATAGAGAATTCAAAATTTTAAGAATTTATATATGCCTGTCCCACTTGTATTCCCACCACCAAATGAGCATTTATATTTTGAAGTTGTTAGTCAATAATATTTGTATAAAATTACAACAATTTTATGTTGATCAATTATTTGATGATACTTCTAAATTTTATGTGGATTAGTTAGAGTTTAAGAATTTTTTTTTATTACATTATAATTATTAAGGTTTTGGTGGTCTCTTCCATGTATATAGATCACTTTATAGATATCTAGAGGTTGATCTCATTGTAGAAGATAGTTTCTTTCTTGCTTCTTTCTATTTACATTCTTTCTGTAATTAGCTCAAGCTCATGGTGGATAGTTTTTAACTTCAAGGAAGTGGATGAGACTACTTGATGACTGTTTAACCCTTTTATTTTTTGTCATATTAGATTTGATCTCTTTTTGTCTCTTCAAGAAGATGACAAACTCACAATATTGGGTAAAGAATTTTTGTATTGTCAAATTTAAGAAAATTGAGTGGTAGGGTGGAACCTTTTGAATTTTCCATCTTAGTTATTGCTTCCTTCTATTTCCCCCCATCGACCCACCACCTCTCCCCGCCTCCACTTGTAATTATTAATAGTAATATTTTTAGTGGACATTTTGATAAAAGTATTCAAATAAAAAGTAAAAAGAAAATTATAATAATATAAAAATGTAATAATATTGTCATTATATTTGATCTTATCTATTAATTCTTTATACTTAAAATAATATTATATTCTAAATTTAAAATAATTAATTAGGGTAGAAACATGAATTTGGGTCTCAATTCCATAGAAGTCCACATATTGAGATCACACTCTTTCAGAAATGGGTACCTGTTATTAAAAAATGGGCACCCATTTTAGGCTCAGGTGCCCAATTTGAAATTCAAACAATGGGCAGCGATTTTTTCAAAAATCGGGTGCTCATTTTTATTTTCAAAAAATGGGTATCTATTTTTAAATTTTTAAAAAATGGACACATTTTTTAAAATCAGGTGCCTATTTTTATTCTCAAAAAATGGGTACCCATTTTTAAATTTTAAAAAAAAAAGTAAAATAATTTTTTTTTATAAATGGGTACTTGTTTTTAAAAAAATAAAAAAATGAATTTTTTAGAAACGGGTAGCTGTTAAAAAAAAATAAAAATCAAGTATCCGTTTTTCAAAAATTGGGTGCCCATTTTTAAAAAAATCATTTTTAAAATTGTTTTTGGGATTTTAAATGCATTTTAAATGTTGATTTGATTTTTTCAAAATGGGCACCCATTTTTTGAATTTCAAATAACAGGTGCCTGTTTCTTACAACATGGGGCAAGATTTTTTCTCCCACCTCAAATTTTTGTTCAAGATAGGCTTGATGAGACCAAACTTATGTCTTGACCTCTCAAGGTTTGGCTAAGGCATTGAACTGGAAAATTTTCACATTGCATAATTTTTAGAGGGTCTTCCCTATCAAATTTTTTTATGAAACAAAAACCCATTAGAGTTCTCACTATTCTGATTTTAGTAATATAAATTTTATAGTTTTATGATTTTATTTGCTATTTTTGCATTATTTTTTAATCAAAGGTGCTACCCAAATGAAAAATAGTGAGGCTCACTAAATCTTTAATAACTTTTTTATTTTATGTTTTTTTAAAAAATTAATTTATGTCATCAATCTACATACAATTGTTTTGAAGTTAAAAAAAATAGAATTTTTTAAAAAAGTGAAATTTAGATCAAATTATGTCTGTGCACTAGAGGTTTTATAATTTACCTTAATAGCTAATTAAAAATTAATCAGAAAAAAATTATTCAATAAAAAATTAAGGAAAAGTATTACTATCAATCTTTGGTGTGTTAGGTAACTTCCTTTAAAAGGATTTACCAAAATTCATTTATTTGTGTCAAATTATGGTGTCTATACATGAATGTGGTATGATCTTGAAACAAGCATTTTGAAAAAGTGGTTTTTAAAGATCCATACTATTGTGGTTTCACAACACACACCCCATTTCTTTTAGAAATGGGGAACCCTAGTAAATATTTTGTTTCCTAGACCTCTAGTTCGGGGCTTGGGTCATTTTGGGACTTCCCTTGGAATCTGGGTCTTGTCTCTATCTCTAACTAAGAAATTCAGAGTTTTAGAAGTAAAAATTTTGAGAGTTAAAGGTCTTTTGTGAAAAGGGTACACTAGCGTACCTAGCACATAGGCACACTCATCAAGAGTGCATAGGTGTGCTAAATGTGCAAGTGTGCACTTTGACTCCCTTTACAGATGTGCACTAGCACACATGCACCTACCTTGGCCTATATAAGCCTGGGTGCCCCCTCCCTCTTCTTAATTTCTCTGTGCACTTGATCAATGATTGCACCCTCACACCTTCTAAGGTGTGGTTAGCACAAACAAAAGAAGAAAGTGTTAAAGAGACCAAGGTGTGCATGTGGGCACCTCATCAGGTTGTGCACATGCGCACTTTTACTTGCATTTGAAAACTAAAGAAAACTAAAATAAACCTAAAACCTAAGACTATGAAAAGGTGCACACATGCACACCTTTGTCATTTTTGCAACCTAAGACAAATCACTAAACCTAAGGAAAGGTGTGCATGTGTGCAACTCCCCAAGGTGCACATATTCGCTCCTTTCAAAGACCCTAAGGCACATGCATCAATATGCACATGTGCGCACACTTAATTCTTAACAAAGAAAAGAAAAACCTTGAGTTTCCCCCTTTGAATTTTTAGCATGAATGCTGATGATACTAATTTTCTGAGTATCTTAAGCATTGTAGAGTATTGATATGTTACATTCGTGACTGTATTTTTCATTGATGTCAACATAGCAGTAATTCTATTAAGAATAGAAGAATAGTAGTCAATAATCTTAAGATGTGCAAAAGATGAGGAAGTTTAAAATGATGTTTAGTGTAGGACATGTTCCTGAGGTTGTCTTGATGATGTGGTTTAATGGACTAAGTTTGATTTGATGGTGTACAGAAGTTACACTTTATTTACTAGAAGTAGTGCAGAAATAGAGACTTGGAAAATAGAGTTTTGATGATCTATCACTATCTTTCATCTAAGATGTAATGAAGAGATTTGTAGTCAAAAAATGATAGAGGATAGTTTTATGGTGACAACAACATTTGCACAAGACATGGTTTCACACGCATGAAGTTTTGTATAGACTATGAGCTAACAATGTTGTTACAATTGTGAATTAATTAATTATCTTA
The DNA here is from genome assembly GCA_028749045.1 of Cupressus sempervirens. Taxonomy (NCBI): domain Eukaryota; kingdom Viridiplantae; phylum Streptophyta; class Pinopsida; order Cupressales; family Cupressaceae; genus Cupressus; species Cupressus sempervirens. The sequence goes on from CM053789.1 coordinate 151,223,349, forward strand.
TTTTAATTAATTGGGAAAGCCTCAAGGCCAACTCAAGGAATTATTATGAAGATATAGTATAAAAGGAAAGTATTTTTCCTTATTTGTAAAGATACTTTAATTAGAGGATCAAGTGGAATGTGAAGTATTAGTGTGTAGTGTAAGAAGGAGCATAATGCTTACTAAATGTGTGTAAGTGATCCAACGCATCAATGGATGCATGGTGTGAGATCTGGTTACAAGATCTAAAGGAGTAGAAGTTTGGTTGACATGAAAAAAGTAGAGAAAGAAGTACATTTCAGTTCTATTATACTTCAAGGAATAATATAGAGATCATTTGGATAGTGGGTTCTTTGATCTTAAACTTGAAGTTGTTTAGATAGTGGATCTAGCTGTCTTTCACAACTCTTAACAGGGTTGGAATCTCATAATAGGGATTCAAAGTATCCTAATAGGGACTCATATGTACTAAATTTTGTAACAAATTGCTAATAGGTTATATCCTCTAACAAGGAATATTTATATTAGTACATCATCTTGTGGATACCATCCCCACTAAGGTTTTCCCTCTGATCAAGGGTTTCCCTAGTTAACATATCTGGTGTTAATTGAGTATTAGTATCTTGTTGTGGTTTTAATTTATATTAATCACATGGTTAAGTTTTTTTAAGGTTAATGTTTGTGATGATAGTTGGATAAATGATTCACCCCCCCCAGTTATATTAGTGGACTATATATATTCTAACAATTCATATTAGAGCATTAGGTCCTTGAAGATAAGGCTTAACAGCTTTGGGAGATCGATGGCAAATATGTTTAGGAATGATAGTTTGAGATTCAATGAAGCCAACTATGATAGTTGGAAGGAAATATGAATACTCATCTATTGTGCATGGGTTTGGGTTATTATATCTTGACAAAGAGTGAGAAGACAACTGTGGAAGAAGAAAAGCTTGAAGAATGAAGTGAAGTAGAGAGAGATCTATTAATGTGTAACCTAAGATCCAAAGAAGCTCTACAATCAGCTCTTCCAGAAAATGAATACAATCAAGTAAAAACATTTCAAACTTCTCATGATATTTGGAAAACATTATAAGTTACTTTTGAAGGTGATGATCATGCAAAAATAATGAAATTGCAAAGTTATATTTTCTCATTTCAAGATGCTATGATGATGGACGATGAATCCATTAGAAATTATGTTGGAAGAATATTATAAACTATTTCATGTATTCATTCTCTTGGTGGACCAAAATAAGATGATGAGGTTATATGGAAGATCTTGTAAAGTTTATCACCACCATTCAAGAAAACATCTTAGATGATTTAGGTAGTGATGCCCTGCAACAAAGATTTCACAAAGGAAACTTTGCTTGGAAGATTAAAATCTATAGAAGTAGAAATGAGACTATCTGGAGAATTAGCCAGAGTTGAGGTAGCTTTTAGTTCTATGAACACTCAACCTAATCTTTCAAGAAGTACAAGCACAAGAGGAGACTTTGCCAGTAATAGAAGATCTGAAGAAGATAAGAAGATTGAAGAAGGAATAGCCCTTCTAGTAAGAAGAGAGAAAGATGGTAAGAAAATCTTTAAGTGTTGGATTTGTGATGAATATGGTCATTATGCATCTAAATTTCCTGAAAGAAGAAAAGTTTTAGAGGAAAATTTAAGCCTAGAAGAGATAGGGACATAAATTGTTTATATGCTAATGAGGACAAAGAATCTGATCAAAATGATCAGAGTGAAAGTGATGATGAATTAGTATTTGTGGCTATTAAGGAAGACAACCTTGATAGAGAAATTAGAGAAGAGAGAGCTCTACTTACCCAAGTTGGGAAGAAATCAAATTGGATAATTGATAGTGGATATTCACATCACATGACTGGTGATATGAATTTTTTTTGTTAAGTTCATAAATCATGCTGAAGGTATTGTTAGAGTTGGTACAATGTAACCTATCATATTACAAGGATTAGATCTATTACTCTTGATGGTAAAACTAATACTGAGGATGTTTACTTTGTTGATGGTTTGAAACATAATTTGTTAAGTGTTGGATAGTTGGTAAACAATGGATATCTATTGTAGTTCACAGAGAGGACTTGCATTATCCAAAACAAATATGGTAAGCTAATTGGTATTGGAACTAGATCTAGAGGTTTATGTATTTCAGTTGAATCATAGTAAAATAATATTTTTGGTTGCAAAGGTTGATAATAGTTGGTTATGGAATAGAAGGTTTTGTCATATAAATTTTGATAATATTGTGAAAGTTAGCAATACATTTGCAGTGAGAGATTTGCCTAAGATTATTAAACCTACTAATGTTGTCTACAAGTAATGTATTTGCATTAAGAAGAGGAAAGTATCTTTTCCTTGCAAGAAGTTCTCTACTATAGAGAAATTGGAGATTGTTCACATAGATCTGAGTGGTCTTGCAAGAACCAAAGGATTCTATGGTGAAAGGTTCTTTATGACTTTTGTTGATGACTTCACTAGGATGGTGTGGGTAGCATTTCTTAAAGAGAAGTTTGAAGCTTTTGAGAAATTTAAGATATTTAAGAATAGAGTTGAAAATGAATCTGGTGTCAAGATTAAGTGTTTAAGATTACATAGAGGAGGAGAGTTCACTTCTAGAGAGTTCAAGATTCTCTATGAAGAGAATGGAATCAAAAGATAGTTATCTTCACATAGAACACCTGAATGGAATGAGATTGCTGAAAGAAGGAACAAGTTAGTAGTAGAAGCAACATGAGTGATGTTATTTGAGAATGTGTCTCAAAGACATTTTGGAGAGAAGAATTTAACACTACAATATATATTCTGAATAGAGTATAGGTTAGAAAAGGTATGAGCAAGAGACCCTATGAGTTATGGTTTGGTCATTCACCATCAGTCAAATATTTTAGAATATTTGGAAGTAAGTGTTATAGAAAGACAGATGATGATATTGGTAAGTTTGATCCTAGAAGTGATGAAGGTATGTTTCTTGGTTACTCATTGAAAAGAAAAGCATATAGTTGTTTCAACTATAGAACTAAGACAATAGTTAAGTGCACAAATGTAAGGATTGATAAAAATTTGGGTACTAAAAAGATGGTAGATTATAATTCTGATGAAGAAGAGGATAATTTTGGATTTTTTAGATAGAATGTTGAAGTTATTTTTGAGACTAAAAATTATTTTCAAAATGATGCATCTATTGAGCATAGAGCAGACCATAGATCTAAACCTAGGGAAGAGATTAGAGTTGAGATGTCAACTTCTACTTCTAGAAAAAACATGACAAGGAATCACCCTCTAGAGCAAATAATTGGGAGCAAGGATAAATGTGTGATGACAAGGAATAGAGTGAATGAGGAATTGTGTCTAATTTCTCAAGTGGAACCTAAGAGAATAGATGAGGCATGTAAGGATGATCACTAGATGCAAGCTATGAAAGAAGAACTAAATTAGATTGTGAAGAATGAGACATGGGAATTAGTTCCTAGAGCTATAGACAAGATTGTGATAGGAACCAAATGGGTATTTAAAAATAAGATGAACGAGCAAGGAGAACTTGTGAGAAACAAGGCTAGACTTGTTTGCAAAGGTTACTCACAACAAGAAGGCATAGATTATGAAGAAACCTATGCACTCGTGGCAAGAATGGAAGTAGTAGGGATGTTCTTGGCTTAAGCAGAAAGCAAGAATTTCAAGGTTTATCAGATGGATGTCAAGTCATCTTTTCTAAATGGAGAATTTGAAGAAGAATTCTACATGGAAAAACCTAATGGATTCCTTCTAATAGAAGATAAAGATTTTGTATGTAGATTAAAGAAAGCATTGTATGGTCTAAAGCAAGCACCTAGAACCTTGTATGAAAGGTTGGACAGGTATTTATGAAAGCTTGGATTTATCAATGGTACAACATATGGTAATTTGTATTTGAGAAAAAATGATGATGGCTTGTTTATCATTGTAATATTTTTGGATGACATAATATTTGGAGGAAATGATAAAGAAAGTGATAAGTTTGATGAAGAGATGAAAAATGAATTTGAGATGATCATGAAAGGAGAAATGAAGTTTTCCTAGGATTGCAGATTGCGTAAAAAAAAGATAGGATATTTATTTCATAAACTGAGTATCTAAATGATTTGTTGAAAAGATTTGGTTTGGAAAGTTGCAAACCTATTGGTACACCCATGATAATTGGTCACAAGTAATCTAGTAAAGATGAGACACCTACAGTTAAGAAGAAAAAGTATAGATCTATGATTGGAGATTACAATATCTAACTCACACTAGACTAGATATAGAAAATGTAGTTGGGATTGTAACAATATTTCCAGCTGATCGAAAAGAGTATCATTATGCATTAGTAGAGAGGATACTTAGATATTTGAAGGGTACATTTGATTATGGAATATGTTATGATAGATCAAATGATTTCACCTTGTGCACATATACTAATGTAGATTGGGTAGACAATATAGATGATAGAAAGAACACCAATGGTGGAGCATTATTTCTAGGAGGAAGATTGGTTTGTTGGTTGAGAAAGAAACATGGTTGTATATCTCAAAGTATAGTTGAGGTAGATTATGTTGCAACAAAAAATAACATAGTCAAGTTATGTGGATGAAAAAACTATTAAAGGATATTGGGATTGAATTTACATAACCTGTTATCATCTACTATGATAACACAAGTACAGTAAGTATGTCTAAGAATATAGTATTTCATTGTAAGCCAAAACACATATCCATAAAGTATCATGCTTTGAGAGAGAAGGCAACAGAGAAATAAATAAGGTTGGAATATGCAAGAACTAAAGATTAGATTGCAAATATATTTATGAAGCATTTTCCTAAAGATACTTTTGAGTACCTAAGGGTTATGCTAGGGGTTATGTCCATACCTACTTTAAATTAGTTGATGCAAGGATTTCATCAGTCCAATGGTACAAAGCACTATGGATAGTTAGACTGGATTGAATGTTGATGTTTCCTAACTGGGGGAGTATTTTATATGTGTTAAGTCATGAAGGACTTTTGGTAAGTGGTATTTGGCATTGAACAATGTCTTTGGACACTTGAGTTGGTTGATAGTAGTTGATTTGCAATTGGTATTATGATTGACACCTTTGACATTGATGTTAATGGGGGAGAGTATGTATATAAAAAAAATATTGAGAGAATGTACATAAGAAATGAGAAGAGAAGAACCTATTGAGATGGCAGTAGGGGAGAGTTATCCCTTTAGGGGGATTTAGAAAGATTCATGTAAGTGCACAGAAGAATATGAAAGTGTGCAAAAGGATGTGTAAGTGTGTATATGTACCCAAAAATTATTGGAATTTGTTTACTATGAACAACTATTACCAATCCTAAAAGAAGAAGAAGAATAGTACAATGTTCTAGAAGATTTGATTGATGAAGAGGATTTAAGAAGAAGATAGCAATAGAGTACAGTTTGGTATTCTTGGAACTTAGATTTTTTTCATCTATGTTGCCATCAATACCAAAGGGGGAGATTTTTAGCATGAATTTTGATGATACTACATTGGGGGAGTATCCTAAGAATTGTAGATTATTTATATATTGCATTCATGATTGTATTTGTCATTGATGTCAACATAGTAGTAATTCTATTAGGAATGGAAGAATAGTAGTCAGTAATCTTAAGATGTACAAAAGTAGTGTAAGTTTTAGATGATGCACAGTGGAGGACATGTTCCTAAGGCTTTCTTGATGACATGGTTTAAAGGACTAAGTCTAATTCGGTGTTGTATAGAAGTTACACTTGATTTACTAGAAACAATGTAGAAATAGAGCATTGAAAAATAGAGTTATGATTATCTATTGTTATCTTTCATCTAAGATGTAATGAAGAGATATGCAATCACACAATGATAGAGGAAAATCATATGGTGACACCAGCATTTGCAAAAGGCATGGTTTCACATGTGTGAAGTTTTGTATAGACTGTGATTTGACAATGTTGTTACAATTGGGAATTAATTAATTGGGAAAGCCTCAAGCCTAACTCATGGAATTATTATGAAGATATGGTATAAAGAAAAGTTTTGTTTTCCTTATTTGTAAAGAGACTTGAATTAGAGGATCAAGTGGAATGTGAAGTATTAGTGCACAATGTAAGAAGGAGCAGAATACTTACTGAATGTGTATAAGCAATCCAAGGGATCTTTGGATGTACAATGTGAGAATAGGTTACAAGATCTAAAGGAGAAGAAGTTCAATTTATGGGACAAGGGTAGTGGAAAAAGTAAATTTTAGTTCTATTATTCTATAAGGAATAATACAAAGATTGTTTGGATAGTGGGTTCTTTGACCTTAACCTTGAAGCTATTTGGGTAGTGGGTCTAGCTATCTTCCATAATTGCTAACAAGGTTGACACAACTCCTAATAGGGTTGGAATATCCTAATAGGGATTCAAAGTCTCCTAATAGGGACTCATATGTACTAAATGTTGTAACAAACTCTTAATAGGGTCTATCATCTAATAAGGAATCTTTATATTACTACATCATCTTGTGGATATTGTTGTCACAAAAGATTGCACCCTTGCCTGAAGTTTTTACCTAAAGGAAATCTTGTGTAACATGGAAACAATCTCCAAGCTATGTGACTTGAACTTTGAGATTGAGTCTCTAGAGAAGGCCAACTTCCTTACTATCAGGGTGCACCTAACTACTCTTGAGAGGAAAATGGGGACAAAATTGCATGAAAGAAAACTGCCTTATCTAATCTAAAGGGGTGATAAACCAAAATGGTATGTTTGGTCACATCTCTGCCTAACAATGCATTATTAATCAATATAACCTCAAAATACATAGATCCAAATATTTATTAATCCAAAAACTACATATAGATTAGGTACTAAATGAAATGCTACAAGGAAGGAAGTTCACTCTATAACATTCAAGAAATAAAAGTAGATACAAGTATGCAAACTGAATGATAAAGACAATACATTAACAAGAGGCAAGAAGGTATTGCACATTATATTAATGGATGAAGGAGGTGCAACAGAGAGATATATTCATTATAGACAAAAGGAAATTATAGTAACAAAATATATGATGCTACTATTATAGAAGAAGGGAAGAAATGGCAGACCCTAAGAAGGGTTACAAAATTTTATTTTATAGTGCGAGCATAATTGAGATAGCTTCCACCCTAAGGTAAAGCTCAACTGCCACCATTAAAATTGCAGAGAACAATCACTACAAATTTTGAGAAAATTTGATCTTGGTACACATCTAGATGTAGGAGATCATATCTTTCACAAAATAGAGCCTTGAGAAGACAAAAATGGTGGCCACTAATGTGTTAGTTGGGTGGATAGATAATGACGCAATGAGTCAGTGTTCCTTTTGCATTTAACATGCATGGGAGGTAGTGAAAATAACCAATAATCGATTGACTAGATTAGATTTGTCATTAAAAAATGTTTCTTCTTTGTTATCAGAACACTTGATCAAAAAAATCATCAATTCAAACATATTCAACCATGTTTTGTGCCTTTCCTATTTTTTCATTGGTCCATACATACTTCACTTCCCAACTCGAATGAGTAAAAACCCTTTTTCTATTATGGTCAACATAGAGTCTTACGATCTTATGATCATCAAAATAAGGTCAAAACCCTCATATCATCTTTATCTTGGATGCTAACCCTTATGATCTTACGATTTTTTATCTATCACATGGTTACGTGACTCTTTATCTTTCCTTGTGATGCTAGGGGGATGGTTACCTAGCCTTATGATCTTATGATTTTAGTGTATCTTATGGTCATAGGTCTCCATTTGGACATTCATAATCTTGTGATAGGCAACTCTCATTAGCCATTTTGTAACTTTGGTAGTTACGGTAGTGGCTATCATAAACATTCGACCATATGGCATTGATCATTTCTTCTTGGCATAGCATCAATGATATTAAATTCTCTTTTCACAATCATACAACAACCATATTTATCTCCAAAATCTTATAAGAGAAGGTCTATCATAAGATCATAACACCATTTGATTTTATCTCTTATCCAAACTTCTCAAATGAAAATTTTTCCCTTTATTTGATGTGTGTGTCCTTCAAAACTAGCACTTTGTCTTTTAAATCTATCATGATCCTACAACCATACAACAACATGACCTACCCTTTGCTTGTGAGATCAGAAGCCTAGAAAATCACCTCTAAGATCTTATGATTCCCTCAATGCTATGAAAACAAGATGCTATGACAAACCCTAAGTTGTGCCTTTCATAGTCAAACCATTCTACCTTATGATCTCATGAACATTGATTTATCATGAGATTAGAACATTGCTTTACTTAGTTCTATCGATGGAGGAATCAAATGAACCTTTTACTTTTCATTCAATGGATGACTACTTCAAAACTGGTCCCTTGTGATGCTACAATAATAGAAACACATGAGATTGGGCCCACACAAACATGTGTTCGAAGTCCACTTCCCTGCTTTGACTAAACTTTGTGCACCTTCATAATGCAGGAATGCGACAACCCTAGATCCTCACTTGATCAACAATCATGATGCAACTGGGCCTCTTTTTATAATTTGAGACCTTTGACCAATCAGGGCTAGCCACCTATCCATCCTAACACATGAAGACTCACAATCTTATGATTGTTCCCTTGTGTATCTTCAGAGGTTCTGTCACATCTCCTGGCAATCCTTCACCCTGAAGATGTTGCAACAACTTGATGCTATGATAAAATAGCACATCCTAACATCTTAGCTCTAAATTTTCACCCTCATGATCTTATGAACAATGGAAATTGGAGAAGGAAGGCCCTCCTAGTCACTATGTTGCCATGACTTTTGGTCATATAACTTCTAACAATGAAAAAGCGATGGTCATAGATCTTGGAAGATCAAATAGGTGAATGGAAGTAGGCTTGATAGGGTTTAAGAGCATGCGACCACTTGAAGACTTAGGAAATAAAACATAACCTAAGGTTTTGAATGTATTTTTATTAGGTCATTTTGAATATTTGAAAATATAAAATCATTGGCCATGCTTGATAGATTTAAAATTCAAATTTTGGTGGGAGGGCAAGAATGGCTAACAATTATGGCAACTCAGAGGGGATGTAAGCCTGCTATGTATTGACCAGTGACCTCAAAGAATCCATTAGGCTATAGAGCCATAAAAATCATGAAACTTGAGTGTTGTGAAACACTATAATCACATAAGGCATGAGGTTATATTTGGAAAAAGATTTAATGTCTACTTCTCTAACATTGAAAAATCAATGGAGGAGGGAAACATCGAATGAATATATCTATTCTCCATTTAAGTTTCCATATCAGACCATCATCAAGGGGATTAGAAATGGCATCAAAGAGAATTATTAGATCCCTCTACATATGCCTAATTTAATATAAATTCAACATTCTATTTTGACGTCATCCTCATAGTTGAAGATTATTATTCAATAATTGGGTGATAATGGGATTCATGACTACTCCATGGAAACATCAGAGCAAGATAAAAATTGATTCAAAGTTATGGATAGAGCCTTAGCTTCACACCATGGGCAAGCAACAAGAATATTCAACCAATGATATATGGAACATGGAGAGGTAATAGTAGAAAGCTAAAAGGAGTTGACTCACCAAGAGTATAATTCCATATCATACTTGGTGAAGTCATCAAATATAAGTGTCTTATTGAGCATTGATTAATGTTCAAGGTCTTGTCAAAATAGTTTTCAAGGCATTGAAACAAAGGTGATATTAAATATAACAGCATACCATACTTGAAGAGAATCATAAATAATGATTTTAAATTCCAATATTCCTTAGCATTAGTATTGGTCCTAATATTGAAATGATGTAGAAGATTAACAGATAAAATACATCTTTGGAAGTTTTGTTTCAAACTTATAAAAGATTATGTCAACCATATTACACATAAGCATGAGCAGTGAAAAAAGGTATCACTCGGCTTGGTTTCATTGATTAATAAATTTAAGCCCATAGATCATAATGCAAAGATGTCAAAGAAATTACCATGGTCACATGCAAAATATATTATGATTATAAAAAATGTAAGAACCTACATTGAGCAAGTTAGAATGCACTTCAACACAGTAAAACTATGTAGAATTACATGGCATCAATATAAAGTGTGTTCATGAAAAAAGAAAATGATAATTAAGGAGTTCAAATATGAAATTCTTCCTCCATCAAATTCTATGTAATGTACAAGTAAGAAGATGTTGAATACCTAATCGAGAGATGATTCAACAGTCAATATAATTTATCTATCATTTCAGTAAAGAACTTGAAGGATGTTGTCTGTCATATTGAGAGAAATATCTTGGTTGTGTATCACAAATGTAGGCATGCAATTAGAGCCAAGGATAGACACAAACAAAGAGGTGAAATAAGAAATTTTTAAAAATGAAGATAGGTTACTTATACTACCCAAAGACTCCCATGATGATTGGATAAAGTTGTCCACATCAACTTCAAAAAAAGGAAAAAAAGGAATTCACATGTGATCACTGCTTGAGTAGATCAATAGGGATGAAAATGGTATATCAAATTAGATAAATATCAAATTAAGTGGATACATGTATAATATATATATCTATGTTAAGATACATTCCTAAGGAATCATGATGACATTAAGAACATATTACAATTATAGTACATAGGGATCTATTTCTCATCCACATTATAATATCTTAAGATAGGGAGTTTGTGGAAGGAAAGATGGAGTAATTTCAGGCACATGATAGATATCCTCTAGGGAACCACTTGTAGTCTATTTCACACGCCTTTTGGCACTGTAAGTCTTCCATCTTTTTATGATCGTAATAGGGAGAAAAAAAGATTCCTATATCTTATATGAAGAAATCTTCCAAATAATTATGTTCATTAGATTAAGACTCATTTTCTCATCCATGTTATGATATCTTAAGGTAGGGAGTTTGTGGAGGTAAAGGAAAAGTAATTTTAGGCACATGACGGATATCCTCCAGGGAACTGCTTGTAGTCTGTTTCACATGCCCTTTGGCATTGTAAGTCTTCCATCTTATGATGATCATAATAAGGAGAGAGAAAGATTCCTATACCCTATATGAAGAAATATTCCAAATGACTATGTTCGTTATATTAACACTCATCTTCTCATCCACATTAAGATATCTTAAGGTAGGAAGTTTGTGGAAGGAGAGGTGGAGTAATTTCGAGCACATGACAGATATCCTCTAGGGAATTGTTTGTAGTCTGTTCCACATGCCCTTTGGCACTATAAGTCTTCCATCTTATGATGATCATAATAAGGAGAGAGAAAGATTCCTTCCAAATGATTATGTAAATGAGAAAAGGGATCACCACAAGACTCATCTTTCTTTGGAGCTATTATATGCTAATAATTATTTGTGTTTGTGGGATCCATGATCAAAAGGCGTATTGGGGAAGTATATTTTATAAATCATTCCTTTTACTCTACTTCATTGTGAAAATTAAATTTTAACAAAGAATGTATAATGTGTCTGCATCGTGTCTACTTTGCACCTTCATGCATCATCTGTCTACATTGTGTATGCTTTGTGTTTTCATGCATTAATGTGTCTTTTTCATGTATGCTTCATGTCTGCAAGTACTCATATATTTACTCCATACATTATGACATTAATTACATACATACCTTATGTATTATTATATCCTAGTGTATAACTTGTATATTGAATTCACAAGAAAGGTTTAGTGTAAACAATCATTGCTTGAGGACAAGCAATTTGAGGAAGGGAGGACTATCATGTCCCTTAATTATGGTAACATAAGTAAATTGTTATAAATTTAAAAAAATATATATTTCTTAATGTTATAATATATTAAAAGAAATATTGATATATTATTAATGACATAATATATTATTAAAGAATAAATAATAATATATTATTGATATAATAATAATATGTTACTAAGATAATAATAAGGTAATATAAAAGGTCAAATCATTATTAATAAATGAAATAATAATAATAATAATATAATATCAATAATGTTATTATCATAAAATACGATATTACATTATAATTATAATGTGATAATAGTATTAAACATTAATAATATTAGTAAATTAATCAAGATTTGTGCATATCAATTGTACACACACGCACACACACATATCATTTAATAATAATAAAAATAATGTTATTGATAAATTATGTACACTATTATTAAATAAATATTGGACATATAAATATATACTAATTATATTGTTGTACATTATGGATTGAGAAAATATATGGAACTGTTAGAATTCTTTAGAAAAACTGAGAGGGGGAGTGAATCAGTTATTCAAGGTCCAAATGCCCTATTAATACCTTTTTACTACTTTTAATGAATCCATACACTTTTCATCCATCTTAAATCAATTATACAAGCAAGTTACAATAAATCAATATGTAAAGATAAAATATTCAAGATCAACACATGACACAATGATTTACGTGGAAACCCAATTTGGAAAAAACCACCAGTAACATGCTACTTGATTCTCACTCTTCTAAAGTGATGCCCTGTTAAAAGCCTGCCATGTTAAAGGCTTACAACACACTATTAAATGTGACCTTGTTAGAGGATTTCACCAAACTATTAGGAATGGGCCTGGTTAAAGGTCTTTAGAACACTCACTTGGAATGTCACCCTGTTAAAGGATTTATCATATGGCTATTAAAAAAACCTAAGTCCATAGGATTTAAACTTACTATTACAATTGCTAGAAAGTAATGATAATGGTCTTTTGATCTAATATAACTTACAACATACTTTGCAGATTTCAGATCACACTTTCAGTTCAATCCTTATGCTTGGCTTCAATTAGTTCAGCTCTGATTGCTTGTCTCCCTCTCAAGCTTTGTCTCCTTAAGTCTTCTTACTCATTCTGCCAATGCAATCATTCTTGTGGTTATCTGTCCAAATAGAGTTCCTGTGCTTTCTTCTCCTTAGCACATTCTTCAGCACTTCATGCTTTTATGCTTGACCACATTCTCTCTCTCTCTTTTTATTAACTTATGTCTTCTTAAATAGAAATCTGATTTTTCTTTGCCACTCAATTTTCCTTCTCCAATTTTAGGGTTTCAAGATGGATTAGGTAGGATACAATGTATCTACCCCATATCTTGTTTTCTTCTAGAAACTTTGCTAGTTGTATCCTTAAAAATGTTCTACATGGTGTTTTGTGCCACCAGCTCATCATTCTTGTCTTCCTTTTAATTCACAAATTTCTAGATAATAGCCTTGTCGGCTTAGATCTGGCGAATCTTTGATTTCTAAAATAATGTAGTAGCTTGGCATTATTGATTTACTAGTGCTCGGCACCTCTGTGTTACTCAGCACCTATACCTGCTTGGTACTTCATTCTGCTTGGCACTTGGTTCTGCTCGGCACTTGATTCTGCTTGGCACTTGGTTCAGCTCGGAACTTGATTCTACTCGGCACTTGGTTCTACTCGGCACTTGATTCTACTCGGCTCTTGCTACCTTGCTCGGCTCCTTCTCTCTAATGAACTTAGTTGAGCTTTACAAAAGACTTAGCTAAGACCTTAAATCTTTGATATGTTTCAGTGTGCCCATTCTTTGTATCTTATAGTATGTCATCAAATACACTCTTTCATCAATGGCTTAACTGATCCTTGAACTTCATTACAACATCAGAACTTCAACCTTTCTCTAGGTGTTCTAGTTACATCTTATTGATTTCCACCACCTTGACAATCAACTAATTGATAATATTTGGATCACTAAAGCAATTGTCATTCCTACAAGTAGCAAGTTTGACATCAATGACAAAAGAATAATTGAGGACATTCTTTACCAATTCCATATATTATTCCAACAACTTATCTTATGATCATTTCCAACAATCTCCCTCTTTAGCATTGATGGAAAACCAAACTGATCGATTAATCAACTCAGTTACCACCAAGATTGTATACATTGTCTTGCTGCTTTTTTACTACTAATCTCATATATCTCCCTCTTTCTTTGTATTGATAAGTTTTCTACATATTTCTCCCTCTTTGACATAAATGCCAAAGATGTAGCATCTTTTTCATGCAAAATATAAGCTTTGGCTTCTTCTTGTTTTTCTCCCTCTGTCACCATGCTTGTGGCTGATTTGGAATTTCTATTCCTGCTATCGTCCTTTGCATCAACCTATTAATATTTCAATGATTTATTCTTGTTGATGCAAGATAGTTTCCTTGTTGCCTTAAACTACTTGAGTTAGGGGAATGACCCCCAACTTGCCTCTAAGATATTCATAAGCATCCTTGGGTAATGGTTTGGTGAAGATATCGGTAGTTTGTTCCTTTGTGTGAATGTATTCCAATTTTACTTGTTTGTCTTCTACCAATTCTCTAACATAATGATAGTTGATTGCTATATGCTTGGTTTTTGCATGCATCACTAGATTTTTGGATATATTTATAGCACTTGTATTATCACAATACAATATCACTAGTTTTGTTACTTCTTCTTTCATTCCATTCAATAGATGTGTGAGCCATACAATGTTTGTGCAATTGACTGCAGCTGCCACATATTCTGACTCTGCAGTGGACTGTGATGTACATGTTTTTTTCTTGCTAGTCTAGGTGACTAGCCTTTTGCCTAGAAATAATGCACCTCCACTTGTGCTTTTTCTATCATCAATGTTTCCTCCCCAGTCTACATCTGTATATGCATTGAGCTCAAATTTTCCATTCTTTCTGTAGTATAGACCAAAGTCATTAGTTCGTTTGAGATATCTCATTATTCTTTTTACTGCTATGAGATGATTTTCTTTAAGATTAGTCGAGAACCTAGCCACTATTCCAACTGCTAATGCTATGTCTAGTCTACTATGTACAACATATTGCAGTTTTCTAATCATGGATCTGTACATTGTTTGATTGACTTCAGCTGACTCATCATTTTTGGACAGCTTATTTATTGTGGCCATTGGTGTGCTGACTGGTTTAGATTCCTCCAATCCAAACATTTTAAGAATTTCTTTGATGTATTTTGATTGTGTAACAAATATTCCATGTTTGAGTTGATGTACTAGCAATCCAACAAAAAATTTGATTTCTCCAAACATAGATATCTCAAATTCATATTTCATTTTGTCAGCAAAGCCTTTGCAAAGTAATTCCTTACCACCAAACACTATGTCATCAACAAAGATTTTAGATACAATAATCTCTTTACCTTCTTCTACTTTGATGTACATGTTGTTGTTATCATCAGTTCTTTCAAATCCAATTTGCACTAGATACTTGTGAAGTCTCTCATACCATGCTCTAGGTGCTTGTTTCAAACCATAGAGTGCTTTATGTAACTTACACACCATATCCCTATTGTTTTCATCAACAAATCCTTTCGGTTGTTCAATGTAGACTTCTTCCTCTAGTATGCCATTTAAGAAAGCAGATCTTACATCCATCTGATAGACTTTAAAATCTTTGTAGGCAGCATATGCAAGTAAAGTTCTTACTCCTTCCATTCTAGCAACAGGAGTGAATGTTTCTCCATAGTCTATTTCTTCTTCCTGAGCATAACCCTTACATACCAGTCTAGCTTTGTTTCTATTAATCTCACCATTCTCATCTAGTTTTTTTTTGAATACCCATTTGGTACCAATCACATTCTTGTCAGTTGGTCTAGGAACCAAACTCCAAGTTTTGGTTTTTCTTATTTGATCAATTTCTTCTTCCATAGCTTTATACCAGTCATCATCTTGTAATGAACCATTTTCCGTCTTGGGTTTAGATTTGCTGATCAGACATGATTCATGTCTTAGTCTATTCCTTGTCATTGGTCTTGCATCTTTGAAACCAATTATCTATTCAGCAGGGTGATGTCTTTTTACATATTTGGATAACCTTGGCTCTTTCCTTGTTTTCCTGTTTGATCTTTCGGATTCAGGATCACTATGCACTTCATTGTCAGGTTGTTCTTCATTATGTGTACTATCTTCAGAATCAGATTGTGCATTTTCTTCATTTTGAAACTCGGCTTCTGAATGCAACTCAGCATTCATTGGTTGTGACTCGGCTGAAACTGACACTTGTTGTTGATTTTCAATTTGATTGACATTATCCTCATCAATAGTCATTCCTTCATAAGAATATACAAAGGTTCTATATTCTTCCATTTTCTTTGGTATTTCAGCTTGGACTTCTATGTGCTCATCAAAATTTACATTTGCTCTTTCCACAATTTTGTTAGTGTTAATATTCAAACACTTATATGCCTTACTTCTAGTGGAGTAACCAAGAAATATACCTTCATCACTTTTTGCATCAAATTTTCCATTTCTAACATCTTTAAGGATAAAACATTTGCAACCAAACACTTTGAAATGTTTTACATTGGGTGAGTAACCATACCATAATTCAAAAGGTGTTGTATTTGTACCTTTCTTGACTTGTACTCGGTTCAGTGTATGAATAGCTACACTTACAACTTCTCTCCAATATTTTAGAGCAACATTCTTTTCCATCACTAATGTTTTGGCACAGTCAATTATAGATCTGTTTCTTCTTTCAACAATTCCATTCTATGGGGGAGTTCTAGGAGCCAAAGTTTGTCTTTTGATTCCATTGTCATTACAAAATATCTCGAATTCATTTGATGTAAATTCACCACCTCTATCTGATCTTAGACATTTCAAGCTTTTTTTAGTTTCCTTTTCAACTCTAGCCACATACCACTTAAACATTTGAAAAGCATCAAATTTTTGTTTTAAGAACATAACAGTCATCATTCTAGAATAGTATTTATCTCCTCTATAGCTTTGTATTTCCATTAGACCACATAAGTCAGTGTGAACTAACTCAAGTATCTCTTTAGATGTATAGTTTTTGCTTTTAAAACTTGACTTTGTCATCTTTCCTAGCTAACATTGTTTGCACATGATATTATTAGGCTTCTTCAATTTTGGTAGACCTCTAACTTTCTTCATTTTACTAATGTTGACTAGATTGTCAAAGTTGACATGACATAATCTTCTATGCCATAACCATTCATCATCAAATTTTGCAAATAAACAAGAAACATCATCCATATCAAGGTAAAACAAATTACTCTTTGTTTGGTCTCCTTTTCCTATTAGTTTACCATCAGTATCATAGATTTTTGCAGTTTTGTTTCCAAACTCCACTTTGCAACCTATATTGCCTAACTGTGAGATACTCAGTATATTGTAGTTTAATCCTTCAACATAGTATGCATTGTCACATGAAATTTGTTCTGTGAGCTTAATGGAACCTTTTCCTTTGATTTGACATGGAGCATCATTACCAAATCTAACACTATTTCCATCATACTGAGTAAAGTTAACAAACTTACTTTTGTCTCCTATCATGTGATGTGAGCATCCACTATCTATGATCCATCTGTCATTCTTGTTTATACATGTCACCAATGTTGTGGTCTCTTCTTCATCAAATTGGTCCTTCATGGCTACATAAACAACTTCATCATCATTGTCATCAAAATATTCTTCAACAATATAACACTTCTTACCTTTTTCTTTGTAATCTCTCTTGTCATCATCTCTTTTGTTCTTGTATTTGTTACCTTCCTTGGAATCCTTTTTCTATGGACACCTTGCAGCAATATGACCTACTTCATTGCAATTGAAACAAATGATAGGCATCTTACCTTTGAATTTTCCTTTGCCCCTATGAAATCTTCTAGAAAGAAATGATTCCAATTGTTCCACATATTCCTCATCAATGCTACTGTCATTGGATACATACTTCATTTTTCTTCCTTTCTTTGATTTCATCTGTTCGACATCTTTCAGTGGTAACTTGGCCTTAAAAGAAGATTCAACATTTTTAGGTTTGTAGTTGTCAAAGTTAGATAACTCAAATGCAATGAGTCTACCTATTATAACTTCAAATCTTAGATTATTTCCTGGTATACATCTTAGCTTTTGTATTGCTAATACTCAAATAGCATAGATAGGGAGAAAGGTTCTTAAGAACTTACTATTAACAATATCTTCATCCAGTTGACCATTCAAGCATCTTATTGCACTTACCACTTCCTTTATTCTTGCACCATACTGAGAAGCATTCTCATTTTCTTCCATTTTCATGTCATCAAACTTTCCTTTGAGACTTTCTCTTTTTTCTCTTTGTACATTTTGATCTCCTCCATAGATGTCTAATAGGGATTTCCACATTTTGAATGTAGTGTCACATCCTTTGATATCATCAAATTCAGCATAGCTGAGTGCAGAGGCAATTTCCAGCATTGTCTGATTGTGTTCTTGCTTGTTTTTCATGTCTTCGGCAGTAGGAGCACCTGTTGGATCTACATGTTCAGCGACAATTGAATTTTGGGCATAGTCTCCTATGGATCCAAGATGTAGCTTCATCAAACTTTTCCATGCAATAAAGTTGTCTTTGTTGAGCTTGGGAACTTCTCTATTTGGCATTTTGATCTTTTCTGCTTATAGTCCCTTTTAAACTGAATCAACAGTCAGGCTCTGATACCAATTTTTAGAATTCTTTAGAATAACTGAGAGGGGCGTTGAATCAATTATTCAAGGTCCAAATGCCCTATTAATACCTTTTTACCACTTTTAATGAATCCATACACTTTTCATCCATCTTAAATCAATTATATAAGCAAGTTACAGTAAATCAATATGCAAAGATAAAACATTCAAGATCAACACATGACACAATGATTTACGTGGAAACCCAATTTGGGGAAAACCACCAGTAACATGCTACTTGATTCTCACTCTTCTGAAGTGATGCCCTATCAAAAGCCTGCCCTATTAAAGGGTTACAACACACTGTTAAATGTGACCTTGTTAGAGGATTTCACCAAACTGTTAGGAATGGGCCTGGTTAAAGGTCTTTAGAACATTCACTTGGAATGTCACCCTGTTAAAGGATTTATCTTATGGCTATTATACCAACCTAATTCCATAGGATTTAAACTTACTGTTACAATTGCTAGAAGGTAACGATAATGGTATTTTGATCTGATATAACTTACAACATACTTTGCAGATTTCATATCACACTTTCAATTCAATCCTTATGCTTGGCTTCAATCACTTCAGCTCTGACTGCTTGTCTCCCTCTCAAGCTTCATCTCCTTAAGTCTTCTTACTCATTTTTCCAATGAAATCATTCTTGTGGTCGTCTGTCCAAATAGAGTTCTTGTGCTTTCTTCTCCTTAGCACATTCTTTAGCACTTCATGCTTTTATGCTTGACCACCTCTCTCTCTCTCTCTCTCTCTCTCTCTCTTTTATTAACTTATGTCTTCTTAAATAGAAATCTGATTTGCCTTTGCCGCTCAATTTTCCTTCTCCAATTTTCGAGTTTCAAGATGGATTAGGTAGGATATAATGTATCTACCCCATATCTTGTTTTCTTCTAGAAAATTTTCCAGTTGTATCCTTAAAAATGTTCTACATGGTGTTCTATGCCACCAGCTCATCATTCTTATCTTCCTTTTAATTCACAAATTTTTAGATAATAGCCTTGTTGGCTTAGATCTGGCAAATCTTCAATTTCTAAAATAATGCAGCAGCTTGGCATTATTGAGTTACTGGTGCTCAGCACCTTTGTGTTACTACTCAGCACTTGGTTCTGCTCGACACTTGATTCTGCTTGGCACTTGGTTCTGCTCGACACTTGGTTCTACTCAACACTTGATTCTACTCGGCACTTGGTTCTACTCGGCACTTGATTCTGCTCGGCACTTGATTCTGCTCGGCTCTTACTAGCTTGCTCGGCTCCTTCTCTCTAATGAACTTAGTTGAGCTTTACAAAAGACTTAGCTAAAACCTTAAATTTTTGATATGTTTCAGTGTGCCCATTCTTTGTATCTTATAGTATGTCATCAAATACACTCTTTCATCAATGGCTTAACTGATCCTTGAACTTCATTACAACATCATAACTTCAACCTTTCTCTAGGTGTTCTAGTTACATCTTATTGATTGCCACCACCTTGACAATCAACTAATTGATAGTATTTGGATCACTAAAGAAATTGTCATTCCTACAAGTAGCAATTTTGACATCAATGACAAAACAATGATTGAAGACATTCTTTACCAGTTCCATATATTATTCCAACAACCTATCTTATGATCATTTCAATCATTTCCAATAGGAACAATATGATATAAACTAAAGTTTTAATAAAGAAATATGTATAGAATTATAATATGATAATATATAGTTAATATATTATTTATGTTACAATATAATACAATATACAATATGATATTAAGCTTATTGGTGTAAATATATAAATTATATTATCATTAATATTAATGAAATGACATGATTCTATGCAATGCACCTATAAATATAATATCAAGGATATGATAAAGAAATGAAGCATTTTCAAAGTAGCAATAAGTTCAAGAGAACAATGGCGAGTCAACAAGGAAGTGTTGGGTCATCACCTAATAAGAAGCATATGCCGAGCAAACAACTTGGAGGGAATGCATACCAGTGATCCTAAGAGAGTTTTGATTAAATACATACAGTTATAGTACATGACATCAATGTCTAGATAGGGGACATCAGATAAAAATGAATTAGGGGCCTACATACTTAGAAAATGATCAGTTGCTGAAGGTTTTGATTAAGAGGAGTATACAAATATAGGTGTCTTCAAGTTGGTAGACCAATTGCATTCCACTACACTATAGGCTAGTCAAAACATTAGCAACTCTAAACAAAGTAATCCTGAGCGTATCTAGCATTTGTGAATGAATTCATCAAAAGATAATATCCACACATCAATCCTACATCTAACTCAACATTGGAAGTTTTAGGGATATGTAGTAACTATAGAGAAAACACTATTTCAATTTAGAAATAATCTAAAGGACATGGAAAGTGATAAAGAACTGTTGTGGTATTCATGTCTGCCATATATATAAAGCATGATAATATCATCTTGGATTTAGCATGTAATATCTGACTCAACCTTGAACAATAAGGAAGGAGGTGATATAAACATCAGGAAAAATATGGCAAAATGATACAAATAAAAGGAAAACTCAATGACCCCCAAAAAGGGTTCATTACACTTACATGCATAAGCCACAAGCCAACCTAGCAAGTTACATTAAATAAACCCTCATGCCACAAGTTATATTTAATAATGCCACCTATTAAATGTCTTTTTCCCTCTTTTCTCCATTTTTTATTTATTTAATATTTTTTCATCTAATTTTTGTCACTTTCTCTCTCCTCCACTTTTTTTTTTGAAAATCAAACAAAAAAAAATTTATTTCCCACTTTATATTCTGATGCAAGATGCTCCTACATCAGACTCCCTAGGTAGATAGAAAAGTGTCCCACACTTTGACACCAAAAGAAAGATCTACAACCATCTTCATCTTCACCAAAGGTTTCCACTCCATTAGAGACAAGAAAACTAACATGTAAATCATCCACATCTACATCCATCTATCAAAAACTAGAATCTCAATCATCCAATTAGGATGCTCACTCCCAGGAACTGACTAAACATAATTATGTGTACATGTGTTTGATATATATATATATATATATATAGTGCTTGTTTGTTTATTTTCTATTATGCATTAATTAGCTATTTCTTGGTTGCTTAGTTTTTTTGGTTTCTTTCTATGTTCATCTATTAACATTTGTGTTAAATAAAATACACTCACACACATAAACTTGTTACATTATGTATGCAGTGTCTTATTTAACTATATATATATATATATATATATATATATATATATAGTGATTGTTGTTTTTATTTGGTTATATGTTTTTTGAACTTTCTTTTCATTTTTATTGGTTTCTTATTGTGATTTTTTCTTGTTCTTTTTTATTACTATTTTTGTGTTTTCCTAGTGTTGGATACCCATTTTTTACCTCTCACTTTCACACACTCTTTCTTACATAGTCTCCTTATATGATTATATATCTTGGTAACATTACTCGCATGCTTCATTTGCCTATATTTATTGTTTTTTTCTTAGGTTTTCTTCTTTTTATTATGTATTTGTTTGTCCGTGCATATTTCTTATGCTCTAAGAATTGGTTAGTTGTGTCATTACTTTTCCTACTTTAGATGGATTTCTTGGTTTTTTATTTTATGTTCTTTCCTTCTTGTTGTGTGTGGAGTGTGCGCTTGTTGGTTCCTTGTCCAACCCTCTTTCCTCCTTTGGTTAGCATGCAATCTCTCTTCCTTCTGGTACCTTTATCTTTTGGGTCAGTCAACTTCTGCAACTCATTTTGTTTTACATCTCTTGCTCTATTTTCATCCTGATGATGGATCATGTAGTGTGATTCGAAACGTTGATGGTAAAAATCTCTACACAATCAAATCTAGAAACAAATATATTATGCAATGGATTGTGGAAATCTGATCTCTTTAAACATAATTCTTCATCAGAAAAGCCTCATTCACATTAGCAACTAAAAAACTCCATATTAGCAACAATATGTAACCCCTAAGCATCATATTCCAAAATCTCAACATTAACCATGTCACTACTCACAACAAGATGCTTTGTAACACACAACTCATCACCAGAAACAACCAGATCATCCACGACCAAGTGCTCTACAATCTCCATGTTAGACTGAACCAATTAATCATGAAAACCAATCTCCATCCCAGCATCAACAAGGTTAGGAATATCCTCAGTAACAACCTCCAATTACTCTATAAGTTCTATATTAGGCTCCAAAAACTAATCAACAACACCAAACTCCACCACCTCAACCTTGTGATGCCATCTTCTCTCTTAAACAAGTCTTCTAACTAGCTACATAACTCTCCTCTGGATCGGTAGACTCCAACTCCACAAACATATATGGAATGTCTTCCTCACCCCATCCTTAAATTGATCAGCCAAGCTAGCTCCAAATTGAGTAGACATCTCATAAAACCTCCTCTCCACCACATCACAAAGATTCCTAATCATCTTAGGGTTCAATCCTCTCAGAGCCATCTTCCAAGATTTTTAGAAACCCTCTACAATAAACCACCAATAGATAAATCTTCCCATAAAAGATCAACCTTCCATCTTCACAACTATAGATCCATTTGGATGTCCTCCCAAGGTCTTGCTACAAACTGCCTCAACTTTGGTGACTTATCTACATGCTCAAGAACAATTGTGCTCTGATACCACTTGATGTAGTGCAAGGAAGGAGAATCCCCAAAGGAGAAAATAACCACATAGAAGAATAATAAATATTAACACAAATATTTAGATCCAAAATAATACCAATTCTCATAATATAATCACAAAATTTACATCCCACATGGTCATTTTTAAGGCCTTCTAGGTTGTGACCAACTAACTATATAAGAAATTACAATAGTAATTCTATAAGCTCCCTTAAGATCCAATCCCAACTCTATCTAGTCTAGATCCACACTATGGTAAAAACCTCCAAAGGAAGATCTCAACTTGTGCTTGCAAGTCCACCAAGCAATCTCCTTTTTTTCCAAGCCACAACTACTAGACCTTCTCAAAATTTATCTAAGATCCAAGTTTAAACTGCCTCACATTTGACACTCTATCCGCACACTCCAAAAAAAAACACCCACCACTAATCTTGGCAATGAAGTCTTTGGATAAGAAAATGACTGAATGTGCAAGAAGTTCAATAACAGTTATATCCTGACCCATAGTGTAGCCAAGAAATGCATGTAGAGTCAATTTTAAATCCTTGAATACTACAATAGTTTAGTAAGAACTATCATCCAATTAAATAATCCCATTGGTCACAGGCTCATATTTTATGCCTAGCTAATCAACAATCCTCTTAGGCATGATTGAGTTGCATGCACCAGAGTCTATCATTAAATCATGATCTATTTTATCTCTTATGACTAAAGAGATATAGAAAGGAGGTGGCTTCATTTTCTTACCTTGATTCTCTTCCTTGTACAGGTGTGTATGGGTGGCTGAATTCGAAGATTCACCCTATGTTGATATAGGAGCATCCTTAGACTCTTCTTTCTTCTTGCAACTTTGCCCTCTATTATGATTTTGAGCTAGTCTAGTTATCCAATTTGCTATCCCTAGATCCATAACATGCATGGTTGTAGTGCTATTTTTCTTTTAACCTTTATCATTAGAATCTTCCTTACCAAATATGACATAAGAAGAATTCCCTTGCATTTGAGCTTGATATCCAACATTAGAGTGATTTGCATCTGTCTGCTATCCTGAAATTGTTGGCATCTCTTGTGTAGTCAAAGCCTAAGAAAATGTACCTTGATAATTAGATTGACAACCATATGTTTCCATGTTGTTATGATGAACAATTTCTTGTGATTGATCTGGGGCTATATAAGGTGCACCATTGAAAGATTTTTTTTGGGCCCATGGGGCCTATCCTTGATGTGTTGGCCTATATGACTGCAAGGGTTGTGGGGACCTAAAAATCTAAGATTATTGTCCTTTGAGGCTTGCCAGCTCACTTCCAAGGGTTTTTGCTAATGATTTCTACTAACCCATAACCTACTTGATAGTTTATGTTTCTAATCTTTGGTCTAGCAACCTCTTAACCGTTTCAGAACTATAGTCTTGAAGCCTCTTATCTATATTTAGCATTAACATCTACATCATGGCCTCAATCCTATCTATCTCATTTGAGGATGTAGAAGCTATTGGAGGTGTGGCCAGAGGTTGGTATGTAGATGTGGTGGGGATAGTGGCTATTTTAGGTTGATGATTGGGAATATCAGGGAAGAAATTCATTGGAGGCCTTGGAACTAACTTTCCTCCTTGGATTATGATAGTATCTACCCTTATGGTAATTTCATAGGCATTAGGCAAGGTGGCTTCTCCCATGGTTTGCATTGTGGTAGAAATATCACTATTGAAGGCTCTAAGGTAATGTAAGGAAGCATTACCAAGGGAAGGCTTTACCATAGTGGGTATTCTATCCCATGTTTCTTGAAATCTATAATTAAAATCAATCATGTACTAATGGGGTGCCCTCTTAATAGTTGTTAGCTACACCAAGAGTGATAGATGATCACTCTTATCTTCAAAATGTTTACAAAGCCCTTCTCCTAACCCATCCTAATCAATAATAGAGTTCTATGGTAAACCTCTATACCATTGTAATGATTTTCACTTTAGAGATGAAGCTAGAAGCCTAACAACAACATCATCTTTAGTAATACCATGCATATTATAGACATTTGATATTTCTTGAATATGTTCCATAGGGGAGATGTAAGTTTCACTAGTAAATTTAGGTATACTTTTAAGAGTTGATATAGGGATATCATGTCTCTAATCCAAAAGGATAGGAATTCCACCATTAAAGGTAGCAAAAGCATGTGCTTTAGGCTATGACCTATCAATAGGACGAGTAGAAAGAGATCTTGCAGGTGTATGTGTTACTGCTACACTCCTAACTAGTGATAGGGATAATCTACTTCTCTTTCTTCTAGGGTTTGAAAATGAAAGCTCAGTGTATTGAAAATTACCTCTAGAAGATGCCCTTCTAGGATCTTTGGGTATGAATTGCAAAAAATTTGGTCTAAAACCTAATGTATGGTGTGGTAGATTTTCCAAGTACTTGAAAATGGGCCTCTTGAAGGCCTGAAAAACTAAGAGTAGGACTACTTCCTCGGTATCAATTTGAAGTTCTTCTTTTGACACTAGTGAACCAATAGACTTAGAATATTTGATATGAGAGTCCCACCCGATGTGCCAAAAACTTTTGTCACAAAACCTTGCACCCTTGCCTAAAGTTTTTACATAAAGGCAGCCTTGTGAAACACAAAAAAAAACTCCAAGCTATGGGACTTGAACTATGAGATTGAGTCTTCAAAGAAGGTCATCTTCGTTACTATTAGGGTGCACCTAACTGCTCTTGAGAGGAAAAGGGAGAAGAATTGCATGAAAGAAAACTACCTAATCTAATCTAAAGGGGTGATACACCAAAATAGTATGTTTGATCATATATCTACCTAACAATACACTATTCATTAATATAACTTCAAAATACATAGATTCACACATTTCTTAATCCAAAAACCACATACAAACCATACACTAAATGAAATGCTACAAGGAAGGAACTTCACTCTATATCATTCAAGAAACAAAAGCAGATATACTTATGTAGATTGAAAGATAAAGACAATACATTAACAAGAGGCAAGAAGGTATTGCACAATATATTAATAGATGAAGGAGGTACAAGAAAGAGATATATTAAAAAAGGAAATTATAGTAAGAGAGAGAATATAATGCTACTATTATAGAATTAGAGAAGAAATGGACGACCCTAAGAAGGGTTACAAAATTTTCTTTTATAGTGCAAGCATAATTGAGATAGTTTCTACCCTAAGGTAAAGCTCAACTACCACCATTAAAGCTACAAAGAACAATCATTGTAAATTTGGAAAAAATCTAATCTTGGTACATATCTAGATGTAGAAAATCATATCTTACACAAAACAGAGCCCTGAGAAGACAAAAACACCACCCATTCCTTCTCTGATTCTATAATAGTAGAATGATATGCTTTGTTACTATAATTTATTTTTGTCTATAATGAGTATACCTCTTTGTTGTACCTCCTTCATCCATTAATATATTATGCAATTTTGTCAATGTATTGTATTTATCTTTAAGTCTTCATAATTTTATTTATTTTTCCTTGTTGAATTTTATAGAGTGAAGTTCCTTGATTGTAGCATTTCATTTAGTACCTGGTCTGTATGTGGTTGTTGGATTAGGCAATGTTTTAATCTGTATATTTTGAGGTTATATTGATGAAAATTACATTCTTAGGTAGAGATAAGAATTCATATACTATTTTGGTGTATCACCCCTTTATATTATATTAGGTAGTTTGATTTCCATGCATCTCCTTCTCCATTTTCCTCCCAAGACTAGTTAGGTGCACCTTGATAGTAAGGAAGTTGACCTTCTCTGAAGACTTAATCTTATAGTTCAAGTCCCACAACTTGGAGATTGTCTCCATGTTTCACATGTTTGCATTATGGTAAAAACTTTGGGCAAGGGTACAAGCTTTTGTGACAATAGGTACCATCCCCACTGAGGTTTTCTCTCTGAACAAGGGTTTCCCTAGTTAACATATCTGGTATTAATTATGTATGAGTATCTTGTTGTGATTTCAATTTATATTACTCACATGGTTAAGTGTGTTTAAGGTTATTGTTTGTGTTAATAGTTGGATAATTGATTCACTCTCCCCCTCTTAGTTATATTAGTGGACTATATATATTTTAAGATGCACATGGTCAATGCATGTGCATATGCACACCACATGAGGGTACACACATGTACAGGTGTGCAACTACACATAAAATGACCAACTAGGGGTCATTAAGAACATATAGCACACTTGTAAAAGTAAGAAAGGTGTTCTAATTTGCATTCTAGGTCTATTAAGGGGATTCAAGTTATTTCTAAAAAAATTTTGGTATTTTGGCTTAATTTTTCTATCAATTAAAGATTTTTTTGGGTCATACTTTTGGCTCTCTGAGCTAATGTTTTTCTATTTTGTGCAGATAAAATGTTATCTTCATCGTCTTCACTTGCAAAAAATATTGCTCCAAATTTGGTTGTCTTCAAATATCAAGATACACCTAGGAAGTCATGTTTTCAAGATGGACACTCTAAGATTAGAGACACTGAGCTGAGACACATTGAATGGAACACATTCCTGACTATCTGCAATGAACCAAAAGAGAGATATGCAATGATGTCTTTGTTTATCCGATCTGGGTTGGTTAGTGTAGCATCACACCCTATATTTGTGCAATCTTTAGAACTCATCATGGTCCTCATTGCTCAATCCCAAGAGGAAACTAAAGCCCATAAGAATCACAAGCCTAGAAATTCAAAAGCCACTCAAGTTTAGGATAATTTTCAAACTATGTTATAGAAGGGAAGGTTGTTAAGAGCATTTAGGTGAAATTTTCCTAGACCTCAAACCTAGAAACATTGAAAAAGTCTTCCACCTTCACAGAGCCAATTAGTTCTTGTAGATATCCTATGATGGATTAGAAAGATGGTACCTAGAGAATGAGAAGGATGACAAGGAGATTATACAATCATCATTTTTTATTGATTAAACACTGGGGGGCCATAGAGTTGGCAAGGTAGACATGACTCGAGGGTATGTGAAGGATGATGTGGTATACACCATCATGATTTTAAGCAAAGTCATGCACTTAGCAACAACTGGATATCTTCATATCTAGATGGTCCATTTCATTGAAAAAATTAGGATGGCCAAGATACCTATTGATTGGGCTACAATATTGAGTGATAACTTGGATGAACAAGTGGTAGAACTTAAAGATGGTCCCAAATTCTACATGACATCATATTTGGTGTACTTATTGGTGGCAAGGACAACTGATTAACCATGAATTTACAAAAAGGGAAGAATGCAAGATGCAAATACTTGGCCCTATGTGGTTTATCCTTAGCTAGTAAAGAAGAAGATCTTAGATTAGTGCAAAGAATATAGGATAGTGAATGATGGAATTACATTTGCAATGATCTAATTCATTGAGGGTGATTATGCCAAAAGGATTTCAATAGAGGCAACAAGCAGGATTATAGAAATTAGCACATACTACATCCAATTCAAAACATTCACTTATCTCAGGTTAGCTAGTACTATGCTTAACCTAATGAAGCTCCCAAGATATCTGTCAGATAGACTCATTTTGTTGGAGATTGCTAGACAAACCACATTTGCATTTGATAGAGTGAGGAAGCAACATAAGAAGACATGGGGATGGCCCATCACTAAAGGTACATTTGAGGCCAAGCAAAAATAGGATATTATGACCTTTGATTTAGAATGGGATCAATATGCCTTGGAAGAGTACAACTCTCCTAGCCCATATCTTGATAATATAGGAATGGTGCAACATTTGGTAGGGAAGTAGTTTGTGTATGAGGATGCATTAGATATGATGTCTAAATTAGGGATTATTGTAGGATGACTCTATATTTAGTAGAAAAGGAAATTAAAATGAAGATTCCTTTAAGGGATGTCAAGAAAGACACAAAAGATCTCTTAGATCCAATGTATAATAGGGATAAGATATACGACAGGCCTATAATGTATGCAAAAATTGTAGGGATGAAAATGAAAATATTAATAATAGGGCACAACATATTGTACAACTAACAAGAGAATGGATCAAGAGGCCTTTCAAATTTTATCTAGTTCTATAGACTGTTCACCTTCAAGCCACAACATGACCTATTAAAGGAAAAGGTGCAAAAATGACAGTGCCAACTTTCCCAACTCAATCCCTAGTGAGGTTAGAAATGGTTCATCAACATAAGTGAGAATTTGAGTACTTTGAAGCTGATTGATGAGTTACAAAGAAGAGAGTTCCAACCAAATCTAGGAAGCAAGTAACTTAGGTACAACCACCTCAACAACCATAGGTAGATTTGGAACAAGTACAACCTCAAGAGGAGTAGGTAGCTCTTGTCCAAGAGACTAAGAAAGTATCTCCATAGGAGGAGCATGAACTAGAGAAAGAAGGTAAAGAATAGAGGTTTCCCCTGATATGTCAAGAGGAAGAAGCCTCATCCTAAGCTCCTAAAAAAGCCAAATTCAATTGACTAAAGAAGGACATAGAAAAGAAGATTAAGGAAAAAGGTTACTCCTATCCTACAGGTGCCCAAAACCTTTCTCAAAGCTAAACAAGAGAGGATGAGTAGATTGATAATGTTCCTTTGAGTTAGAGCACTCATTTAGCTAGAGCCTTGGAAGAGAAAAGAAGGAGAATCTTGAATTTGACTCCTCGATCTACTGAAAAGGAGCCCATTCATGTTTTGACATCAAAAGATGAACAACAAAAATGGATAGAAGCAATGGAGGAGGATCAAAGAATAAATTCTTTTGATCTTTCTAATTTTTATTTCATGCTGGTGGGAACAGAGATGGTGGGTGACAATATATGAGACACACCTACGAATCAACCTTTTGGAGAGGATTGGAAATAATTGCCACTTCTACCAAAAGGGCCTCTGGGTATACCACCACAACAACCTCAAGATTTATCTTTCTTGGACAAAGGCTCAGTCACATCTCTTCCTCCCAATACATAGATGGAAGAACAAGTAGTAGAATCAGAAGAGCCATAACAACTACAAGTTGATGAAGTATCATAGAAGGATCCAATACCTAAAGAACCCCAATAAAATCCTCAGGATACAAATGCTAGGACCTTAGTTGCTATAGATATAGAGACTCTAAATGAAGATCTCACTTAAAAGGTGAAGACACCAGAAAGATGTGATAAGAGAAAGGGTTGTGCAACAAAAACTCCCTCTTTAGCCAAGTACATGTCTCCAATGGTCACTACACCGAGCTAGTTGAAGAGGGAGGTTACATTCTGAAAAAAGAGATAGTGGGATTATAGTGCTAAGGTGGAAATGGAATAATTAATAAAAGCCATCAAAAGACCTTAGCCACCCATGTGTGATGCATGATGATTGGCTTTCATAATGAAGAACCAAGATCATGACTTTCTTGTGTATATTTCTCTCCCTCTCTCACATGCTAACACAGATAATATGACTCCTAAGGACTATCAAATAAAGGACGTCCTATTAGGAAGGACCATAGTAGATACTACTAAAGTGTTAATCAATATGGGTATAAAGGAGGTATTCAGACTTATTGACCATGACAAGTTTGAGATGATACTACTACATAAACAAAATGAGATTCTAAGAGGCTATTTATAGGGAGTAGTGGGCATAATAGACCTGGATCATCTAGAGATTACTCTTGTTGTGACATTAGAGAGAAAAGAAAAAGGGAGTGTACAAGTAGATTCATTTTTGGGTGCATGTCAGGAATGGCGTGACAATTTTGTGGAAAAGGGTGTGCAAATAATATTGGGCAATTTGAACCTGTTGTACCATATGTAGTCAAGCACAAAGAAGCTAGTTTCTATATTGAACTAGGATTTTGGATTAATGGATGAGGTAATACCTAGGGTAAAAACCTTCAAGTTCTTTAATCAATAAAAGGTCAAAGGTATCTTACACTCATGGAGATGTACTCTATTGAGGATCTTGACAAATTGGATGATAGGATCAAGAAGATCACTGCTGGCAATAAGATCATGGAGACATCACATGAAAAGATACAAAAGCTCATAGAAAAAAATCAAGAGAAAGTTTTGGAAGTAGAGAGATATTATAATGCTACTAGCCTATAAATTTTTGAATATAAGTAAAAAATGAAGATCAATTCAGTGCAATCAATAGTACAACAATTCTGAGTACCTTTCAAGAATGCTTCATCATATGAAGATATGAAGAAAGGATTTAGCATTGAAGAGGTATTGATGGAACTAAAAACTAAATTTGAAGCTTTGGATTTTCTAGATGTCACCCAAGTGATAGAGATTATAGACAAATTCAAGAGCAAACATCCAAACATCACTCTAGTATAAAAGGGGAACAAAACCCAAAAGCAAGAAATTTAGTTTTGACACTTGGAAGATTTTATATTTTTGGAACCTATTATCAAGGTGCACAAGGTTTGCAAGGTGAAAAGGTGTTCAAGGTGCATAGATGTGCTATTCATAGAGCTTCGTTGACAATTTTAAAGAAGTAACAATGCACAAAAAGTTAACTGCTAGTTCCTAATTTAGAGCTTTCTATGCATCAAAAACACATTTTGATGGTAGTTCAACTCCCAAAAACTCCTAGAGAAGGTTGAGCTTCTATTTTTAGAGGATCCAGAGACATCTAGATCATCTTACAAATTCTATTTTCTTATCTTCTCATTCTTTTATTATTTTAAGGAATGTAAAGACTCATGCACCTATTAATTGATATAAACAAGGGTGGAGTCCTACTTAGCACCATTTAGAGAGTCAGTTTGTATATAATTAGATTTATTTTATTAGTTTGTTGTATATATTTACATGAAGGGATATCTCACTCTCAATAAAAATTGAGGAGACAATTTTCTATAAATTTAGGAATGTAATATGTATTCTAGGCCATTATTTTGATGCAATAATATATGCTATTGGTGGTCTCATTTTGAGTGTAGTTATATTCTTGTCAGACTGTGTTTTTTTGTGAAATGCATGTTTATGAATAATAATGGCACCAATGGTTTTATTGTGTTATTTTTATTGCGTGATCTTTTAGTTTTGGTTTTTTCCTCGTGTTAAAAAATTATGTTGATGTACCGAGTTGGAGAAGTGATCATCTATTGTTTCTATGTAGCTTCTTGCATTGCATGAGCACCCTTTCCATGGCCTTGAAATTTGATGAGAAATGAAACACCTTATTATTATTACTAAATTCCCATCGATGATTGCATTAGTGGATTTGAGGAAGTGTTGCTTCTATTTTTGTTGGTTTCCTACCTGATCTTTTTGATGATTTAACTCGTAGACATGTTGTTACGATGATTTATGTCCATTAGGAATTTCTCTTTCAAGTTATTAGCTTTAAAGTCTTGATCCCCTATCTTTGTTAATTTATTTTCTAACACTTGGTTAAATTATGAATTCATATAGTTTCATTGATAAAATTAAATTCATCATAAAATAGAAAATACCAATAATATATCTCTTTTATGGTTACTTTTTCAAGCAGAAGATTAAACATCTTATCTAAATTGGTAGGGACTATCAAAGGCCTCCTTGTCAAAAAATGCATTTATCTTCAATTGAGTGGATTCTAGTAGGTCACAAGATCGCCCAAAACCTTGGAGTTGATCCTAGATTAGCTTTTCAAGAGATGAATTTGAAAGGATCCTGTCATTAAAGCATTGTGTGAAATGATAGCTCGACAAAAATTGACACTAGAAGGAGGGCCAAAAAAATATCTGGATTATAAAAACAACTTCCTGTGCAAAAATTCTATAACTTTTGGAAGCTCATAAAATTTTCCATCCATCACTATCAAAAGGTGCACAAGGTGTGCTTCTTTGTAAAGGTGCACTTATGCAGAGGTGTGTATTTTCTAGAATTGATGCAAGCTAGAAGATCCCAATCCATCATCCCCATTTCATCAAGTTTTATGATGATCACCTGGGGCACACAAGTTTCTAGAACTTAGTCACTTCCGCAAGCCTCATAGTGATAAAGGATTGCCAAGAATCCTTCCACTTCCATTTCAAATTTCATCTTTAGTTCCATCCCTAATTCAACCTCCACCCATCATTCAACCCAATCCTCCATCGTTGGCCTTTTTCACTGATACTATAGATTTTCCCATCAATTTGATAGGTGCACTCAATGACCTAACCAAGAATCTTGAAAAGTTTTTCCCAAGATACATCTACAGGAAAAAAATGACATCTGAAGATCACATCAAGGTTTTCAAAGAAATATGTAATTAGAAGCAAATTTCTAATTAGAATGTGGTTCTGCACTTATTCCATACTCATTGGGAGAAGCTTCCTTTAATTGGTACGTCAATTTACCACCGAGATGTATTGGAGACTAGGATGTTTTGAAAAAATTATTTTTAGAATAATTCAAAACCTTCATCAACCTAGATTGGATACATCAACAATTCATATCAATTAAGAGAGATATAGTGGAGACTATTTCACACTTCAATCATCACTTTCACATGGCAAACCACAAGTTGTAAATGTCATATACTATATCGATTGAAACTATGATCTATATTTACCTAAATGCTATGGACCATCTTACTACTATCTTCTTAAGGAGACTCCCTATTGTGAATATTGATACATTGGAGGAAATCTTCTCAGAAGCAATCACCTTCACTAAACAATCTAATCCTAATGGAGGAGAATTTGATGGTCCTAGTTTAAGCTATTGCAACAATATCAACATATCCTACTAGAGTACCATTGATGCCTAGTAAATTCATACCAATGAGTCCAATTCCATTACAATAGGCACCAACTGCACCAACTCCAACACTAACTTACCTAGGATATGAGCCTCAAAAGATTGCTTTCTTTGAGTAGAAGGAAGCTACATCCACTGAAGCAAAAAACAACGTAGCATCTGAGATTGGCCAAATGAAGAAGACAATGTTTCAACTTACTAATGAGCTAACATGTTTGAGGATGTCACAAGGAAAAAATAATAACTTTCAGAGAACAAATAGTGGTCATTACAACAACTATGATCAAAATTACAATAAGAACTTCAGTGGAAACGAAAATAAAATTGGGAAAAATAATGCAAGAAACAATTTCAATCCTCCTAATTGCAACAATGATTTCCAAAGGTAGAATCAACAATTGAACACTCATCTGAAGAATGGAAGCATTCCTAATGATAACAACGACAATGCTTAGTATGTAAAAATTAAATAGTATGATAGTAATCAAAATATGCCTAATAATAATGGTTCATACTTCAATGGAAATCAAGTGGTGAATCAAAGTTTACAAGTCAATAACAATGAGCCCCCTATGCAATTCAACACTATGCTGCTTGAATCTTATGATTCTAAGAAAAACACAAGAATGGAGCAACCAGTCAATAAAGATTTTTCTTTCCCATTTACTCAATAACCTGATACTCAACTTGAAGAGATATTTTCTTTTTAGAATGATAATCTAAATGCCTATAATTTGTAGAATAAAAAAGATCCCATGATAGATGTTATTCCTATTGCATTGCAACCAAATCCTCCAGATCTAAGAGAAAGCAATAATATAGTGCCTAATAGTGTGCCTTATGGTGCACAACAAAACTTGAACCAAGGGAATGTGCCTACAATCTTGAAAAACCCTGCATGGACAACTAAAAAGTATAGTGTAGTGGAAGATATGAAATGAAAAAAGGCCAACATGTCACTTTTTGATGTGCTATAAAATTATCCCAATCAGCAAGATGCTTTGATAAGGACTCTAGATCATATAAAGGGAATGACCAATGTGAATACTATTCCTCAAAAGATAGTGTCATAGCAAGTTAACACTTTAGAGGCCATGTCAACCATGTTGAAGGACAAGGTTGAGGTGCCTCCTTTCTTGATTAGTATTAGAATCTATGGAAAGAACCTTCATAGTTGTTTAATTGATTCAAGAGCTTCTTGTAATGTTATGCCACTATCAAAAGCACAAAGGTTGGCAGTAACTCTACAACCTTCTAACCAGATAGTGATACAATTGGACAAAACATAAGTAAAATTTATCAAGGTTTTGAAAGAATTTTGAATATAATTAATAGTTGATCCCCAAATTCAAGATATTATAGACATACATGTGGTTGAGATTCTTGAAACATATGGATTGCTATTGAGTATAAAGTAGACAAAAGGCTTAAGAAGATGGATCTCTATTGACTTTACTCAACTGTGGTTACCTTGGAAAGGGTTGAATAATTAGATAAAGATTAATGCTGAGCCAAAATTGAAAATGATGATCATGGAGTATAATGCACCAAATGAGGTGGCATTTTTGCAGTTAGATTTAGGCTCTTACACAATTTTGGCTTTTGAAATAGTTTTAACCATGATCCCTATTCAAAAAGAAGAGATTGTGACTCAATTCATCGACAACATGGTATCAAATTTATGATGTGTAGGTGAAGAAGTGGATCCAAATGTTTTTCTAATACCTAGATTTTGCAGGCTACATAAAGTTAGTCATTTTGAATTTGAATGTTCACACTACTAAGAAGCAATTGCTCAGGTGTTGACTCAAATAATGCAATTAAAAGATGCTCAAGTTTCAAATGAAGTACCTTTGGAAAATTCAAGCTCCACTTATATATCTAAAGATACACAAAAATGATCCATTAGAAGAGGAAGACCTCAATGTAACATATAGTGATACTTGTTCTAATGGTGGAGGTTTGTCTTCTCCTCCACTAGGAATGATCAAAATTTAAAGTAGAAGATGTTTCATAAAAGGCCAAGGTTGCTAACTTAGTTCTCAAAATTTAAAGGACAAGATTGCTAACTTAGTTCTAGTATGGAAAAATACATTCTACATGGGTTGCTAACTTAGTTCTAAAAGGCCAAGGTTCTAATGAATGAAGTCAGAAAGCTGATTGATGCTAAAATTATCTTTCCCATTAAACATTCTACATGGGTTGCTAACTTAGTTCTACTATGGAAAAATACAAGAGAAATTTGACTTTTCATGGACTTCCATAACTTAGCATCTCAGAAGGATAATTATCCCTTTCCCTCACTTGATGAAGTATTACAAACTATTAATGGATACAAAATGATGTCTTTCCTAGATGGATATTCAAGATATAATCAGGTGATGCTAGATGAAGAAGACATGATGAAGACTTCTTTTACAAAAAAATGGGGAACCTTTTCATATAGAAGAATGCCCTTTGGGTTGATCAATGTAGGGGCTACATTCCAAAGAGCGATGGATGAAGCATTTAAGGGGTTAATTAACAAGTGTATAGTGATCTATATGGATGACTTAACTATCTTTTCAAAAGATAACAACACTCATATTTTTTTATCTAAGACAAGTATTAAATCGATGTGGAAGATATGGCATATCACTAAATCCTAAAAAGTGTGCATTCGGGGTCACAAAAGGAAAGATTTTGGGTCACATTATTTCTAAAGTTGGAATCTCCATTGATCTTGAGAGAATTGAAACCATTATAAATTCATCACCTCCACACAATCACAAAGAACTCAAGTCATTCTTTGGGAAGATAAATTTTGTGTGCAAGTTTATTAGTGATTTTGGTGAAATAGTGCCCCCTCAATGACTTTCTTAAAAAGGGTGCTAAAACTGAATCGGTTCTACAAATTAAGAAATCCTTCTAGGATATTAAAGTTTCCATCTCTACAAAAACATTGCTTATGAGTCTAGATTATGATTTTCCGTTCAAAATCTAGTCTTTTACTTTAGAACATTCATGTTCTAGGATTCTTACTTAGAAGAAAGACAAAGAGGATGAGAGACCCATTGCACTCATGAGTTGTCTGCTAAAGAATTTAGAACTGAATTATTCTAACCTCAATAAATAGTCTTTTTATTTGATAAAGGTAGTCAAATTATTTTTCCATTATATACTTAGGAGTAATGTATATGCAATTGTGCTTGATCCTGTAGTTAACACATTATTGATGCAAAATGAACTAGATAAAAGACAAGGGAAATTGATGGCTATATTGTGAGTATTCAATTTGGAGATTCAATCCATTAAATTAGTCTGAGGACAAGGGTTGAATAAGATGATGGATGCTAATGAGATCAGTAAGGGTAATAAATTCAAATTTGATGATGAAATTAGTGCACAAAATCAACAAAAGATGATTGTGTCTCAAGTGGGTATTGATCAAGGAATAGTTACAGATGTATGGTGTCAAGATATTTCTATTGTCTTTTGCAAAATCAATACCCTGACTGGATGAACAATTCCCAACGTAGAGGTCTCAAGATGAAATGTCAGTCCTATATTCTTCAAGATAGGAAATTGTATAAAAGAAACCATGAGGAAATTTATCTAAAATTTTTGGGACATGAAGAAGTGAAGGAGGTTTTGAAATAATTTCATGATAAGTATCCATATGATTTTAAGATTAGGTTACTTTGGCCTATAATCTTCAAAGATACATTTCAACATGTGCTCTCTTGCCATGTTTATTAGATAAGTGCCAACTGAGATACACATCCAACTATGCCTTTACAACCAGTATTTGAGATATGCCCTTTTGCTAAGTGGGGGTTGGATTTTATAGGTCTAATAAATCCACCATCATCTATTGGACATATATTCATTCTTATAGCTACTGACAATTGCACATGCTGGACGAAAGTTGAAACTTTTAGAAATTGCACTGCCAAGGTGGTTATTAATTTCTTGGAGGAGAATATTGTTACTAGGTTTGGAATGTCATTCTTCCTCATTTGTGATAATGGATCAGATTTTGCATCAATATTCCTTACCTAGTGGAGATTAGACAATCAGGTTATAATCAAGTTCTCTTCAAATTATTATCCCCAAGGGAATGGTGTGGTTGAATCCAAAAATACAAACTTGATCATAGTAATAAAACACTTACTGAAAGAAAATCCAAAAGATTAAATATGCATTATGGATAGATCGAGTTAGGATCAAAAATTCTTTGGGGACATCCACTTATTTTCTTGTCTATGAACAAGAACCAATATTCCCACTTAATCTAAATATTCTAGTTTTAAAATTCATGAGTGGGTATGTTAAAGATGTTAACAGGGTTTAGATTAGGTTGATGAATCTCTTGGAATTGGATGAAAGAAGGATAGAAACACTAGAGCATGTGTCAAAACATTATGCTATTATCAAATGCTAGTTTGACAAGTGAGCCACAATCAAATCCTTTAGAATATCCAATCGTGTTCTCCTATGGGATAAGGTGAAAGAAGAGTCAAGCAACCACACTAAGTTTCAATGCTTGTGGATTGACCTTTATCAAATTGTAGAGATTTTGGGAGAAAATAGTTTTAGATTGAGTTCCTTACAAGGAGAATTGGTCCCATTGCTCGTCAATGGACAGTTCTTGAAATATTACTTTAAAAATAAAATAAAATTTTTTTGCAAGGGTGTTTACTTTTTTGCAAGTGTTTTTGCTTTCAGTTATGTGTTTACTTTTAATTGTGTGTTTTCTTAATAAGTTGTGTCTTCCTTTTCGTGTCAATCTGAGGATTAGGTGCAATTAGGACTCTTTCTTAATGCTTTCATAAATCAATTCATGTGGTTTTGACTTTTAGGAAGAGATATTCCTTCAAAAAAACATTCAAGTGATGTGTATCTTCTACCAACTAAAGAAAGATGTTACTTGTAGTCATAAAGGACTTTTAGTCTTGAAATTAGAATTGTGGATTGATAGTTCTCAACACATTTAAAATTTAAAGAATTGACAATCTTCATGTTTTCAAATCAAGGTTGATGACAAAAAGGGATAGTCTGAAGCTTACTAGTTCAAACAAAAATGTCTTTTGAAGGAATTGTTAAGGTCATTGTTTGGCATGAGAATTTCTAGAAAGTTCATAAAAGAGAAACACAATGGATATCAAACTAAAATAAAATATATGAGAAATGACACCAATTCCTTGGCCACATAGTCTAAGCATGGTTAGGGTACAAAAAGAAAATAAAAAGGAAAGGTGGTTTTAAGAATGAAAGATTCCAAAAGGTCTAAGAAAGATAATCTAACAACAAGCATATGCAATCCAAAATGGCTATCCAATATTTATACAAATTGCTTCATGGAAGAATCAAATCGAAACGTGGAAGCTCTATGAAGTAGAATCCAAAAGATTATCCAAATCCTAAAATGTAGAAATGATAACCTATTAAGAGCCCTTAAAACAAATTCTCTGATTTGGTTAGACTGTGACTGATACACAAGATCTATGATGATTCCTGATGAATGAACTAGTGGAGTGGATGATTATTTCCAAGTTGCTAGAAGCTCATGATCAATTGGAAATTGACATGTCAAAGGAAATGAATACACTATGCATGCATTAAGCTTGAAGATTCAAGATTCTAAAATTTTGCAAAATTTGAAAACTATTTGGAGTGTTCAAACTCAGTTTTTATTTGATACGTTTTAAGAGAATGCTTGCTGGTGAAGAAATTCCTTTTCCATTTCTTTCTTTTTCTTGGGGCTATTTTTCATGGTTTCGCAATGCATGCCCCATTTTTCATAGAAACGGGGACCCCCTAGTAATATTTTTGTTTCCAAAACCCCTAGTTTGGGGAGTGGGTCATTTTAGGCCTCCCCTTGGAATCTAGATCTACTTTCTATATTTAACTAAGAAGTTTGGAGTCTTAGAACTAAAAATTTTGAGAGTTAAAGGTATTTTGTGCAAAAAGGTGCACTAGTGCACTTAGTACACATGCACACCCATTAAGAGTATGAAGGTGTGCTAAATGCACAAGTGTGCACTTTGACTCCCTTTCAAGATGTGCACTAGCACACAAACATAGGTGCACACAACCAAAGGGTCCATACGTACCTAGACCTATATAAGCTTGGTTACTCCCTCCCTCTCCTCAATTTCTCTTTGTGCTTGATCAACGATCACACAATCAAACCTCCTAAGGTTCACTTCAAATTGTATAACACAAATAAAACAACAAAGTGTTAAAGACACCAAGGTGCACATGTGCGCACCTCATCAGGGTGTGCACTTGCAAACTTTTATTTGCATTTGAAAACTAAAGCACCATAAAATAAACCTAAAATCTAAGACTATGAAAAGCTGCGCACATGCGCACCTATTGAAGGTGTGTATGTGCACACCTTTTCATTCTTGTAACATAAGAGGAAATCACTAAACCCTAAGGAAAGGTATGCATGTGTAAACCTCCCCAAAATGCGCACATGCACACCTTTCAAAGACCTCACAACACACATAAGGGTGTACATGTCAAGATGTACATGTGTGCACCCTTAATACTTAACAAAGAAAGGAAAAACCTTGAGTTCCTCCATTTTGACATGGTCAATGCATGTACGCAGTAGTGCACATACGCATGTGTACACCCCATTAGAGTGTACACAAGCATAAGTGTGGAGCTGCACATAAAATGATCAACTAGGGGTCATTAAGTGTACCTAGCACACCTGTGAAGATGTACAAGGTGCACTAATTTTCATTCCAAGGCTATTAAGGAGGATTTAAGCTATTTTTTTTTGGTTTTGGTATTTTGGGTTAGGTTTTCTATCAATTAGGGTTTGTTTTATGTCAGGTTTTTAGCTCTTTGAAGTAATGTTTTTCTACTTTGTGCAGATAAAATGGTGTCTTGATCATCTTCACTTGTACAAAAGATTGATCCAAAGCTTTTTGTCTTCAAATATTAAGGTTCAATTGGGAAATTACATTTTCAAGATGGGCACTTTGAGATCAGAGACACTGAGCTAGGACACATTGACTAGACTACATCCCTGACTATCTATAATAAAGAAAAAGAGAGATCCCCAACGGTGTTGGTGCTAATCCAATCTGGGTTGGTTAGTGTAGCATCACACCCTACATCCATGCAATCTTTAGAACTTATCATGGCCCTCAATGAGAACTATGTTACAGAAGAGAAGGTTGTCAAGAGAATTATAGGTGAAATTTTTGTAGACCTTAGACCTAGAAACATTGAAAAAATCTTTCACCTTTCCAAAGCCTTTCAATACTTGCAGATATCCTATGAGGGAGTAGAAACATGGTACTGAGAGAATGAGAAGGAGGCCAAGGAGATGATACAATCATCATTTTGGATTTATGGGGTATATGAAGGATGATGTGGGATACAATGAGAAATAAGATATTATGACCTTTGATTCAGAATGGGACTTGTTGGTGTTTTTACAGTACCAAGAAACAAAATACTTGATACCAAGATTGTAAAGATCAAAATAACCTAAGGATTAGCTATTTCCCATGATCAACTAGATGATCTTCAGATTTGGGCCCAACTTCAACAAAATCATAAAAGATTTTCTACTCTTTTGGCTCTGCAAAACAAAGGTGGGTGCACCTTAGGGATAAAAGATTCAAAACTTGATATTACTTTCACATTTCACTCATTCAATGAAATTTTCTTACAATTATCATCCCCTATAGCAGATTGGTCACAATTTCTTCTTAGATCTACAAGTAATTATGAGAAACATCAGCTAACTAAAACATACAAATTAAGTGTAAACAAGTATTGACTAGCAATGACACTCTTCATACATTTAAAGTAAATTTTATTTTGATTTTCAAAATTGTGCTTGATGTTTATTCATCTATGATCTCTTCATATGCAAACTAAAATAATTGATCAATGCCTCATCCATTGGGATTTAGAGTCTATTCAATTTTTTCACCTAATTGACTACATTAGAATCAATATCATCACTAATTCTCACTAAAACTCATTCTTACACAAATCCTTCTTACTACTTGGAGATCCTATCATATTCATTGAAGCATTTACTTAATCCATTGAATTAAAAGAAATATTGAACTGATATACAACCTATCCTAGTTGCATTCAATTGAGAAAGGCTTTGCCTACACAACCTCAAAATAATGAGTCAATAAAAATGGAGATAAGATTTAGAGAGAAAAGATTATGGTAACAGTTCATCCTTGTATTAATTCTCTTTGAAAATTATATAAGATTGAAATGGAACTCAAAACAACTCAAGACAAGACACTATGATCCTGAAAAATTAATGTATTCTCATTTTTATAGAGAAAATACATCATAAAACTTGCATCAAATTCTAGAAAAATAAAACTTAATGAGCCACATGAAGTCAAGTCCACCATCATTGTAGGTGCATTTGAGGTCAACTAGAAATAAGATATTATGACCTTTGATTCAGAATGGGACTTGTTGGTGTTTTTACACTACCAAGAAACAAAATACTTGATACCAAGATTGTAAAGATCAAAATAACCTAAGGATTAGCTATTTCCCATGATCAACTAGATGATCTTCAGATTTGGGCCCAACTTCAACAAAATCATAAAAGATTTTCTACTCTTTTGGCTCTGCAAAACAAAGGTGGGTGCACCTTAGGGATAAAAGATTCAAAACTTGATATTACTTTCACATTTCACTCATTCAATGAAATTTTCTTACAATTATCATCCCCTATAGCAGATTGGTCACAATTTCTTCTTAGATCTACAAGTAATTATGAGAAACATCAGCTAACTAAAACATACAAATTAAGTGTAAACAAGTATTGACTAGCAATGACACTCTTCATACATTTAAAGTAAATTTTATTTTGATTTTCAAAATTGTGCTTGATGTTTATTCATCTATGATCTCTTCATATGCAAACTAAAATAATTGATCAATGCCTCATCCATTGGGATTTAGAGTCTATTCAATTTTTTCACCTAATTGACTACATTAGAATCAATATCATCACTAATTCTCACTAAAACTCATTCTTACACAAATCCTTCTTACTACTTGGAGATCCTATCATATTCATTGAAGCATTTACTTAATCCATTGAATTAAAAGAAATATTGAACTGATATACAACCTATCCTAGTTGCATTCAATTGAGAAAGGCTTTGCCTACACAACCTCAAAATAATGAGTCAATAAAAATGGAGATAAGATTTAGAGAGAAAAGATTATGGTAACAGTTCATCCTTGTATTAATTCTCTTTGAAAATTATATAAGATTGAAATGGAACTCAAAACAACTCAAGACAAGACACTATGATCCTGAAAAATTAATGTATTCTCATTTTTATAGAGAAAATACATCATAAAACTTGCATCAAATTCTAGAAAAATAAAACTTAGCAAAACTAAAATTTATACAATGACTCAGACCCTTTCTCTAGCCTTGGAATCTCACTTATATAGTGTGAGACACAACAAGCTTTAGGCTTAGAGAGTACTGATAGCTATCCTTAAGACATAAATTAGTGCAACAGAAAGGCTTCACATCATAAATATTCCTTTGCGGGGACCACTTTTTGCTACACCTTATGTTGCTAAGAGGTTCATAACTGGCTTCAAGGTTTTTGGCATTCCTCAGATGGTGTAACCAATGGAGTTGCTTGTGATGGACTTGGTTTAGATGTTTGTAGAGTTACTTCAACTCAAGGGTCTCCATCCATGTCACCATGCACTATTAAAAAAATATTTGCATTTGATTCTCCTATTGCCATGTCATCAGTTTGGATCAATTTTCTAATTACTATAGTTGATTCTTTGTCTTTGTCTTCTTCTACTCATATTGATGTATCAGTTGCTTGCATCTCATCTTGGTCCATTTCATCTCCATCAGTTTCTCCAATCACTAACTATTTTGAGTGCAAAAAATCTTCCATCCATTTATTAAAAATTGTGTCATTTGGCCAATCAAAACTCAAAGCCTCTCATTGCTTCTTGATCACAAAATACCCCAACTTATTGATTTCAACAAAATCTTCTCTAATTAAATTAGAGAAATAATTACACTTTCACAATTTCTTCAGTTGTCATTGCCCATAACACGTGCCCTTTTTCACTTATAACCCTATTTATTCTAAGGCATAATAAATCATCTAATTCTTTGCCCCATTCCTCCTTTTCTTTTAATTTATCTATTTTTCTAAGTGCATGGGGAAAGAGTTCAAATTTCTCAACAAGATATTTTGAAAACCAAATTATTATCCTTTTCTAGATTGCAACCCTCTTCTCATCAAGGTTAGATAGATCATTAGTCACATCAAAGATTTTTTCTATCTATTCACAAGATAGACTAATAACTAAAACATACAAAAGGGTAGTATCCTTATCCCTGTTGCCCCATTTACTTATGATGGGCTTTATAGAGTCATCACCTCTCTTTATTTCATCCCACATATCCATTATTTTTACCAATTGTTCATAAAATATTGGCCATTCAATCTTAGCTACCATATATAAGATTGTTTTCTTGATTTTATCTTCATATAAGTCATTTAACTCTACATGCAAGGCCCAAAGTTTATTCTTCTACTTTTCAAATTCCTTAGTAGTATAGAATTTTTGCCTCTATAGGGCATCAGGTAGCTCTACAATAGGATTTGATTTAGGTGGCTCAACTAGAGGATGAAGATAAGCAATCCTAGGTTTGCTATGTTCTCCTAGCTTTCTCTTTCCAAGTTCTTTATCCATCTGAGCCACATGAACTTCTAGCTAGTGTAATATGTTTCCCCTTTCATCATATGCTTTAAGTATTTCTTCAAACTTGGTGTTGAGCTCAAGGAATTTTTTTAAATCCTTTTTAGCAACTACAAATCCAAAATCCACCATTTCCTTAGTCATTTTGGATACTTTCTCACTCTCTACTTCATCAGCTTTGTAAATCATGAGGCTACCTGTATGCTTAGTACTTGAAATTTCCTATATCCTAGTTTTGT
Organism: Cupressus sempervirens; assembly: GCA_028749045.1. NCBI lineage: Eukaryota > Viridiplantae > Streptophyta > Pinopsida > Cupressales > Cupressaceae > Cupressus > Cupressus sempervirens. The sequence continues at coordinate 151,268,228 of CM053789.1, forward strand.
CCCTTTTTTTAATGGACCATATCACCAATGCTTGGTGATCATCACTGTATTTTAGTCCTTTGTGTGCCTACAAAACATCTTCCTCAATATTAAACTATGTATCCTTTGCCTTCCTAACAACATCAAATATCATGACATTGGCAATGTCCCATTCAGATAAGATCAAAATTCTTAAATCCTTTAATAATTGTCTTCCCCCTTCAAGGGTTACTTGGGAAAACTCTTCCATGAAATCAGCTTTAATTTCCTCTTCAATTTTAGAGTCCTTTATATTAGGTTTCTCTAATTTGTTTAGTTTACAGTTATTCTCAAAATTATCAACGTTTCTTCTCCATAAAAATTGGGAAAAAGCTTTACACTTTACAAAACTTTCATCATCAATGAATTTTTTGGCAACCACTACTATTATAGGATCTATTTCCTTACCTTTATAATCTGCAATAGTGAGATAAAGTGTTGGCATAGGAGGTTCTTCAGGTACTCCTTCTTTAATGCCTACAATTGTGACCACAACATCCCTCTCCTCTCCAATTTGTCTCAGTTGCTCTCTCAAGGATGCTTCATCATCTATCTTGAGTGGGGTCTAGGTTGGTGAGTAATCTTCAACATTAGAGGATGATCCTAGCTCCAACTTTTGTTTCTTGGAAGTATGTGTGTTAGGTGGACTCTTAGACCTTGGTCTCTTGTATGGAGGAACATACTATATACTCTTGGCTACTATAAACCCAACTCTCTTTTGTAATGTGTACTACCTTGGGTTGAAAATCATTTTTCTTGCCAACCTCCTTTTCACCTCAATGGCTTTGTCTGGGTATGCATGTGTTAAAATATCTCTCTTTTCATTCATTGTTTGCATGATCCCAACAAAATTGTTCATTAAAATATCTACTTTCATACCCCATTATTTTTTATCTAGTAAGGGATCGTAGTTTCATTCAAAAGCATTTATAAAGTCTAAGACTTTACTACAAACTATCCATTTTTCTTTTCTAAGCTCTTGTTCTTATAATGAGAACTTATTTCTAACTATGTCCTCAAGAAAGTATACAATTTTCTTCTAAATTTTAGCATAACTCCCTTCTCTAAGGAGGTCATAAAATCCTTCTAAGTCTACAAAATGGGCATGAGACTAAGCCATCCAAAAATTTCTCCAAATTTCTCCAACACTTTTTGAGAAATACAAAGTTATGAACAATGGTAAGTTGTGTAAAGAATGTACATTTAGATTTACCAATAAAATCTCTCTCCTCAACTAGTCCAATTTGCTACAAAAATTCAACAATCCTTTCTTTTAAAGGCACTTGGTATGGTATCATGTGGTTTTCCAAAAAAATCATAAACTCTGAAAATAGTTGACACTGCATATGGGATGATATCTCCCCAATTATGGCTCACCATCATCCCTTTAGCATGGTCTTTAGGTCTAATAAATTCTACTAGAGGTTATGGTATTCTAGGGTTGTTCCCTATTAAGAGCATTCTGAGCCTAGAAACAAATATCTATCAAATTTGACAAATCTGCCATTAGTTACCTGCCATGTCATATTTGCACTCTATAATTTAACAAGGATCTTCTCTCCATCTCTCTCTAATTCTAATTTCACCTCTTTGGAGAAAAGGTACCTCCCTTGTATAAGCATATATACATCAGCATGGACTACCAACAAAAAGGCATATCAACCTTAGCCTTTGCAATTCTAATTAGGCCATTATGAATCTTCTCTACTAAGTAAGTACCAAAATCAAAAGTTGAACTCATTCCATATTGAAAATTTTGAGCAATAATGAAAAAAATTGAGCCAAGAATGTGATCTTGCTCATCCATACCAAAGATCTTGCAAAGATAAAAATACAAGGCCTATTCTCTAGGGTTAAAGTACTTTTTTAGTAGAGGCTCAAGGGTGTTTTGTGTAACCAAGGTAATGCTCCAATTTTTACAAAATGCTCCTACAATGGTCCTCCCCTTAGATATATCTTTTGTGCATCATACCTATCCTAGAGTTCTTCCATATCTATTTTTTCATGAACTGCATGGTTAGGGTTTAGCTTAAAGACTTCTTTGATCAATTCTAGTGAAACCCTAAAAAGATTATCACCCACATGGTTCTTTGAAATTTTGGTAACTGGGTCATACTTTTTCACCATTTCTTCCAGTAGATCATCATCAAAGAAAACTCTTGGAACAATCAATTTACCTATATTGAATTCCCATACATTGTTTACTAGAGTATCTAAGTTTCTTTTTGCAAACTATAACCAGTTTTAGTTAACCAGTTTTAGACACTTCTACATCCTTTAACCAGTTTTCTTTATCATAGAAACCCTCACTAACCAATAACTTAAGGCTTTTTAGAATAAGTTCTATTCCCCTAGCTAATTCATTCATAGACTCTGGCATTTGTTCTAGGAAATCATCATGTACCGCCCTCTTCAGATAATCCACTTTCCCCAAAAAATGATTATGTGGAGGCATGTTTAAAATTTACCCTAATGCAATTACAATTTCTCAATTTTCCAAAAGCTTAGACAACTTATCCGTTTTCTTTCTTTTTGTTTTTCGAAAATCACTCAGGAATATGTTGAAAACTTTGAAAAATTTCACCCTTTACTCTGGAAATCTTGGTGCTACAAGAATTCTATAATATTATGGCTCATTAATGGAGAATTGGAAATTTGATTACAGTACTAAGATCACATGAAACAACATTGATCAAATTTAATGCTTCAACAGTCACATTCTATATCATTGTAATATCCTCCCCTAATTTGAACTTTGACTTGTAGAAATTTAACTTAAGGAATATTGTCAAACACTTTGTATGCAAACTCATAAAGCTGATTTCCTCAATAAATTGCTTTCCAATGAGTAGATTTATGAACAACTATGAAGTGACATTAAAATGCATAATACCCATCATAACATTTTCACAAATACTTGGCACACATTCAACAATATATGAAAAATCTAGAAACTCTTTCAATCTGCTAATAAAGGGTGATTTTTAAATGTAGATGTGCACTTACAACTGTCTTAAAGGCTGCAACAACTATTCAGACTTGTATTCAACAATTATTATTTAAAGTATCAAAATTTGATAGAAGAAACCTGGAATTAGTTGCTGTAGTATTTTGCAGATGTAGTCGGCAGCCCTCCAAACTTCTAATCAGCCAGAAAAACAAGTAAACTTGATACCAACACTGTTCAAGTTGTACTGTAGGAAAATACTATTCATGCCGACTGTAGCAAAATACTGTTCATGCAGCACTATAGCAATAACTAACTTCAGATCTGCATCTCAAACCCTTGTAAATTTCGTTATGCGAATGCCCCAAATGAAACCCAGTGTGTTTCTTGAAGTGAAAACACCCTTGATCCTCCTGACTGTGTCTTCCAACAGTGAAGAGAATGTTAGCAAAGAGGGATTCCATCCTCCAAGCCTGAAAATCAGATATCCAGCAACATAACATTAATCTTCATCCAAGCATACAAAAAAAAAAGCTCTTCCATTTCTTTTATAGTGTTCTCACAAGAGCTCAATCCTTCGTTTTCTCAATGTGGGATAAAACATAACTCCCTTTATGTACCTTATGTCTCTAATGTGTTATAAAAATAAAGGGAACTCTTTTAATTTAAATATTTCCCACAAATTATAGTCTATGCATTAATAAAGTTAAATATTTAAATTTAACTTTATAAAATGGCTTTATCAATGCATAACAAATCTTATCAATGATAAATAAGTTTTCCTATCGATTTTAAACAATTACCATCGACATACCACTGTGACTGAATGTCTGGCCATGTCCAAGATGACTTACTATAAATAGTAAGTATGCCCAAAGTTGCCTCAGAATCCCTCAGAAAGACCTGCAACTGAAACTGTCTAGGCCAAATGGCCTCTAAGCCCCTTTAATGTCCTAGTTAGCCTACGGGACTGTGGGGAAATAGGCTAACGACAACATCATGCTATGAATGCTAGAAAGGGGACATTACAGTCCACCCTTCCCAAAATTTCTTGTCCTCAAGCAATTTCAGCTCTGGATGCTGCAATATCTGCTCATTTTCCCAAGTAGCATCCTCGACAGGTAGGTTCCTCCACTTCACTAGATACTCCCTGATAGTCCTCCTACGAAGCACCCTCTCCCTAGAGTCAAGTGTGGCCTTGGGAACCAAGATAAGCTTTCCCTCATCATCAAGAGGTGGCAATACTACTGAAGGCACCACATTGTGACCCAATGCCTTCTTAAGGCGTGACACATGGAACACATTATGCACTTTATTGTCTGCAGGCAACTCCAACTCATAAGCTACTTCGCCCACTCTCCTGATTACTGATTACTTTGAACGGTCCATAGTACCGTGGTTTTAGTTTCTCTGCTCCACTCTTCTTGAGAGAGGACTGTCTATATGGCTGTAACATGAGGTACACCATATCTCCCACCTCAAAAGACCTCTCAACCCTATGCTGATTAGCATATTGCTTCTGCTGATTTTGTGCTTTTTGCAAATTTTCCTTCAAGGATTGCATAATGTCCTAACACTCCTGCAAAGTATCCTTGGCCTTAGGCACCCTGCTGTCCCCAAATAACAAATCCAAAAAATTAGGAGCATCATACCCGTACAGTGCCATAAAAGGGGACATTTGAATAGACATATGGAAAGAGGTATTATAGCAGTACTCCCCTAGATGTAGCCACTTCACCCAAGCCTTCTACTCTCCTGCAATGTAGTTTTGAAGGTACCCCTCAACCCATTTGTTCACTATCTCTGTCTACCCATCAGTTTGGGGGTGGTAGCTGGTACTCGGAGTGAGCTCTGTTCCACATAACCTAAAAAACTCCTACCAAAAGTGGCTCATAAATCTGCTTTCTTTGTCACTAACTATGCTCTGTGGTATCCCATGTTGTCTGAATACCTCTCGAAAAAATAGTTCTATTGTTTGTGTTGCTGAATATGTAGACGAAATTGCAAAGAAATGTACAAATTTGGTCAATCTATCTACCACAACAAAGATACAATCTCGACCCTGTGCCTTGGGGAGGCCTGTGATAAAATCCATGGAAATGCTCTCCCACTTCTTCTCTGGTATGGGTAGGGGATGTAGTAAACCACCCGAAAAATAATGTTCCTATTTGTTTTGCTGAGACACAGGGCATTCCCTCACAAACTGAAGCACCTCTGATTTGAGTCCTTTCCAAGTGAACCGCTCTCTCACCTGCCGATATGTCTTAAAGAATCTAAGATGTCCTGCCATTGGTGAATCATGAAATGCCCTCAAAATCTTCTGCTTCAGAGCAGACCCGGGTACTAAATAAATCCTTTCCTTGTAGATGATCAGATCATTTACGACAGTGTATCGACTATCTTGAATAGCTCCCTCAATAATGCTAGATGTCCAACTATCCTTAGCATATTCTACCAAGATCATCTCTCTCCAATCATCCATGACTATCCCAATAGCAAGCAAATGAGGCCTTCTAGATAAAGCATCTGCAACAATATTTTTCTTCCCTTTGACATAGGCTATATCAAAATCATAGGCCTATAATTTACCCACCCATTTCTTTTGCCTTTCATTAAGGTCTTTCTATCCAAGGAAATGTTTCAAGCTATTATGATCTATTTTTATTGTGAACCGGCTTCCCACTAAGTACTGCTTGAACTTAGCTAGCGCGCGCATGATTGCTAGCATCTCTTTGTCGTAGATGCTGTAGGTTCTCTCCACACCTCATAATTTTCTACTCTCATATGTGATGGGATGTTTGTCTTGCATGAGAACAACTCCTATGCCCTCTCCCGAGGCATCACACTGCAGATCAAAGGGCCTGGTGAAATCTGAAATGGCTAAAATAGGACATGTACTCATCAGCTCCTTAAACTGTCAAAACAATCCTGAGCCCTCTCTGACCACTTGAAACTATCTTTTCGTGTCAAATCTGTAAGTGGTGTTGCTATCTGTGAAAATCCCTTCACAAATCTATGGTAGAACCCACAAAGCCTGAGAAATCCCTTGAGTTGTGAAGTGTTCCTTGGTGGTGGCCAATCCAGAATGGCCCTGATCTTGTCTGGGTCAACCCGAACACTTCCTGCACTAATAATATGCCCTAGATAGAGCAACTCTATCATCCCAAACTCACATTTACTCATCTTGGCATATAATGACTCCCTCTCTAGAATACTGAGCACTGTATCAATATGCTTCAAATGTTCCTCCCAAGTATGGTTGTATATCAGTATATCATCAAAAAATATCAACACAAACTTCCTCAACTGATCTCTGAACACTCTATTCATATAGGGCTAGAAAGTGGCAGGGGCATTTGTCAACCCAAAGGGCATGACTAAGAACTCAAAATGTCCATGGTGGCATCTAAAAGGTGTCTTCTCCACATCCACCTCTCTAACCCATATCTGATGGTAGCCGGATCTCAAATCAATCTTGGAGAAGTAGCATGCACCATGCAATTCATCAATAAGCTCATCGATGCACGGGATAGGGTATCGGTTCTTGATTGTCTTCTTGTTTAGCTCCCTATAATCAATGCACATCCTCATTGTACCGTCCTTCTTCTTCACCAATACTACTGAAGAAGCGAAAGGGCTTTTTCTTGGCCGTATGTACCCCATGTCAATCAACTCCTTAATTGCCTTTTCTATTTCATCCTTATATCTCTTCGGATGGCGGTAAGGTGTGATGATAACTGGCTTAGCCCCTTCCTCTAATTCAATAACATGCTCGATTCCCCTATCTGGGGGTCTCCCTGGAGGTATCTCACCAAACACCTTAGTATGTTTGGTTATTATTTTTTTTACATCAGGTGGATACTCTTGTTTATGTTGCTCTGTCATCTCAGGCATTACTCTAAACTCTGCTGCCCACTACACCTGATCATGTCTAAAGAAACTCTGCATCTGCTTGAGTGACACCACTTGAAGTCTCCCATCTGACAAACCTCTAAGCACTATCTTCTTACCATTTGCCTCAAACCTCATTTCCATTTTCTCAAGGTTAAATGTAAACTCTGCCAGAGACTTCATCCAGTTCATCCCAAGCACCATATCCTGATCACCAATGTTGACCACAAAGAAATCTCCTGTCATGTCATAATCTCCCAAACGAAGCTGCAAGTTGGAGATTTTCTTGGTACATTCAATTTTGAAACCATCGGCAACCATCACCTTAAATCCCCTATGCTCCTCTGTATGTAGCCCTCTGCGTGTCACAAACTTCTCATCAATGAAGTTATGTGTTGCCCCTGTATCAATGAGTGCCACAACTCTCTGTCCATCCAAGGTTCCCCTAACTCTGAAAGTGATGGCCTCCTATATACTTGACAACTGAGCTATCATGCTATCATCGCGTGCTTCCTCCTGTGAAGAACTATCATCATCTCCATCTGATTCGGATGACTTCTCTGAATCTCCATCTACTGACTCTTCGGCTGAAAAGTATTCCATATGCTTAGATTTTGCTTTCAATGGACACTTATGTGACAAATCCCAAGGCTCCCTACAATGAAAACAAAGCTTCTTCTTCCTAAGATCATTAAGTGTCTCATTGTGCAACCTCTTACTTTCCTCCTTAGCTGGCTGAACCTCTTTATGAAAAGGTTTCCTGTCCTTATCTTTCCTTGAAGGGAAACTCTTTGCCTGGAATTTATTTTTTGAAGATGAAGAGGAATCCATGTCACAAGCTTTCTTAATGGCTTCCTGCAAAATGGGAGGGTTGAGAGCTTTAATCCACCCTCTCAATGGATCAGCTAACCCATCCATAAATAGAACTAGTATCCTCCGTTCAGATACATCTGTTACTAACACTACAAGTTTCTGAAACTCTGAAATGTATGTTTCCAATGATCCCCACTATTTAAGCTGAGCTAACTCCTTGAAATGGAGTTCTAGATCCTTCCTATCAAAACATTCAATCAGCCTCTCTGTAAACTCCACATATGAGGTAATGTGTGCATGTCCCATAGTGACCATACCATGATGCCACCACTTATGTGCTAACCCATCCAGATGAATTTTTGTGTACTTAATAGCTTCTTCCTCGGGCATAGGGTTCAATTGAAAGTATGTGTCAAGCTTTTGAACCCAAGCTCTTGCTATAGACTTTCCTGAGCCATCATAATATGGTAACTCAAGTCTCCCTACTTTCTTCCGTAGCTCATAGCTCTAGTTCCTGTCATGTCCACGTGGCATATGTTTCATTCGCACATCCATATACTCCCTAAAGGTAATTGTAGCAGTAAAATCTGGCCGTCCGACTTCCCAATCTCTCCTCAACTGGTCTTGTATATCAATAATCTAGGGCTCTAGTACGAGCTGCTCTAGAGCTCTAGGAGGAAATGTAGGAATCATGGGTCTTGAACTCACTTTCCTAGCTCGCTGGGGTGCATGACCGAAATTGTTCCCAACTTGTTCATCTCCATTATGTGTCCCATCCTGATCATTTCCATTCTGATTGTTTCCTCCACCCATGTTAGCATTTAACCCCATTTGACGAGCCATCATCTGCATCATAAGATCCAATCTCTGATTTTGTTCCTGTGCCCCTTGTTCTGCTACTCGCTGACCCTGTACCAAGGTCTCTAATAATTGTAAGAATCTTTCCTCTCTAGGCTCTAGATTGGCATTCTCGCCTCTACCTAATCTTGTATTCCTGTCATCTCGGTCACCCATATTGCTGTCTTGATCAAAGAATACCTCCGCTGTGTCTGTATGACTAGATTCTATACCCCCCTGTATGGATGAACTTGACTGTTTGCTTTGTAGGTCTGAACTCCTACTTTTTCTTGCTCTGGTATTGCAGAAATTATAAGGCCCCTATCGCTTGCTCAAACATAAATGCTCTGATTTTAGTGTTTTGACATTTCATCAAACACTTTCCCCTCTATCCGCCAGTTCCAAATTTCCTATAAGACCTCCACAGGATGGCAGGACTTATAGCTCTGATACCACTATAATATCCTCCCCTGATTTGAACTTTGACTTGTAGAAATTTAACTTAAGGAATATTGTCAAACACTTTGTATGCAAACTCATAAAGCTGATTTCCTCAATAAATTGCTTTCCAATGAGTAGATTTACGAACAACTATGAAGTGACATTAAAATTCATAATACCCATCATAACATTTTCACAAACACTTGGTAGACATTCAACAATATATGAAAAACCTGGAAACTCTTTCAATCTGCTGATAAAGGGTGATTTTAAATGTATATGTGCACTTACAGCTGCCTTAAAGGCTGCAACAACTATTTAGACTTGTATTCAACAATTATTATGCAAAGTATCAAAATTTGATAGAAGAAACTTGGAATTAGTTGTCGTAGTATTTTGCAGATGTAGTCAGCAGCCCTCCAAACTTCTAATCAGCCGAAAAAACAAGTAAACTTGATACCAACACTATTCACACTGTACTATAGCAAAATATTGTTCATGCTGACTGTAGCAAAATACTGTTCATGTGGCACTATAGCAATAAATAACTTCAGATCTACATCTCAAACCCTTGTAGATTTCTTTATGCGAATGCCCCAAATGAAACCCAGTGTGTTTCCTGAAGTGAAAACACCCTTGATCCTCCTGACTGTGTCTTCCAATAGCGAAGAGAATGCTAGCAAAGAGGGATTCTGTCCTCCAAGCCCAAAAATCAGATATCCAGCAACATAACATTAATGTTCATCCAAGCATACAAAAAAAAAAGCTCTTCTATTTCTTTTATAGTGTTCTCACAAGAGCTTAATCCTTCGTTTTCTCAATGTGGGATAAAACATAACTCCCTTTATGTACCTTATGTCTCCAATGTGTTATAAAAATAAAGGGAACTCTTTTAATTTAAATATTTCCCACAAACTATAGTCTATGCAAAAAATAAAGTTAAATATTTAAATTTAACTTTATAAAATGGCTTTATCAATGCATAAAAAATCTTATCAATGATAAATAAGTTTTCCTGTCGATTTTAAACAATTACCATTGACATACCACTGTGACTGAATGTCCATCCATGTCCAAGATGACTTACTATAAATAGTAAGTATGCCCAAAGTTGCCTCAGAACCCCTCAGAAAGACCTGCAACTAAAACTGTCTAGGCCAAATGGCCTCTAAGCCCCTTTAATGTCCTAGTTAGCCTATGGGACTATGGGGAAATAGGCTAACGACAACATCATGCTATGAATGCTAGAAAGGGGACATTACAATCATGCCATGAAGTTTGAAATTCAACCATCAATCATGAAGAATTGGATGGCTTAATTTGAAATTAAAATGGTTGTATTAATCCATTTTTGGAAATTACAATGTGTCAACAGGGTGCTTCCCTGCATTTCATAATATTCAAGCACTTCTATATTGTAGTGAAGCATTGATCGTCGATCTTCCAAAGATTGACGATCATGAAAAGCCTTACAACTTTATAAGACCAAATTCATAAATTCGGGCCCACTGATACAATCATTTTTGAACTCATCAAACATGTAGACTACTCCACCAATCATTATGTATCATGTTAGCATGCTTTCCAACTCAACATGACTAAGTGACCCTTTGAGTGACTGGTCCCACTTTTCCACATAGAAATAAAGCCCTTCCCCACCTTTGTTAAAATTTGGTCACATTCATAGGGTAGGAATGCACCATCCATTGATCTTTCCAAGATTGATGGTCTCACATATCTCATATCTTTTATAACCTAGCCAACAAGATCAACCAATAAAGTGTGTTTCTTTTTCTATGTCTGACAGTCACTAACTACTTCAACACCCTTTTAAAACTAGGACACATGACCTTGCTGAGTACACATTTCGTTAGGGCATTTTCCTACATTAGTTAAACTTCACACACCTCTACATTGCAGTAATATGCCTACCATAGATCTTCCAAAGATTGATAGTGCAATATCATAATACAAAAAGGTAAATCCTTTGTTTAGCTTGACCATTGAGATGGCTTGAAATTCCAATGTGCTCTGACGACCACTTGACAATTCTAAGAATGGTCTGACACCTTTAGTTTTTTACGTTGCATTAAAGAACTAATTTCACAGAAAGTACTACATGGAAATTAGGGACTTCCCCACATTTGCTAAAGGTTGAGAAAATTCATATTGTGGGCAAGTGCTCATCGTTGATCTTTAAAAGATCAACAATTATCAAACAAAAACCCTATAGTGGTTAAAAAAACTTTGGAAAGGACTAAGAAAATAAAAAAAGGTAAAACCATGATTACGATAAGGGCTTGCGACAAAAGACATTTAAAATTTAGGAATGTAATTCTAAAATAAAAATGCGAATAGGTAAAGATTAAATGTTAGGGTAACAAGCTTCCTGTGCAATTTTTATAAAATACTACTTTTTGAAATTTAGAAAACTAGGGCATATAACAAGGGTTTTATGAAATTTTAATAATTTCATCTAGTGTTTTTTATTACATCTCACATTTTAAACATAGGACTATTAGTTTTTCACTATAGAGTGTAACAAAATTATACAAGGTGAAAAACTAGGCCAACAAGATCAATATCGCTTGGAAGACTACAACCCCCCTTGCCCATATTTTCATAATATAGGGATAGTGCAACATTTGGTAGGGAAGTAGTTTGTGCATGAGGATGCATTAGAAGATCATTAGATGGATGTCATAGATGACTATGATGTCTGAATTAGGGATTATTATAAGATGGCTCTATATTTAGTGCAAAAGATGCTTAAAATGAAGATTTCTCTCAAGGTTGTTGAGAAAGACACAAAAGATGTAGTAGATCCATTGTACATAAGGGATAAGATATACAAAAGGCCTATAATGAATGAAAAAATTGGCAAAGATGAAAATGTAGATATTAATAATACAGAGAAACTTATTGTACAATTGAAAAGAGAATGGAACAAGGAGCCTTTCAAACTTGATCCAGAGCTCCGCAGACTATTCACCTTAAAGTCACAGCATGGCCTATTAAATGAAAAGCTGTAAAAGTGACAATGCCAACTTTCCTAGCTTAATCCCTAGTGAGACCAAAAATAGTTCATCAACATGAGCAGGAAGTTGAGTACTTTGAAGCTAACCAAGGAGTTAAAAGGAAGAGAGTTCCTATGAAAACTAGGAAGAAAGTAACTCAGGTATAGCCACCTTAGTGGCCATAGGTAGATTCAGAACAAGTACAACCTCAAGATGAATAGGCACCTCTAGTCCAAGAGACTGCACAAGTATCTCCGTAGGAAGAGTAGGAACTAGAGTAAGAAGATGAAGTATAGAGGGTGCCCTAATAGGTCAAGAAGAAGAAGCCTCCATATTATCTCCTAAAAAGGCTAAGGTTCAGTCAATTGTGGGAAGGATTGAGAAAACAAGATTGAAGAAAAAGGTTACTACTATTCCATAGGTGCATGAAATTATTCTCAAAGTTCAAGAAGAAGAGGATGAATAGATTGATAATTTTCCCTTGAGTTAGAGCACTTGTTTAGCTAGAGCCTTGGAAGAGGAAAGAAGGAAAAACTTGACTTTGACTCCTCCATCTACTAAAAAGGATCCCATTCATGTTTTGACATCGAAAGATGAACAACAACAATGGATAGATGTAATGGAGGAGGGTTACGAAACAAGTGTTCTTCATCTTTTAGATTTAGATTTCATGTCAGTGGGCACTAAGATGGTGGGTGACAAGATACAAGATACACCTATGAATCAACCTTTGCAAAAGAATTGGAAACAATTGCCACCTCTATCACAAGGGCCCCTAGGTATACCACCACCATCTCAAGATTTATCTTTCTTCAACAAAGGCTAGGTCATGCCTCTTCCACCTAGTACAAAAATGGAAGAACAAGGAGTAGTAGAGGAAGAGCCAGAAAAATTGCAAGCCAATGAAGTATCAAAGAGGGGTCAACTACTAGAAGAATCGCAACAAACTCGTCATGATATAGAGGCTAGGATCCTAGTTTCTACAAATAAAAAGACTCCAAATGAAGATCTCACTCAAAAGGAGAAGACACTAGAAATAGGTGATAAGAGAAAGGGCCTTGCAACACAAACTCCCTCTTTAGTGAAGTACATGTCTCCAAAGGGCACTATAGCAAGCTGGTTGAAGAGGGAGGTTATGTTCCAACAAAAGAGACAGTGGGATATTAATGTTGAGAAGATAATGGAAGAATTAATCAAATCCATCAAAAGACTTGAAACACCCATGGGTGATGCATGACCATTGGCCTTCATAATGAAGAACCAAGATCAGGACTTGATTGCACTTTTTTTTTTCCCTCCTTGACATGCTAACATTGAGGGTTTGAATCCTAAGAACTATCAACTCAAGGAGGTCCTATTAGGAAGGCCCATAGTAGATACCACAAAATTTTTAATAACTATGGGAATAAAGGAGGTTTTCAAAGTTATGGACCAAGATGAGTCTGAGTTGATACTACTATGGAAACAAAATGAGCTTTTAAGAGGCTATTTATAGGGAGAAGTGAGCCCAATAGACCTGGATCATCTAGAGATTACTATTGTTGTAGCATTAGATAGGAAAGAAAAGGGGAGCATACAAATAGATTCATTTTTGGGCACATGTCAGAAATGGCATGACAATTTTAAGGAAAAGGGTGTGTAGATAATATAGGGCAATTTGAAATTGTTGCACCATATGTAGTCCAGTGTGGATAAGTTAGTTCTATATTGGACAAGGATTTTGTCTTAATGGATGAGGTACACACATGGGGTAAAGACCTTCAAGTGCTTCAATCAATAATAGGTCAAAGGTATCGTACACTCATGTAGGTGTACTCTGCTAAGGACATTGATAAATTAGATGATTGGATTGAGAAGATCACTGCTCGCAATAAGATCATGGAGACATTACATGAAGATATACAAAAGCTTAGAGCGCAAACTCAAGAGAAAATTTGGAAGCAAACAAATATTATAATGCTATTGGCCTAGAAATTTTTGAAGATGAGTAAAAAACAAAGCTCAATTCAGTGCAATCAATAGTTTAGTGATTTTGTGGAACTTTTGAGAATGCTTCGTCAGATGAAGATGCCAGGCAAGCATTTAAGATTGAAGAGGTATTGTTGGAACTAGACACTAAACTTGAAGACTTTGTGGAAACTCATATTGAGGTCAGTAATTATTGAGAGGTAGTAAAGGATAAGTATAAAGCTTTAGATTTTTTGGATGTCGCCCAAGTGATAGAGATAATAGAGAAATTCAAGAGCAAACATCCAAACATTGTTGTAGTATAAAATGGGAACAAAACCCAAAAGTGAGAAATTCAATTTCATTTGAGAATTTTACATTTTTGGAACTTGTCATCAAGGTGTGTAGATGCACTATTCATAGAGCTCGGTGGACAATTTTGAAGAAGTAACAATGTGTTTACAATTAACTACTAGTTCCTAATTTAGAGTTTTCCATTCACTAGAAATGTGTTTTGATGGAAGTTCAACTCTCTAAAACTCATAGAGAAGGCTAATCTTATATTTTTGGAGCCTCTAGAGACTTCTAGATCATCTTATAGCTTCTATTTTATTATCTTCTTATTATTTTATTGTTTTAAGACATGTTGTTGAGATAATGGGTGTTGCACACATTGCATAATATTGTTTAAATTTTATTATTTTATTTTGTTATGTACTGTTGCACCTAGATGGATGTGCAACATGTAAAGATTCCCAAGGGATATACTTGATGAGTTGTATTGTAACATTGTGATAATATTTTATGTAATTATTTATAATTGAAGAAAAGAATTAAATGCCGAATATTAAATGTGGGGTTAGTGGGTTAGGTAGCACATGGTTTTAGCACATGGTTTATATAATACCATTTGGTGGTTTTGTGGGACTTGCTACTGTATAAGAAACCACAAGGGTAGTTGTTGGTGTGACAAGAAGAAGAGTAAAAGGCAAGAGTCAAGCAGGACAACGCTTGATAGGTAGCCAAGGGAGCATTTGTGAAGGTTAGAAGGATGGTGTGAGATGTGTAGATTCATGCTTGTTCACATGGATTACTTGGTAGTGGTTATGGATTTAAAGGCTTCCATGGTTGTAGCAATGGTAATTTTTGCTAAATAATACATGGTGATGGATACTTTTGGAGGTTGGTTTTTTTTTTTCCCTCAATGAGGGTTTCCCAGGGTATATCTTGTGTCACATTTTTGTGGGTATGTTGTCTATTCTCTTGCATGTGGATTTTAATTGCATATTTATTTTAGATCTATTATGGGATATGTGGAAATGGTTCTATTCATTATTGTCAAGTTTTCTTAGAAGTTGTATAAGAGCTATAGTTGTGTTGTTGTAACCCTAGATTGAATCCATGGGAATGCATGAGAGGATAAAAGTAAGTGCAAGATATATGAGTTTTTATTGCAGATCTAAGGGTTTTGGGTTTGTTTTTATGATGGGATGTTTAAAGATTTGGGCATGTGAAATTGTTGGACAAAAGGGTTTTTTCAGATGTTTTATTTAAATGAGGGTTTTAGGGGGTAGCTAGCATAAATGACCTCCTGGGTAAAAATAGACCTCACCATTAGATCCGGGTCAACATTTCCATAAATTTAGATATATAATATGCCCTAGTTTGGCCATGTTTAGAGGAAATGAAAGGGTTTTTTAGTTTTAGCCCATGATGGCCATCAAATTTAATCCCGTTAGAATTTTCATCACAAAAAAATAAAAAATAAAAAATGAAAAATTGCAGTGAAACTGGTAAAAAGATTGTCTTAGTAAAATGACCATAACTTTCTCTTAGGCTATCGGATTTCAAAGTTCTTATAGGAATTAGAAAGCTAATTCAAAGCACTACAACTTGGTGTAGGTTTGGTTCTATGATTTTAACATATTGTTAGGTTTTAAGAGCCCTAAAGTTAGATGCTATTTATTTTGAGCACAAAGTAGAGCATAACTTGGGCATACAGAGTCAAATTTTGGACTTCAAGTAGTCAATGGAAAGCTCTTTGAGAGCTATACACATTGGTTCAAATTTGGTGTAGGTTTGGCATGATTTATTTGGTGATATATTGATTTAAATAGTTTATAGATATATTTTGACTATGGTAACATTGTGAATTTATGATATTGAAGATTTAAGTTTTGATGTCATTGTATACTTAGTTCATATTTCAGATTGGTTTCATAATGATATGGTTAACAATATTTGGTTTTAATATGTATGATGACTTGTTGGGTCTTCAAGTTGTGCAATGTTGTAAGCAGTCTATACTTACAAGTTGCATTTATAGCTTGGTTATGGGTTGTCTTTGCCCATTGATCTTTCAATATTGATGCATATTGAGATTAGTGGCTTGGATTTAAGTTGTCTATTCCATAAGTCACATGATTTACTAATTTTTTTGTCGTGTAGAAAGGATGAGATGTTGTTATCAGATACAATCATGGTATATGATTATGGTTGACTATTTTATGTGGATAGGTTGGACATATTGAGATCCAGATGCTTGGTTCATGGATGTGACCATGGTGCCATAGATTTTGGTATGACATGATTGGATATACATGTACATCCTTGATGTTCATTAGCTTGAATTTTTGATTCAGTTATGGTGGTATATCTTCTTGGTTGAGGATCATAGTTATTTGGTTTCTTTTGAGGAGCTCATGATGTGCACTTTGAGTTCTTTGATAATTTGATGCCTTAGTTGATTCTCATGGTTAGGGGATGGGTTTTTTCATCATGATGTCATGGATAGCTTGGATACATAATTTAGTGAGAGCTTGTGACAGTGATGGGGTGACAATGTAGGATTAGTTCCTGGTTTGATTTGTATCTTCTTAGTTTGGAGATCTTGGTTTCACTTGATGCTGACACTTTGGTTGTGTGAGTGTAGACCTGGAGGATCTTCATGTAAGAGATGGATTTTATGATGCCATAGGTGACTTGGTACCATAGTTGAGTGAGATTTTTTTTTTTGGCATTGATATATTTATTGAGTGTTTGTAGATGTTGGTTGCATCTTGACATCTTATGGGGTTCTTGGTAAAGGTGTGGTTTATGCTTTTGTTTGGCATGTTATCCTTGGTGTGATGATAGTTTCATTTCTATGTCATGGTATACTCTTGATACACATTTAGAGTTATGACATGTTATAGTATGTTCATATGGAGCATGTTGTCTCTTTTGAGATGTTTAGATCATGTTGTCATGTTTATGTTCTTGAGGCCATGGTTGGAGCTTTGACAATGATCTTAGATTAGTTTCTTGGTATGAGTACACTGATGATAAGATGGATACTTATTGATATTTCTACGTTGCATTTGAAGTTGGCATGGATTTATTGGTTATAGGTGTTCATGGATACTTAGAGACAGTGGTGATGCTAATTTCTCTTGGATTAGAGAAGTATTTTGTTAGAATGGTTGATGTTTTCATTAGGAAGTCTGAGGGGTAGTCACCTGATATGGACTTGAGAGGAGATTTTTTCTTAGATGAGTCTTGGTTGGAGACTTGGATATCTTTATGAGCATTCTCTTCCCCCATTCTTGGTCTACTCAGCGATTTTCTACTTGAGAGGTATAGCCCATTATTTCTCTCAATTGTATTATATTTATGCTTATCTTTCATGGATATGGATCTTGAGCTATAGTACATGAGTTAGTTCTAGAGGGTTCATTTGAGAGATGGTTAAGCATTGGTTATCTCCATGTGCATATGTTGCTATATTGGTTAAATTTGGGAGATGATTTTATATTGGGCATATTCGTTGGTTTAGGAATGGTTTTATGAGTTTGATCTTCTTGTGAGAGGCTTACATCCACGATTAGTTATATGGTATGGTTTGGGTATTTCTTTGGCTTCTTGTTGGGGTTTTATGGAGGAGATCATACTTGCACAGTTTACATCTAGATGTGTCTATAGAAGGATATGATATAGGTTATGATTTGCATGATTTCTCTTGGTCTTGGTTATCTTCCTCGATGTTCAGTTTCACTTACATTGGATTTTAGATTAGTTAGAGATTGTGATCAATGGTTTGTGTTCATGTATGTCATGTAAGAAATGACATGGTTATTCATTTATGTCTTTCCTCTATTGGTTGTGGAGAACATGGGAGAGCATTAGAGACTTTTTATGAGAGTTGTTCTTGCAGATTATTGGTTTATGTATTGTGGATGTCCTTGAGACTACGTGGATTCACTTCTTTAAGATGTTGTGAGTGGATTGGTTATAGATTTGACATTAAATTTTGCAGTGGGAGCTTCTTGGTATATATGTGGCAAGTATTGCTCTTAAGGCTTGTGACAGTAGGTTACAGATTGGATATGTTGATGATGTAAGATTCACTTGTTATACCTTTGGAGGTATGGATAGTTGGATGGGTTTTGGCACTTGCTATGGGTGCTATTTCAGCTATGGATATTTTGACAACTATGAATACATGTGATTACCTTTGGATCAGGTTTTTTTGCTTGGCATTTTAGTTGGTACAGAATTTTTATGATCTTCTAATGCAATAGGTTGGGTGCCTTTCTCTTTGGATGGCTTCTATGTATGACCAGTGGCAGTGGCATAATAGGAGGTGAGATCATTCATGTTTGAGATGTTGGATACTTTGATTTTGTCATGGGTACTAGGATGGCACACTTGGCATACTTTGATCTATGATGGTGGATGTGCTGAGAGGGATTTTTCCCTTGTTCATTTATCTGGCCATAGATTGACCCTATGCAATGTATACAACAAGTGGAAGATTGTTGAGATAATGAGTGTTACACACATTGCATAATATTTCTTAAATTTTATTATTTTATTTTATTATGTACTGTTGCACCTAGATGGACGTGCAACATGTAAAGATTTCTATGGGATATACTTGATGAGTTGTATTGTAATATTGTGATAATATTTTATGTAATTATTTAATATCGGAGAAAAGAATTAAATCCCCAATATTAAATGCGGGGTTAGTGGGTTAGGTAGCACATGGTTTTAGCACATGGTTTATGTAATACCACTTGGTGGTTTTGTGGGACTTGCTGCTATATAAGTAGCCACAAGAGTAGTTGTTGGTGTGACAAGAAGAAGAGTAAAAGGCAACAGTCGAGTAGGACAAGGCTTGACAGGTTAGCCAAGGGAGCATTTGTGAAAGTTAGAAGTATGGCATGGGATGTGTGGATTCATGCTTGTTCACATGGATTACTTGGTAGTGGCTATGGCTTTGAAGGCTTCCATGGTTGTAGAAATGGTATTTTTTTCTGAATAATACATGGTGATGGATGGTTTTGGAGGTTGAGTTTTTTTCCCTCAATGAGGGTTTCCTATGGTATATCTTGTGTCAAATTTTTGTAGGTATATTGTCTATTCTCTTGCATGTGCATTTTAATTGCATATTTATTTTATATTTATTATGGGTTATGTGGAAACAATTATATTCTTTGTTGCCTAGTTTACTTACACATGTAAAGACTCATACACTCATTAATTGATATAAACAAAGGTGGAGTCCTTCTTAGCACCATTTAGAGAGTCAATTTGTATATAATTAAATTTTTTTATTAATTTTTAGCATATATTTTCATGAAAGTATCTCTCACTCTCAATAGAAATTGAGGAGATGATTTCCTATAAATCCAGGAATGTAATTTGTATTCCAAGCTATTATTTTGATGTAATAATATGTGTAATTGGTGCTCTCTATTTGAGATTAGTTGTTGTGTTATTTTGATTGTATGATCTTTTAGTTTTGGTTTTTGCCTCTTGTTAACAAATTCCACTGATGTACCGAGTTGGAGAAGATATCACCTATTGTTCCTGTATAGCTTCTTGTCTCGCATTAGCACACTTTCTATGGCCTTGCGATTTGATGAGAAGTGAAAAATCTTAAGCTTATTAGTGAATTCCCATCAAAAATTGCATTAATGGATTTGAGAAAGTGATGCTCTTATTTTTATTGGTTTCTTACATAATCTTTTCGACAATTTAACTCATAGATGTGTTGTTACCATGGTTTATGTCCGTTAGGAATTTTCCTTTCAAGTTATTTTCTTTAAATTCTCGTTACCCTATCTTTATTATTTGGTTTTCTAACACTTGGTTAAATTAGGAATTCATATAGTTGCATTAATAAAATTGCATTCATCATAAAATACAAAATACCAAAAATAAATCTCTTTTGCAGATACATTTTCAAGCAGTAGATTAGACATCTTATCCAAATTGGTTGGGACCAACAAAGGTCTCCCTGTGAACATATACATTTATCTTCAATTGAGTGGATTCCAATAGGTTGCAAGATCACTCAAAACCTGGGAGTGGATCCTAGATTTTTTTTCAAGAGAGGAATTTGAAAGGATTCCTATTGTTAAAGCATTGTGCCAAACAAAAACTCAACACATACCAAAAAAAAATCTATCATATGGGTACACAAATAAATTACATATTCAAAACATAGATTCCGAACACTACAATTTTTATATCAGGAGTTTTTTTACATTCAATTTGTAAATGCCTCAAATTTTGACATCAATTGACATGAAATTTTAAAAATAGGAAAAGCACTTCCACTTTTTACCCGAAAGTGGGACCCAACTTCTTGCACTTACCTATTTAATAGAATCAAATATAGATTCACATCTTGTACAAAAGAATATCATATTAAGAATTTTTAATTTTTTTAAATTTTTTTAATTAATCATAATATCATATTATTAAATACTTTTGTAGCATCTTGTTAGTTACCCATGACCAATTTTTACGCTCCCATATTAGAATATCATTCATATGAAAATGGTTCTTATATTTTAAACATATTGAGAGATAGTGATGAATATCAAACTAACCTTTTCAATATCAGTCATATCTATCTTAGACCCTTCCAACATCAATTCTTATGAAAAAAAAACATGCTTATAACTTGTATGTATTTTTTTTTCTATATGATTACCCCTTCTAAAAATGAGAATGGAGACTATAGATGATACAATTTATATTCCATCACATATCTTAGGGATCAAATTTTGTGATCATCAACAATTATTATGTATATATTACAATGCCTTGGTAATCATCTATAATGTTTATAATAACAAGTGTTCTACTAGCTAAGTAAATACACATAAACCAATTATATATTATCATTAT
Organism: Cupressus sempervirens; assembly: GCA_028749045.1. Lineage (NCBI taxonomy): Eukaryota > Viridiplantae > Streptophyta > Pinopsida > Cupressales > Cupressaceae > Cupressus > Cupressus sempervirens. Next base: position 151,289,321 of record CM053789.1, read on the forward strand.
ACATTGACCAATGACCTATTAGAGTTAAATTATATCCAAATGATTCTCATTTTTATTATGTGATTCTTTATTGTAATAGATACACACACTATAGACAAACTCATTACAAAACTTCTATTATATTAATAAAAATAAAAATCAATGACTTTGTATTCTTCCATTAATATAATAGTTCCACTTAAGTATAGGTGTGTAGAGAAAAATTGTGAGCGAGAATCAAAGATGGAGATGAGAAGGACACTGGAGACCCAATGCCTTCTATTAGTTCTATGTGGATGTGGAAGCCTTTTGACGCCCCTACTTTCACTATTCTAACTTTGTATGAGGGATAATCTTGCATGAGTTTAGTTATATCTTTGCTTTCATCTATTCTAGTTGTAGTCTTGCACACATTTTTCCTCGTTTATTGGATTCGTGTGGGGCCTTTCTGAGGTAGTTTTTTTTGTTATTGTTGGAGGTTGTGTTCAAGACTTTTTTAACTTTTCCTTTGGTGTGGAGAGATGCTGCAATTAGTGGTTTCTATTTTTTGGGCATTTATTGTAGGGATTTATTTATGTTGGGAGATGTTGATGTTGACTTAGTAATAAGACCTATTTTAATAGATGTTTTTGGTTGCTTAATCTCTATTTTACTTTTCATGTGTTGGATATTTCTTCAATGAGTTAATCATGTCCCATGCTTTGGGTTTTTGTCTTGCTTTCTCTTTTGACTTCTTTTGAGGTAAAGTCCTTATGGGATTCTAGTTGTGGTTGTTATTCTTTGGCAATATTCCCCTCTTATCCTTTTCTCATATTCTTACCATATGATAAAGAACGGTTTCTCTTAGGTTAGGTTGAGATAACTCCTTTGTATAATCTCTTCTCTACTATAAGACAAATTTTTCTTTAGGCCTCCTTTCATGTTTTTTTTAGTTATGGAGCTGGCATTGTAGTTTGGTGGTTTTTCCAATGCTTAGGGGTTTTCTTGTGATAGTGAGAATAATTGACGTGGACAAATGAAGGAGATTATTTTGGTTCATTAGGTAGTTGGATAAGAGGAGGTTTCCAGTTAGGGTTAGTTCTCCTCTTACTAGAACTCCTCTCCATATTCTTACTTCATTCACATCTTTGTGGTGTGAACTTTTTGTAGTTAGATGTGTAGAAGATCTCTTTGTAGAATGACTACTTTTTGGGCATCCACTCTTTGTTTATATTGCTGGAGGAATTTTCTTGGTGTGTATTCTTATTGGTTTTATTTATTCTCAAAGACCTGGTTATGTTTTATGGCATTATTTAGGATACCTTCTTTTGTTTCCTTTGGAGTTGTAGGTCAAGACTTTTCTCTTTCTTTTTGGCTATCCATTGTGGATTGATTATGAGTGACATTTCTGGGCTTGGTTTAAATAATCTACTATGTATCTCTATGCAAGTAGGAGACATATTCTTCGACCTCAAGTTACTTGGTTAAGAGTTTCTTCTATCTTCATGGATGCCTTGTCAAGGTCTTTCTTTGTGTGGTTGTGGGAACATTCTCAAAATCTATTGTTATGAGAGCCTATTCAAAACCCACTTGGAGATTATGGAATCCTTATCAAAACCCATGTTTCAAGTTTGAGGAGCGAGTCAAAACTCTTTGATTGGTGGCTTTGGCCTTGTCTAACTACAAATAGTCTTTTTCAAATGTATTTTTAGTTTATAGCTTGATGGTTTTTAGTCTTTAGAGGGGCTTCTATTGGTATGTGAGCTATCTTTTGCAATCCGTTATTTCTAGGCTATAAATCCTATCAAAATTCATTCCCTTCAAAATCTATTTTATCCTTTATAAAAAAATAACTATTTGATCTAAATTGTTAATGACGTAATGCAATATAAAAATAGACTAATATACATTTTTAAAAAAAGAAAAAAATCATTTTAAATACATCTTCTATCAAACACAATAATTTATTTTTAGTAAGGGAAATCTCTTATATTACAACACATTAAAAGATTATAAAGATGGTTTATGAAATATGATCATCAAATCAATATATATGTGTGTATTAAGAAAAAGCTGATTTTTATTTTATTTTTTTGTTTTAAAAACTCGATGTTTCAAACATCTACGATGTCAAAAGTTTGATGAGGAAACATATAGACGATATATAACAAAACTGTGTCAGATGATATTTCAATATAATATTCTAACTTCATGTCATCCAAATTCTATGTGAGTATTTCAAACAACTTTCAATTTTCTAAAATATTTTACACTTCAAAGACCTTACAAATAAAATTTGATTTTAAGTCTCTAAGGTCAAATATATTGATACAACAATATTCTTTTTCAAGCATTCTTTTTAATTGAAATATCAAATTAGATCATTTCATTGATATGTTGTTATGAAATGACACATCTATTACCTTTATAAAATTTAACAAGTTCTTTTTAACATAAGTATTGACATGACAATTAAAAAAATTCAAAAGCGACAACTAAACATTTTCACACCATAAGATATCATATCATTTAAAGACCCACTCTTTTACCATACCCAAGACTTTCCTTTTATCAGTGCCATATAATTTCATGCAAGATATCTCTTACCGTCAGTTCCTCATTTTTCTGCGATAGCCGCATTGTGACTGCTTTCAGCGAGTTGAAATATCGCCATTGGAGAATCTTTTACAGGTTTCTCTCTTTCTACCACAAATATCATTTCTCTCCGAGCACAATAGACAAAATTGTTCAGCAGCCTCCTCTAGTCCGTAAAACATATATAACCACAGAAAATCAAAACAAAATAAACTTATTCAAACAATACATGTGAAGACTGGTACCCAAAGAATAAATGGTGGTATCCACTCCTGAAGCTTTTCTGTTCTCGATCTTCCTTTCTTTTCCAAAGTCAGAGCTCAATTTGATACCTCTAATATTTGTTCAACGATCAAACAATAATGATGGGAGTTTTCCACGTGTTTATGCATTGGAAAGTGGTTAGTGAGTTGTTAAATGAGTTTTGTCCTTAGTAGAATATAGGTAGGCTACTTTTAGAGCCTTGATGTCTCATTTTGTGACTTTTATGGGGGTCTAGACTAAGAGACAAAATTGTGGACGAGATTACTATTTTTAACTTGGTTGTTTTTTCATATTGAAAATGTAAATGTCAAAAATGGGTAACATGTGGCATGGTAGTTTTGCCCATAGTTTTGTAAAACCATAAGTGGTTTCCAGGTTGTAAAATCACTATAAAAGGAGGGCTTGGGGAGGTGTTTGTGTAATTGAGTTTAGTTTGCAAGACTGGTGCTAGAAGGAGTCTCTCCAAGTTCGAGTTGTGGTGATGTGCTCTTGTAAGAACTTGCATTGCAAGTGTATGGTAATCATCTTGGTTTGATAATACATTGTGTGAGTTTTGGAGGGTGGGGTTTTTCTCTCAGAAGGGTTTCCCCACGGTAATCATTGTGTTGTGTGTTCTTTGTTATTTTGATTATGTTATTATGTATTTCTTGAGATCTTTGCAATAGTTACTTTGATTTGCATAATCGTCCTCTCAAAGATTAGCGTAGGAAACAATTATGCACACCTTTGCTTCCTTACAATCGTTGTATATCATTCAAATTTTTCAATACATCAAAATGATCTTTATCTAATAAAATCCTAAGGGAGGTTTTCACCGATGAAACTAGACGTTATAAGTTGAGAAAGACCTAAAAATTCCAGTTTTTGGTTGAAGGAGCCAAATGATGATGAAAAGATCTCAATCATGTTGTAAAAGATAGAAAACATCTTCGGTCGGAGTAAGGAAAGAAACTTGAATCAATCGATCGGCGTTGTCATGACTAGTACGCCAAATTTAAGAAATATCAATAAAGATGGCATCATCCAATCTAGCACCATTTTTAATATATTCAAATAGCTATGTTAGGTGCTATCTTCTGACAAAAATGTACACTTGGTAACTTAGCACATATCAAACCCTATTATATATATGAAGGGTCACTCGGCATACATTGGGTAACTCAACACATGAAGGGTCACTTGGCATACACTGGGTAATCTCAGCACATGAAGGAACACTCGGTCAAAACTTGGCACCAACTAAGTACTATAGTAACTCGGCTCCAACTAAGTGCTATAGTAACTCGGCACCAACTTAGTACTACTGTAACTTAGCACCAACTAAGTGCTACAATAACTTAGCACCAACTAGAGCTACAGTAACACAACATCAACATGCAGAATGAACAAAAATGAGTAGGATAATAAGGCAACCTAAGATGCTCCTGCATCAACCAAGGAGATCTTGTGGCACTTATGGGCTAGGCTATGTCAAGTTCCTATGAGGTGTTGAGCAAGGAAAATCATCAAAAAAAGAAGAACAAAGGAATGTGACTGCAAAACCAAAGAAAAAGAAGCCATACAACAAATGTGTGTAGGAGAAGAATTGATAAGTAAAATCCTTAACCAAAATTTAATGGTTATCATTTCAGTTATAAGAAACAAGGTTGATGAGGCATATTAATGTCTTAATTTTGATATAGTTTTCATAGTTTGAACTTACCCTTTGTGCTTTGTCAAAAACATTTCCAAAACATTTGTGTAAATATCTTGTGAACTTATGCTAGAGATAGCTAAAACTTACTAAACCTATGGATAGTGTATATGACATACTTTGCTTAATATTATATATAGAATGTACTATTTCATATAAATTTATCTTAAGCTATGTTCTAATATTTAAATAAGAGTAGGAATGTTATCTTGCATATATGTTTTGGATGTTTCTAAATTTTAGAAAATGAAGAGTGACACAAAGGGTTGTGATTACTGCATTAAAAGAAGAGGATGATGGAGACGGATCATAGCAAGAAAAGTGTAGTTCAATTCCTATGGACAAGTCACACTTGCAGAGGAGTTATTATTCTAGAAAATCTAGGAGACACAATTTGTTGTATTTTCTACAAGTTATTATTTTGTTGCTTAGTAATAAATGTGTCATGGTTGATCTTTTGCCTTCTTTTCTAGCAATGTTTGTTCAGGACTTTTATGTCACACTTTTAATGAGTATCAAATCCTCTATATAATAGATTGGGATCATCTTAGTAAGCTAATAATGAAATAATATACAATTCAGGTTTAAGATTTCGAAGTTACTCTTTTTTTGTTCTTCATGGATTATTCAGTTGATGTAATCAAAGAAGGATTTTAATGAAAGAGTGATTTTGGAATACTTGTTGTGTTAGTAGATTAGTAGAGGCCAACGAAGGAGGCCCACTTGGGGGGTGGAATAGATTCAGGTAGAGTAGATTCATTCTTTGCAATTTTCTATTTTTAAGATAGATTTACGGTATTAGTCCTACAACATTGTTACTGTGAAAGTTCCTATAGCACTTGCAGAAAATGATCATGGAGAATGTTTTGAGGTGTTAACTATTTTAGGCTCATTTTCCAAAGCTTTTTACAATTTTTTTTTGTTATCACAAGTGTGTTTACTATTTTATAATATTAGTATAGATTCTTTTCATGCATTTTACTTTCCTACAACATAGGTCTTAAGACTCTTAAAGGAACTTAGTGCACATACCGTGCTAACCCATTTTAAGTCCTATGTCCCTGGGTTGAGAATTCAACTGTATTTGATGATGGAATAGGTAGTCTTTAGAATAGATACAATATCTTTGAGAGAACAATGGTGTGATTATCTTCATCTATTATGAAACCACACATTTTTGGTGTCATTGTCAAGGATGGTGTGAAACTAGGAAGTTTCATGAGTCCTTTATTTGTACATAGTTTGTTAGCTAAAAATTGCAAAGTTGTGATCTTGATTAACAAGTCATTAATTCAATTGCATGCATCAAAGAGTAAGACAACGAGATGAATATGGTAGATTTATTCCACTAGAGTTTATTAATTTGGATAAAGAAATTGAAGAAGAAGTTGAGTTTCCTTTTGAGGACACAAGCCTTGATTTTCCTGCAAGATCTTCCTTTAGAGAAAAAACCTTGGACACAAGTGGTGTTTAGCCTTGTGCTGAAATTTTGGCTAGCTTTCTTGATAGTTTTGGTCCAAATCCACCTATTGGTAATAATCTTGTAGCCAATGCTCCTTTTTAGCAACAACCTCATAATCAAAATACCTCTAGTAATGACACAACCTACTTTTCCATTTCCTCTCCCGAGATTTATAACTAATGCTAATCTAAAAAATATACTTGCAACTGATCTTCCAGAGCTTTATGGCCTTGTAACTAAGGATCCTGATACTTTCTTGTTTGAGTTTGACATACTTTGTCATAGCTTTGACTATAACACTGATGCCCATAAACTCAAATTATTTCCAGCAACACTAAAAGAATTAGCCTTATGATGGTTCATTGGCTTAGGAGCCAAAGCAAAAAGTACTTGGGATGAAATGTAAACTCTATTTTTGGAGAAATACAAAGAGTATTACAAGGGGATTGATCCAAAATGAGATGATATCTTTAGAATATCACAAAAAGAGAATAAAACATTGGAAGGTTGTGTTTTATGTTTCTTGTATACACTATAGAAGAACCCCCAACATGTACTAGTAGAACATTCACAGAAGCTAGTTTTCTTGAGAGGGGTAAACAATAATTGTCTTGAAGTAGTAGACCTGATGGCTAGTGGTGATGTATATCAATCCTATTGGGATGACCTAAAGAAAATTTGTCTTAACTATTCAAGGTCAACTATGAAGAATGGCAGGGGATACTAGTCCACATCCACTAAAGCGGTCCATCAGGGTATTTCAAAGCTTAAGATATCTAATCTACTTTCAAATTTCAAGCAAGACATCATCAATGATGTTGCTACACATTTCAACATGATGACTAAAAAGAAGAAGCATGTAGAGGCTGATGTACAGTTAGTTGACTACTATCCACACCGGCGAAAGTAGAAGAAAGATTGTCAATGCAAATTGGTCACTAGTGTGGAGAACTAGCATCTTCCAATTGAGTATCTCAAGATAGAAGGAGAGGCTAAGCAAGTATTCTTTGTTTCTTAATGTTGGCCATGGGCCCAATGTCAACGTATGCCTCAAGACCATTTACAAAATTCAAATCCATATGGTAATCAATGGCAAAACCATGGTGTCTAAGGTCCTCCATAATATAGTCAATCTAATTGGAATAGTGCTTGGTAATATAATCCACAATAGTCTCAATGGATATAGTCCCCAAAAAAATGGCAACCACCCAAGGGAATTAGAAATCTACAAACTAATGGAGAGGACCTCAATAATGGTCGAACAATGTTGGATACTCACGTTTACCACCTCCAACAAATCTGCCTGAACTAATGCCACCACCTATAAGTTTTGGACCCCAAAAGTAGACTCAATTGCCTACACAACCTCGGCCAAATCCAAATAACCAATAGCCACAACAACTCATGTATTCTACTAATTCTCAACAATATCCTACTTATGCTCTAAATGTTGCAAATATATATTTGACATCTAGTACAACCCTACTAGTGCCTAAACCACCTCTTATAATTGAAATACTAGATACTCCTGTAGCATCAATACCAGAAACTTCTCTACCACAAATGGTTGACCCAACTAATGTAACTATCCCAGCTCAAACTCAAACAATAGTTGAACCTCCTTTTCCACAAAAGCTCATACAAAGTAAACCTGCACAAATAGAGGAACAATCCTTTGACATTATTGATCAACTAAAGAACATACATGTCCAAATTCCTTTGTTCCAAGCTATTAAAGATATTCCTATTTAGGGCAAAGCCATTACAGAAGCCTATCTAAAAAATCTTGGGAGAAAGAAAAAGGACCTAACCACAATCCATGTTGTAGAAATATTCGATGCTATTATGTTAGAAAAATTAGTTATTCCTAAATATTTTGATCCAAGAAGTCCAGTTGTAAATGTGATTATAAATGGTCAATCTATTAAAAATGCCTTGATTGATCTCGGTGTTGCTATAAATATTATGACTAAGGATACTAGATGAAAAAGATGAATATAGAAGGATTAAGGGCTACCTAAACAATTCTACAACTTGTAGATATTTCTATTGTCATTCCTGATGGTATGATAGAAGACATAGTAGTAACCCTAGACTCTCTAGAATACCCTACATTTTTCATGATTCTATCCCCAAAAGTCAACTTATTTGGTTACCCTATCATTTTAGGATGACCATAGTTAGCTACAACCGATGCAAATATAAGTTGTAGGTCAAGGAGTATGACCATATCAAATGAACAGGCAACATAGCAATTTGAGTTGTATCCTCTAGCATAACCCCAACCAGATTTAAGCACATCCATTTGGCCAAATTTAGGGAATGGAGAGGAAGAGTTAAACTCTATAGAAATATGGAATATTGACAATGTTTCAAACATCTACGATGTCAAAAGTTTGATGAGGAAACATATAGACAATATATAACAAAACTGTGTCAGATGATATTTCAATACAATATTCTAACTTCATGTCATCCAAATTCTATGTGAGTATTTCAAACAACTTTCAATTTTCTAAAATATTTTACACTTCAAAGACCTTACAAATAAAATTTGATTTTAAGTCTCTAAGGTCAAATATATTGATACAACAATATTTAATTTCAAGCATTCCTTTTAATCAAAATATCAAATTAGATCATTTCATTGATATGTTGTTATGAAATGACACATCTATTACCTTTATAAAATTTAACAAGTTCTTTTTAACATAAGTATTGACATGGCAATTAAAAAAATTCAAAAGAGACAACTAAACATTTTCACACCATAAGATATCATATCATTTAAAGATCCACTCTTTTACCATACCCAAGACTTTCCTTTTATCAATGCCATATAATTTCATGCAAGATATTTCTTACCGTCAGTTCCTCATTTTTCTGCGATAGCCGCATTGTGACTGCTTTCAGCGAGTTGAAATATCGCCATTGGAGAATCTTTTACAGGTTTCTCTCTTTCTACCACAAATATCATTTCTCTCCGAGCACAATAGACAAAATTGTTCAGCAGCCTCCTCTAGTCCGTAAAACATATATAACCACAGAAAATCAAAACAAAATAAACTTATTCAAATAATACATGTGAAGACTGGTACCCAAAGAATAAATGGTGGTATCCACTCCTGAAGCTTTTCTGTTCTCGATCTTCCTTTCTTTCCAAAGTCAGAGCTCATTTTGATACCTCTTGTTGGGTGATGCGACACGCTCCCCTGCCCACAGGTGGTTAATTATGTGGTGTTCCATGTTCACTAATAGTCATGACTTTTGGTGCAACGGCAAATGGGCCCTACAATTGGTATCAGAGCTTGGTTTTGGCTTGGTCATGGGTTCAAATCTCCCCGGTGCCTTCCCGACCCGCATAAGCACCTAGTATGCACGTCGAGGGGGAGATTGTTGGGTGATGCGACGTGCTCCCCTGCCCACAGGCGGTTAATTATGTGGTGTTCCATGTTCACTAACAGTCATGGCTTTTGGTGCAACGGTAAATGGGCCCTACACCTCTAATATTTTTTCAAAGATCAAACAAGAATGATATCGTCGTATATCATTCAGATTTTTCAATACATCAAAATGATCTTTATCTAATAAAATCCTAGGGGACGTTATAAGTTGAGAAAGACATAAAAATTCCAGTTTTTGGTTGAAGGATCGAAATGACGACGAAAAGATCTCAATCATGTTGTAAAAGATAGAAAACATCTTCGGTCGGAGTAAGGAAAGAAACTTGAATCGATCGATCAGCGTTGTCATGACTATGCCAAATTTAAGAAATATCAATAAAGATTGCATCATCCAATCCAGCATCGTTTAGAATATATTAAAATAGCTATGTTGGGTGCTATCCTTCTACAAAAATGTACAGTTGATCAATTTTCAAAAGATCAAAAATATCATGGATTTTTTTTGAAATCAAAAATTTCATGGTTTGATCTTAATGATCTGCATAATTTGTAGTCAAAACAAATAAAAAATTTGAAAAATAATCACTTTCGTTTTTGGTATAAAAAAAAATTAACTTTGTTTTGTTTTGGTATTTTTTTGTTGGAGATAAGCACATATCAATTACAAATATGGTGGCCTTTTGACTGCACAAACAAGAATATCTGAATAAGAATACAATACATATTTTGGAATTATTATTCTAGAATAGAAAATAAAAATACATATTCCTATTCTTGTTTGGTTTAGTCAAAATTTGATGGGGAATTCACAGACTTAAAAATTTATGTTTTATAAAATAAATAAAATTGGAATAGGAGTACATATTCTAATTCCACCTATTTAGGTGGAATTGCAAATGCTCATTTTTTAGCCAAAATTGGAATACATATTCCTGTTCACAATTCCAATTTGGTGCACCCAATGAAAAATTTGAAATTTTAAGAATTTACATATATTCCACTCATATATTCCAAATTTAAAAGGGAAATAAATACTTCATAAGATGTGTTGATGTTTAAAGCTATTTTTCCCCCTTTCTCTTCTTTCTTCTCCTTTTTTAGTTATGATGGAGAGATTTAAACTAAATTGTCTTTTATTATTTTTATTTACAATATGTTTTCAATTGATATTTATTCAAATGTCATTGATAAAGATATTTAAATTTTGAATATTTCATGAAATTATTTTCATCGGTTTCAATAGGAGTCATTAATTCTTCTCTTTCTTTGAGTTTTCTTTTGAGACATTTAAACAAAAGATTCAAATTGTAAACTCTTTTTTGAAACCAAAGATCATGAAGTCTCAAATGCATTTTATTTTTCAAGTCATTGGTTGTAGAAGGTTTGTTGAAATTCCAACTTCTATTTCAAGAAGAGTTTTGTGTTAGAAGATGAGTGAATAAGTTGAACTAGATCAAACTACGCATCAACTATTTTATAGAGATTGAGATCTTATTCATGTCATGTGATATTTCATTGACAAATCAATTTTTGACTTTTCAATAAGTTGTTATACCATTTTATTAACATTATGGTCAATTGAGATGATATTAAAAAATTTGTTTTCATTTATGTTATCCCAATCTCTTGATGGAAAAATGTGTTTTTTCAAAAGGAAATCAAAGGATGATGAATACTCCATATTAAGAGATTTATATGAAATAGGAAGCTCTAGTTGTGGTTTCAAGAAATAGCGGTCCACTATAGACCCTTCGTGCAATTCATGTTGAGGGAAGGTTGTGTGCATACTACCTTGGTGGAATCAAACATCATGATAAGTGACCATGGATAACATGGAAGAAGGGGGATCTAAATTGCGAAGGGATCAATATTTTCCCAATTACTTAAGGAGGAACTAGGGTATCAACCTCACATGTAGTTACAAATCTCAATTTAGTCTTGTAGGATTTTTAAAACATAGAAATGGAAAGAGGCTTAACAATTATATTTAAATAAATCAATAATGATGAGTTCAAAAATAGAAAATGTTCCTAAACAAAAGGTCAGTTCCAATGACTATTAATAGAAGTGAGGTTAACTAAATGAAGAATAAGGTTCCCTCACTCATTAAAACAAAAATTTCATACTCGAACAGCTCTACTTGAAAGCATATGAATGGATAAAAAATATAGCCAAAGAGCCTCCAATCAATTTCAAAATTAAGAGATCTATAAATTGTAAGAAGATAAATAGAAGTTCACACCAACAGGGAATCAATGATGAGAAGAATTGAGAAATTTTACATGAGTGTTTCCATGAAAAGACCAACAATATATTTTTATTAAAAACAAGTAAAATTAATTTTCAAGTTTTTTTATATTTATATTGTGATGTACAAATAGTACAAAAAAAATCATAACAAGAAATAAGTTTAAAATACATACATGACTAATTACAATCAACCTCTTTTTAGAGATTGTAAAGAGATATATCTTCAACCCATATTTGAAATAAAATGATGTGTGCATACTTTGATTTGAAGCTTCAAGATCCTATTGGATACAATTGTTAATTGAATATTGTCTTTGATGTTACACAAATGTCATATCAGTCATCAGTTAGCTTCTACCAAGCTCACAAGGCTAGCAAAGAAAAGTTAGCTTCTACCAAGCTCACTCGGTCAGCAAAGGAAAGTTAGTTTCTACCGAATTCACTCAATTAGCAAGGAAAGCTAGTGTCTACTGAGCTCACTTGGTCATCGAAGGAAATATGGTGGTAAGTTAACTTCCACTGAGTTCACTAGGATAGCAAAGGAATGTCAGTGCTCACTGAGTTCACTCAGTCTCCAAAGGACTTTTGCAAGATTTTGCAGTGTTTACCGAGCTTCACTTCATTAACACTAGAAAACATTCTGAAGTAGTCTTTACTGAGCTTCACTTGGTTAATACTAGATTACTGAGCTAAGTCAGCCAACGAAGGATTTTATTATTTTGATTGTTTCATGAAATTAATGTAGGTAACTGATGCTTTTAGTTATTGTAACTTATATTTGAGCCGACTTGATAAATCTGAAAGGTATATATATAGATATTCAAGTTGTGGAATAGTGGGTGTGAGTGTGAAAAAGTAAATGGAAGAGCAAATTCTGATGAAGGATTAGATATCCTAGAGGTGTTGCAAAGTCATATTTGATCAGTAAGGATTCAGAAAAGCAGAACATGGATTAATAATCAGCAAAAGATAAGTTACATATCATTTAGGTCATTTCATTGTTGCTTTCTTATCATTGTAACAGTGAATTCAGAATCTCTTTATAGAGTTGGTTTAACAGCCATTTTGTAAGTCCTCTAACAGGGTGACAGTTCAGTTGAATTGTTCCAAAGACCTCTAACTAGGTCACTCCTAATAGGGTGATTAAATCCTCTAACAAGGTCACACCTAACAGTGTGTATTGTAACCTTTAACAGGGTTGGCTCCTAACAGGGCTCACTATAGAAGAGTGAAAATTGGTGACTAGTTACTTGGTGGTTTTTCCCATATTGGGTTTCCATGTTAAATCTGGTGTCTCTTGTGTTCATTTAGTTAATCTTTGCATGCATATTAATAACTTTGAATGCTAGATGAACAGTAACTAGTTAACTTATCGCGTTAAAGTATTTCTGCACTATTTACCAAATATTAGTAGTAAATAAGCATTTTAGACATCTAAGGGATTTTTGGACTTGTATTTTTAGTAACTAATTAACCCCTCCCCTCTTAGTTACTTCATCTATATTTCCAACAATTGGCATTAGAACCTTTGGTGCTTTTAGGAAAAGATTTCAAGGATCTAAGCTAAAGATCAGGATGTCTTACAGAAGGGAAATTCCTAGACTCAATAGGAACAACTTCTCTGCATGGCAAGGACTGATGAGACTTCACCTAGCATCTATTGGTGATACAGGACTGAAGTACCTTGATGAAAAATATGAAGAACCTATTGGTACACTGTCTGTCAATGATATTGCTGAAAAGAAGACTCACAACATTATGATGATAGATATAGCATCTGCTCTAAGTTATGAAAAATTTTATGACATCAAAGATTGCAAAACTGCCTTTGAAATGTGGGACAAGCTGAAAGAAATCTATGGAGGAGATGATAATGTAAGAAGAGCCAAAGCAGAAAGTTTGAGAGGACAATTTGATCAAATGAGGATGAGAGAGGAAGAAAACATTGCAAAATATGTTGAAGGAGTCAAGGCATGTGTTAGTGCAATCAAAGCATGTGGAGGATATATCAAAGAGGAGACAGTAATAAGTAAAGTTCTTAGAACTCTACTTCCCATTTATGCAATCAGAGTTTCTGCAATTCAAGAAAGAAGATGTGAAGCAAATCACAAGATAAATCTAGAGGCCATAGTTGGAAGATTGACTACATTTGAACTAGACAACTTTGACAACTATGCTCCAGCTTCCAAGAACATTGAATCAACATTCGAAGCCAAGCTTTCACTTAAGGAGAAAAGCAAAAAGAAAAAGGAATCTCAATTAGGAAGTGAATATGAATTAGACCAAAGTTTAGATAGTGATCTTGAAGTGATTGAAGCTCTACTAGCAAGGAAATATTCTAGAGGCAGAGGTAAATTTAAAGGTAAAGTTCCTCTAATCTACTTTTCATGTGAACAACTTGGTCATATTGCTGCTACCTAGGTGCCCAAACAAGTAGAACAAAGATGACAAGAAAAGTTACAAGTACAATGGAAAGAAAGACTTCAAATCATTCAAAGATAAGGGTAAGAAAACATGTTTTATGGCTAAAGATTCTAATGATTCTAATGATGAAGAAGAAGATGAAATTGTCTACATTTCTATGAAAGATGAATCTAATAATGATGAGAAAATGACACTCATTTCTCATATGAGCAAAAATGATACATGGATCATAGATAGTGGTTGTTCTCATCACATGACTAGTGATAAAACTAAGTTTGAAAAGTTTGAAAATGATAATGGTGGCAGTGTAAGATTTGGTAACAATGAACCTTGTTGTATAAAAGGAAGAGGAAGAATCTCTCTAACCAAAGAACTTATATGTGATAATGCCTATTGGGTAGAAGGACTAAAGCATAACTTGTTGAGTGTGGCACAACTACTCAATAATGGATTCAAAGTAGAATTCATACATGAAAAAGAAAGACTACTAGATGGCAAAGGAAAACTGATTGGATCAGGTACTCAAACAAAAGGTAACTTATTTTATGTTGAACTTGGTGAATGCTCATGTTTTATTGCTCAATTTGAAGAAAGTTGGTTATGGCATAAAAGGTTGTGTCATGTCAATTTTGATAACTTGGTAAAGATAAGTAAATTCAAGAAAGTAAGAGGCATTCCTAACATAAAGAAACCTGAGGTCGATCTATGCAAGAATTGTCAGATTGGTAAAATGGGAAAGACTAGTTTTAAAAGTAAAAACTATCAATCTGAATATATATTAAAAATTGTGCATACTAATTTATGTGGACCCATTGGAATTGAAAGCTATACTGGAAAAAAGTTCTTTATTCTTTTTGTTGATGATTACTCAAGAATGATGACTGTCATGTATATAAGGAACAAATCAAAAGCATTTGAGAAATTCAAATGGTACTTGGCCAGAGTAGAAAAGAAAATAGGAAAAAGATTGAAATGTGTGAGGTCAGACAGAGGAGGAGAATTCATTTCACATGAGTTCAATAAATTTTGCATTGAAAGAGGAATCAAAAGACAGGTATCAACCCCTGGAACTCCTGAACAAAATGGAATAGCTGAAAAGAGGAATAGATCTATCATGGATTGTGCAAGAACCCTAATGATTGAAAAGAGCATTGCTATCAAATACTAGAAGGAAGCTATCAACACTGCAGTTCATACCTTGAATCGGGTACAGCTTAAGAAAGACTCATTCAAAACTCCCTATGAGCTATGCTATGGCTACAAACCTAATGTAAGTTATCTAAAAGTATTTGGAAGTAAATGTTACATTTTGAAAGAATCTAGAAAAGACAAATTTGATATAAAAGGTGATGAAGGAATATTTTTGGGATACTCTTGCAAAAGTAAAGCATATAGATGTTTGAACCTATCTACTTACAAAGTCATAGAAAGTGCACATGTGAAAGTTGATGAGTTTGTAGAAAGGACTGAAGAAGAAAGCAAAAGGGAACTAGAAGACTATAAAAGGTTTTTTTTCACTAAACCTGATACAGTACCAGTCAATCAGGAATTCTCTACTCCCGAGTCATCAGTAACTGAGTTAGAGGTAGTTCAAACCGAGCTATAGGAACCTGAGTTACATTCAGATACTATCAAGCAAGTGTCTACCGAGTCTAAGGACTCGAGACAATATCTATCGAGCCAGAACCTAAAGTTGAAATGCAAGAAGATAACAATGAAATTCTTTCAAAAGGCAAGGAACCTATATTAGCAAAATATGTCAGGAGACATCATTCAGTAGATCAGATCATTGGAAACAAATCTGAAGGGACCATGAAAAGAAGTAAGTTGAAAGGTACTTGTTTGCTTGCTGATTTTGAACCTAGAAATATCAATGATGCATTGGAAAATGATAGTTGGATTGAGGCTATGAATGAAGAAATAGAATAGATAGAGAAAAAAAAGACATGGACTCTTGTATCCAGGCCGAAAGATAAAAATGTGATTGGAACCAAGTGGGTATACAGAAACAAGTTGGATGAAGATGGTAAGGTATCAAGAAACAAAGCTAGACTAGTATGCAAAGGATATGCTCAAGAAGAAGGAATACACTATGGAGAAAATTTTGCTCCTGTTGCAAGATTGGAAGGAGTCAGAACCTTACTTGCATACACTGCTCACAAAGGATTCAAAGTTTATCAAATGGATGTCAAGTCAACATTCCTCAATGGTATATTGGATGAAGAGGTCTACATTGAACAACCTAAAAGTTTTGTTGATCCAGATAAAAGGAACATGGTCTGCAAATTACACAAGGCATTGTATGGTCTGAAACAAGCCCCAATACCATGGTATGAAAGATTGCATAACTATCTTATTCAGATTGGTTTTCAAAGAACTAATGATAACAATAGTTTGTATATAAAGGAAGGACCAGATAATAAGATTGTTTTGCCAGAAATATTTGTAGATGATATTGTTTTCATAGGAAACGATGATCTTTGCAAAGAATTTTCAGACCAAATGAACAAGGAATTTGAAATGTCTATGTTTGGTGAAATCAAATTCTTTATTGGTCTTCAAATTTAGCAGAATAAAAATGGTATCTACATCACTCAATAAAAATACATCAAAGAGATATTGAAAAAGTTTGGTATGGAAGATTTTAAACCAGTTGGGACTCCTATGTGTACTGGATTAAAACTTACCAAGGAAGATGAATCAAAAGAAGTAGATCAAACACTGTACAGATCTATGATTGGAAAGTTGCAGTATGTAGTTCGTACTAGGCCAGATATTGCCCTTGCAGTTGGTATTGTAGCAAGATTTTCAGCAAAACCAAGAGAAAATCACATGATGGCAATCAAAAGAATAATGAGATATTTGAAAGGAACTGAAGATTATGGTTTATGGTACAAATTTGGAGGTAATCTAGATTTGAAAGTGTTTACTAATGCTGATTGGGCAGGAAACCTTGATGATAGAAAAAGTACAAGCGGAGGAGCATTCTTTCTTGGAAAAAGGTTGGTTTCTTGGACAAGTAAAAAGTAGAATTGCACATCCCAATCTATAGCAAAGGCAGAATATCTTGATGTTGTAGTAAATTGTTCTACTATTGTTTGGTTTAAACAGTTGTTGGAAGGCATGAAGGTGGACATCAAAGAACCAGTTGTTATGTTCTGTGATAATACAAGTGCAATAAACATATCTAAGAATCCAATGATGCATTCCAAAATCAAGCATATTGCAATAAAATATCATTTTGTCAGAGAATTGGTGCAAGACAAGGAGATCAGATTGGAATATGTTCATACAAAGGAACAAATTGCTGACATATTCACAAAGCCATTACCTAATGATGCATTCCTATATCTAAGAAGTAATTTAGGGGTCACTCCCCTATCTGAAGTTCACTAAAACAAAGTTTTAGTGATGCATCAACGCATACCAAGTTGAAAATCTATCAATTGATGCAACATAATCAGGAAATATTGCATATGAACCAGTACTAAAGGTACATTAAAATCATTTGAGCAGTGTTTTCTTTGGCATGTGTTGTCAAAGAGGGAGAGTTTTACTGTCATATCTTTCTGAAATTTGTTTGAAAGGAAGAAGTTTGCTATGATATCCTTCACAGAGGGATATTACTGAAAGAGGGAGTTTGCTAAAGAAAAGACTTGCTAGACTTGTTTTCAAATTTCATTCTGCTATGACATGTTGAGTTGCCATCAATGCCAAAGAGGGAGATTTTTGGATACAATTATTAATTGAATTTTGTCTTTGATGTTACACAAATGTCATATCAGTCATCAGTTAGCTTCTACAAGGCTAGCAAAGGAAAGTTAGCTTCTACCGAGCTCACTCAGTTAGCAAAGGAAAGTTAGTTTCTACCGAGTTCACTCGGTTAGCAAAGGAAAGCTAGTGTCTACCGAGCTCACTCAGTCATCGAAGGAAATATGGTAGGAAGCTAACTTCCACCGAGTTCACTAGGACAGCAAAGGAAAGTCAATGCTCACCGAGTTCACTCGATCTCCAAAGGATTTTTGCAAGATTTTGCAGTGTTTACCAAGATTCACTTGATTAACACTAGAAAACATTTTGAAGCAGTGTTTACCGAGCTTCACTTGGTTAATACTAGATTACCGAGCTAAGTCAACCAGCGAACGATTTTATTATTTTGATTGTTTCATGGAATTAATGTAGCCGACTGATGTTTTAAGTTATTGTAACTTATATTTGAGCTGACTTGATAAATCTGAAAGGTATATATATAGATATTCAAGTTGTGGAATAGTGGGTGTGAGTGTGAAAAAGTAAATGGAAGAGCAAATTTTGATGAAGGATTAGATATCCTGGAGGTGCTGCAAAGTCGTATTTGATCAGTAAGGATTCAGAAAAGCAGAACATGGATCTGTAATCAACAAAAGATAAGTTGCATATCATTCAAGTCATTTCATTGTTGCTTTCTTATCATTGTAATAGTGAATTCAGAATCTCTTTACAGAGTTGGTTTGATAGACAGTTCAGTTGAATTGTTCTAAAGACCTCTAACCAGGCCACTCCTAACAGGGTGATTAAATCCTCTAACAAGGTCACACCTAACAGTGTGTATTGTAACCTTTAATAGGGTTTGCTCCTAATAGGGCTCACTTCAAAATAGTTAAAATTGGTGACTAGTTACTTGGTGGTTTTTTCCATATTGGGTTTCCACGTTAAATCTGGTGTCTCTTGTGTTCATTTAGTTAATCTTTGCATGCATATTAATAACTTTGAATGCTAGATGAACAATAACTAGTTAACTTATCGAGTTAAAGTATTTTTGCACTATTTACCGAATATCAGTAGTAAATAAGCATTTTAGACATCTAAGAGATTTTTTGAGTTGTATTTTTAGTAACTGATTCACCCCTCCCCTCTTAGTTACTTCATCTATATTTCCAACATATCCTTCATATAGTTTAATAGAAGGCATCAGTACTAAGGTTTTTTGACTTATCTTCCTACAAGTTTTTTTATAAAAGACCTTTAAATATTTTATTCTCATCTTCATAATCTTTTCTCAATAGCTCTATCTCAAGATTTTCTATGAATTTCAAAGCATTAGAGTATTTGGGTGGATATCAAATAGATATATGATTCCAATTTTAGCTTAACACTAGGATAAATCTTTCTCTCTAAATTTTGAAACCCATTTTTTTGTTAGGTTTTGCAAATCCAAATGATACATCATGTTTGGAGAAGTAGTAATAAGAGTTCATCTATTCTAGTTTTCATTTCTCTTAGAGAAAAGTTTTAATTTTTGGGAAACCCTATGAGGGGATCCCTCCTACACTTTTTTAGCCATAGTTTTCTCCATATTTTCTTCAAGAATAAGGCTCCCTTGAGCCTTATCAATCTCAATGCATCTTTTAAAAAATTTATTGCATTGTATGATTTACTTAAATAAATTTCACCCCTTGACAATTGTGTTTTATTGGAGAAAAAGAAGGTTTTGATGGGAGATAAAACACCATATAAGTAGATTTTAAAGGGGATCTAGAACTCCAAAAGATGAAACTTTACCACCAAGTTAAGAAAAAGAGGTCTAGTATCCCAAAATGGATTTAAAAAAAAAATATAACAAATAAGGGAGAAAAGAAAAAAGAAAAACCAACTACAAAAGGGAAGTCAACACCCAGGACTAGCCTTACCACAAGGAACAAATCTCTACCTAAGAGGGATCATTGGGGTTTTGAGGCTCCCCAAACCATAACCTAGAACGAACGTGACTTATCGAGCCATAAGAAAAAAACCATGAGAGTCCCACAAAACATGTGATGTAAGAAGCACTAGACTCCCACCAAGGATTGCAACAGCCCAAAACTTGCCAATTACAAACATAAAAAATAACCATTCGTGCTAGAATGGGCCGTTAAAAATTATCAATATTCATCTAATGAAAAAGATAAGTATAATTAAAATGGATTCCAAATATGAACTCAAAAATAGAAGAGGGCTTATGACTGGACCCCTAACTAGTGAAACCTTATAGTTGTCTAGTGGGCACATGGTCCCATTGTTACATCCTAGACAAAGAGAGAAAAGAGCAACCTGAGAGAAACCAAGAACTCCCTCAAACTTCATGAAATTAAGTCTTCTTTGAATGATAAGATTCAACTCACTAGAAGAGAACTTAGGCATATTGGGAATACGTAAAAACAAATATGGGCAAAGAAAGGCAATCCACACTAGCACATGAGTAGTCATTAGATAATACTCAACCAAAAACCAATTTGCCAACTACTAGAAAATAGAAGGGGAAACCACCAATAGCCAATGACTATATCATTCCAAAAGAAGAAATTCTCATTGGAGATACGATGGATCCCAATTCCACACCTTTGGGTTTTCCCTTGGGATGCAAAACCCTTATCTAGAACTGCCCCTTTGACAATTTTTATTTATGGAGTATGAAAAAAATGATAAATTATGGTCTTTTAAAGGATAATAAGAATAATTTGAACATTCTCACACATAGCCAAACCTAGAATGAATAAAGTAAAAAAAATTGTGTATCCTTGATTTAGAAAAGAATAGAGAGGAAGTAAAAAATGATTCCATTATCATGAACAAAGATGCCATTGAAGTATGCAAAAATATGCAACCATGTCAAGGATATGTGTTGTATTCGTTGGATTGTTATGGAATAATTCATTTATTTTTAATTTTTGGAAGACAACTCATGTTAAAATATGTCTATTTCATTTTATCTCTCATATGTTGGATATACTCTAGTTATGAGGTGAAGTAGTTAAAGATATTGTTAATATATTTATGAAAGTAAAACCTATGCAATCCTATTCTATCCAATGTTCATGTAGAAGAGGAAAATTATCTAACATTTTTATATGATTTTATTGTGGGTTATTTGTTCTAATATAAAAATAATAAAAATAAAAGTAAAATTTGTATTAGTACAAGCTAAGTATTGATATTCAATAGTTAATATCCCAAGAAGCATTGAATAGTTTTCTACAAAGATAAAATCTAATCTGCAGTATAAATCAAATTGTTTGATAATAACTATATACTAATAATATGTTTGAAATATCTATTGGCATATTGAAAACCTATATTAATTAACATACATTCAATGTGTGGATACATTTTATAGTCATTGATTCTAACATTCCTCTTTACTTATCGAATAGATCTTCTTGGAAACCTATCGCATTCCTATTTTATGAAAACTACTCATTATCTTAAGGTTTAAAAAATATATCAACTTATTTGAAAAGTGATAATTAACAAAAAAAATAGTGATCAACCTACAAATATTTAGGATATTATAATGACTATAAAATGTCAACTAAGGGAAATCATTATTGTTACATCACATGGCTACTCAAACTATTTGGAAAATTTTCATGATATAAGGATAAAATAACTTTGCATTGTCTAATATGACCTTTCATATTTTTTCATATTATTCTTGATTGCATTTCATTTTATTTCATATTTATTGGTTCAGTCTAAAGAAGTTACAACATTTTTACTGCAAGTAGATTTACAAACCCTAAATTTGAGGGTTTCAATGAAGATGTGGCCCTAACCTACAATTACATGGTTGGTTTTTCATGGCCTTATAAAATTTGAAAGGTTAGAAAATTTACTATAATATGCTAAATGGTGGATTTTTCTCAGAGGATCTAATGGTCCTATGAATGTGCCCTAGGCTAAATATTGCTATGTATTTAGTCAAGAAGTATTGATTTCATTGACAAGACTTGGAATGAGAGCATAAAACTTGGGGAGTGGTCATTTCTTGGTGAAATAAGTTATATAAGACCTTATGAAATAACAAACCAAACCTAGGTACCCATCTTTGTTCATTACCAAGTGTTCCATGTATAATTTGGCCAATTAGGCCTTTGAGGCTTCTATAGGTTTAGGGGTGCTAGTGTAGGTTGGGAAGTTGGTGTTTGGGGGATTGATAGAACTTTCAAAAGGGTATCTAAAACCCTAGTTTTTTTTGCCAAGTTCTATGGAGAAATATCAAGTCGTTGTCCAAAAACCAATAAAAATGCTACAAGGGGAATTAGGCCTCTTGAGAGCAATTTTGCATAGTAGAAGCTGGGGAAGAAAAATAATTGTAGAATTCCAATCCTTGAGTGTCCTTTAGAATGTTCCAAGTTGAAGTTAGGCCCAAGGAATAGTTTCAAGTCCATTTCCTAGTTCATTCCCATTTTCTCATTATTGGTCTCTAGAATCACTAAGAGGAAAAGTTGCTTTGAAAGCTAGAAGTTTGTAACCTTTTGATAGGCTATTGAAAGGAGTCTTTAAGGGCTCTAGAAGAGTTGATAAGGTAGATGTACCTTAAGAATTTTAAGATTGTGGTCTCACTAAGCTTTTTTTGTGATCACTTTGCATCATTGAAGGATTTCAAAAAAGAGTTAAAATTTTAGGGGGCCCACACTTTGCACTATGTTATGTTTTTTTTTCTGAAAAATTAGTACCACTTTCAATGGCCCCCTTTTTTTGAGTGCCTAAAATTAAACCATTTTGGAAAAAAAGTTGGTAGTTTAGAAATTAGATTCAAAGGATGACTACTTTTGTTTCTGTCATATCTTACAATTTTGAGCATAACTATCTTTAGATTCTTATCAAAGTTCATAAATTACTAGTTTTAGAAGAAAAATCATGTAGGAACATCCTAGGTTGCCTTGTTATCCTACTTATTTTTGTTTATTCTACAAGTTGGTGCCTAGCAATTCCTTCATGTGCCTAGCAATTCCTTCATGTACCTAGCAACTCCTTCATGTGCTGAGTTACTATAGCAATTCTTTCATGTGCCGAGTTACTATAGCGATTCCTTCATGTGTCGAGTTACTGTAGCAATTCCTTCATGTGCTGAGTTACTATAGCAATTCCTTCATGTGCCAAGTTAATGTAGCAATTCTTTCATGTGTTGAGTTACCTAGTGTATGTCGAGTGACTCTTCATGTATTGAGTTACCTAGTAAATGCCAAGTGTTAGCATTTTGATGTGATTTCTATGAGCTAACTTGTGAGATTTATTTTGATTGTGACATTTATGTTAAGATCTTTTCT
Source organism: Cupressus sempervirens (assembly GCA_028749045.1). NCBI lineage: Eukaryota > Viridiplantae > Streptophyta > Pinopsida > Cupressales > Cupressaceae > Cupressus > Cupressus sempervirens. The sequence continues at coordinate 151,312,439 of CM053789.1, forward strand.
TGGGATGTGTCCAGACTATTGTTGGGTTGACCTTCCTCTTATGTAATGTTCTAGAATAATTTGTAAGTCATTTTGGAAAGTATATATAGTTTGTTTAGTCTTAAAGTGAGGGAAGTTTTTGGATGAAGAGGAATTCTAGAGAGTAGAACTGAAAGTGTGCATTTGTAGTTGGATCTTTGAATGTGAATGTATTTGTAATTGGTTGAAACCTACAAGGCCTTATAGCTAGGCATGTATAGAGATGTTTTGATGAATCAATAAAAGTGTTTCTCTCTTCTTCCTCCTTTGGTTGATGTTTCTTGTGCTTTCTTTCATTGAGTTAGCTCTTCTAGGGTGGTTTGGATAGTTGGGTGAGCCTTTGGCCCTAGTTATTCATCATTTGCCTGCGTAAAAAAAAAACTAGTCACTTATACACCCATTTTGGCAACACAAATTTGCGCACTTACCCAACATTTATTAATCTTATTAATACTCAACCATGGGAACAATATAATTAGCAACCATAAGAAGATATACATACATGATAATATCAGATATGCTAAGTAGGGAAACCCTTTCTTAGAGGGAAAATACTGGTGGGGATGGTACCAAGAAAATGATGTAGTAATATAAAAATTCCTTGTAAGAGGATGGAGTTTATTAGGAGCCAATGAAATACATTTAGTACATATCAGTACCTATTAGGAGATTCTAATCCTATTAGGAGTTGTGTCAACCTTGTTAGGAGTTGTAGAAGGCAGAAGGACCCAATGTCCAACTAGCTTTAGGGGTAAGATCATTGAACTCACTATCCAACTAATCTCTATATTCTTCCTTGTAGAATAATAGAAAATGAATGATCTCAAGCTCCTTTATCCTCTTGACTATACCTATCCTCTTCTGATCTCAATACTAGATCACCAACTTCACATCCAAATAATCCCTTGGATCACTTACTCGCATTTACAAAATACTTCACATATCACATGCTTAATTTCTCACATATCTCATATTTCTTCATAAATAAAATAGCCTTCATTTATACCATATCCTTAAAATAATTCCTTGATTCATTGTTGAGGCTTTCCCAATTAATTATAATAGGACCTCATTAAGATATTAGAAAACATTACATCTTTTCCTAATTACAAGTCACCGTCAGATCACATTATTTACAACTTCTCACATGTACAGCTATAGATCTTGTGCAATTATTGACATCATCATCAAGTTGTCTACTATCACTTTCTAATTGTGCTTACCACAATTCTATCCTAGTTAAGAGATACAAATCAATCATTAGAAATCACTTATCATGTACTTTATCTGCTTACTATCTTCTGTAATTCATGAATATCTTTTACATGTCATAGACTTTATGTATGCATACTTATCCATAGAACTAGGACACAATGTAGAATGCCTTCTTAACTATGCTTGATCTGATTATCAATACATAGTCAAAACAACCTCATTCTCTATCTATTACTCAGCCAGTTTTCATAGAAACAATGTTGTTTTGACATCAATGATAAAGACACACATGAATGCATCATGTCAATCTTTTTATCCATCTATCCAATGCTTAGAATACCCCTCCAAAGGAATACCATCATTATTCATGCTAATAACCTCCCTCTTTGGCATTGATGGAAACATAGATGAAAATAATCTAAGTTCCAAGAATACCAAATCAAACTATGCTTTTGTTGGTTTTTACTTCTTTTCAAATGGTCTTCATCAATCAAATCTGGAAGTCATAGGATGACACAAGAAGAGATTGAAAAGCTAGGGCTATAAGGACACCTAACTTTCCAATCAACTTGCTGAGTAACAGAACACAATCAAACAACATAGAGAAAAACACCAAAAAGACAAGGAAATTAAAAAATTCTTTATTAATTCATTGAATTATTTGCATATACACCCATCTCTAAGGCCTTCTGGGTCATGATCAACAAATATGACTTCAAATTACATAATCCAAGTTCAAAGTCACTATTCTAGGAACATCTTCTCTCCCCTTTCTAAATCATGTTTAACCTAAACCTAAACATCCTTACTTATACTTGCCAAAATAGCTTACAAAAGATTCTAGATCATCACACAATAGAATGGCTAACCTTAAAAGGGTCTACACACATCCCAAGACAATATCCAAACATTAATTTGGCAATCCAAATTAATTACACAAGTCAGCTCAAACTAAAAACCAATCACAGAAAAACTCGGTCAAAGAAGGAATTGAGCATCAGTAAATATCAGGTTCACTCAATACATGAAGGAACTCTTGGCTAACATAGAATAGCTCATCCAATACTAGCTAGCTATAGTAACTCATCCATCACTAGCTACACTAACTCAACCAATACTAGCTAAAATAACTCAACCATCACTGAACAACTCCGAAGTAATAGCAACTTGGAAACCATTGGCACTCAGCTCTAACATGAAGAATGAACAAAGATGAGTAGGATAACAAGAAAACCCAGGATGCTCCTACACCAAAGGAAAACTATTTTGTTTATGCTTTCTCATTCTAAGTCTCACCATTAACATCAATTAGTTTTAGTAGTATTTCTCCCCTATTATTACAATCTCTCTCCCTCATTATGTTAGAGAGTTTATATTCTCCATCTAAAACACTTCTCCTACATACATAGGAGATGCTTTTTCATGCAACCTCTCCCCCATTAACAAAAATGAGAAAGGCTTCATTATGTCATCATCTTCTCAAAGTCTTCAACTAGCTCAAGTGTTCAAAGATAGTGTTCAATACCGAGTGCCAAGAGTCCTTGATGACTCTACTCATCTCACATAGTCCCCCATATAGGAAGCATCAACATTCAGTCTAGATGAACAATAGTGATTTGCACCACTAGACTGATGTATTCTTTACATCATTTACTCAAGAGTAGGAAGGGGCATAAGCCCAAGTGTACCACATAGATACTCAAATGTATCTTTAGGAAAGTGTTTTCTAAAGATATTTACAATCTAATCTTTTGTACTCACATACTTTAATCTGATCTCTTTATCTACAACTTTTTCTGTCAAAACATGATACTTAATAGATACATGCTTAGTCTCATAATGCAACATGAGATTCTTAGACATACTCATTGTACTTGTGCTATCACAATATATGATAATAGGTTTTGAGAATTCTATCTCAATATCCTTGAACAACTACTTCATCCACTTGATCTAATTATAATTTTTTGCTACTGCTACATACTCTACTTTTGATGTACTTTATGAAATATAGTCTTGTTTCTTCCTCATCCAAGAAAACTATCTTCCTCCAAGGAAAAATACTCCACCACTAGTGCTCTTTCTATCATTCATATTGCCTGCCCAAACTACATTAGTATATGCATACAAAGTAACATCACTTGATTTTTCATACCACAATCCAAAATCAAGTGTACCCTTCAAATATCCAAAAATTCTCTTTACTACTGTATAATATGAGTCCTTAGGATCAGCTTGAAATCTTGCTACTATCCTAAATACATTTTCTATATCTAGTCTAGTGTGAGTCAGCTATTGCAAACCTCCAATCATAGATCTATACTTCTTTTTCTCAACTATAGGTATCTCATCCTTACTAGATAACTTGTTACCAATTATCAAAGGTGTACCAACATGCTTACAACTTTCCAAGCCAAATATTTTCAAAATATGTTTCAAATACTTATCTTATGATTATAAAATACCATCATTATTTTGTATAATCTGTAGACCCAAGAAAATTTTCATCTTACCAATCATACTCATCTCAAATTCATTGTTCATTTCATTAGAAAATTTTATGCTCCTTTCATCATTACCTCTAAAGATTATGTCATCCAAAAATATTACAATAATCAACAATTCATTGATTTTAAAAATATCTATAAGCTTTTCTTTTCAATGAGTAACCAAAGAATGTACCTTCATCACTTCTTGCATAAAACTTACCAATATCATCATCTCTCTTTATGTAGCACTTACTTCAAAAGATTCTGAAATATGTTACTAAGTGTTTGTGTCCAAACCATATTTCTTAGGGAGTCTTGTTTGTACCTTTTCTAATATGTACTCTATTCATGGTGTACAATATTATATTGAATGCTTCTCTTCAAAATATCTTGCATACATCATTTTAAAGCATCATGGCTCTTGTTACTTCTATTATAGATCTATTTCTTCTTTCAACATTCCCATTTTTCTTGGGAGTCTTAGGTTCTAATAGTTTTTTCTTAATACCATTTACTTCACAAAATTTATTCAACTCTCTGGCTCTATTTGATATCAAACATTTTGTCTTTACTCTAGATTCATTCTCAACTCTTTTCTTGATCAACTTAAAATTTACAAATGCCTCTGAATTTTCTTTAAGAAATGCTACCACATCATCCTAGTGAAATTAGAAAACAAAAATTAGAAAATATCTTTCACCATAGAATCCTGTTGTTCTGGTAGGACTACTCAAATCTATATGAATAATCTCCAATTTTATTTTGGTAGTGAACTTCTCTCTAAGAAACAAAATTATCTTCTACTTAGCCATAACACATTCTTTACAAACAATATTAGTAGGTTTCACAATTCTATGTAGATCTCTAACAAAAAGTGTACCACTAGCCTTCACAATTTTCTCAAAGTTTATGTGACAAAATCTTCTATGCCATAACCTACTTCTATCCATCTTTGCAACCAAACAAGTCATATCTGTAGGGTTCAATTGAAACACATTACCTTTGGATCTTGTACCAGTGTTAATTAACTTACCATCTTTATCCTTGATAATGCATGTCTTCTTTGTTAATTGCAATTGATAATCTTTATCAACCAACTATCCAACATTCAATAGATTATGGTTTAATCCATCAACAAAATAGACATCATCAGTGTTATTCTTTCCATCAAGATTAATAGATCATATTCCCTTGATATGACAAGTTGCATTGTTACCAACTCTGACACTTCCTCCATCATGATTACTAAACTTAACAAACTTATTCATGTCTCCATTCATATGATGAAAAAATAGTATTTATAATCCAATCAGATTTCTTTTCAAATTATAAAACTAATGATTTTTCTTCTCTAATTTCTTTTTCAAGATTTTCTTTGTTTATAACTACAAATCCTAATTCATCATCACTTTCACTTTGAACTCTTTCTTTACACTCACCATCTTCATTTTCATACAAACAATCCCTACATCTTCTAGACTTGAGATTCTTCTTATACTTCTTCTCTCTTTTAGGATACTTAGAAGCATAATGACTAGAAATTCATTATAGGTCCAACATTTAAAAATTCTTTTATGATCTCGTTATCTTCTTACAAGTGGGGCAATTCATTCTTCAATTCTTTTATCCTCCTCAGATTTGGATCTTTTGCTGCTAGCATAGTCTCCATGGATACCTTCACTTCTTGATAAAATACAAACACTCAAGGCACTAAAAGATGTTTCCACTCTCAAAAATTCTTCAAATTTCTTTAAGATTACTTCTTCTCCTTCCATCTTCCAAGTAGAGTCTCTCAGGTAAAATTCTTAGCATAAGGTATAACTTTCTCAATCATCTATGTTGTTTGTCTGAATGGTGGTGTTACAATTTTCAAGATCCTCCATATAATATCATCTTCATCTTTAGATCCTTGACAAAAATTAATTCTTGCAATACTTTATGATATCCTATCAATATAGCTTCTTATAGATTCATCTTCCATCATTTTAACATCTTTAAACAAATATTTATAACTTTGTATTCTAATTCTTTGAGCATTCTTATCACCCTCAAAATTATATTCTAAGGCTATGCAAATTTCATGGGATTTCTTTAAGGATTCTACTTGACTATATTCATTCTTAGGAAGCATAATGCTTCTCTAACAATCATATTAAAAATAAAAATATCTCTTTCAACTTCACTGCAATCCTCAAGTATTCCTTCTTCCACAATCTTCTTTCCATTCTTTGTCATCGGCCAATACCCTAGACCCAAACATAGCAAATGAGTTTTCATTTTTTCCTTCTAGTTCTCATAGTCGAATCAATCAAATGTAGGACTTTCTTTTCTCAAATGACCCTCCATTGATCTCCTTAATCAGTTAATATTTTTCTTCAAGGACCTGATGCTCTGATACCACTTGTTAGAAAGTAAAGTCTATCAAGACAACAAAGAGGGAATAGGGGGGTGGTGAATCAGTTATCGAACTATTAAAACATATATCAACCTTATTAATCCTTAATGATGTGAACAATATAATCAACAACCATAAGATGATATACAAAAAAAAAAACAACATATATGTTAACTAGGGAACCCTTGATCAGAGGGAAAACCCTGGTGAGGATGGTATCCATAAAATGATGTACTAGCATAAAATTTCCTTGTAAGAGGATGTACTCTAATATGAGCCAATCAAATACATTTAGTGCATATCAGTCTCTATTAGGAGACTTTGAAACCATGTTAGGAGATTTCAATCCTATTAGGAGTTGTGTAAACCCTCTTAGGAGTTGTAAAAGGAAGAAGGACCTAATGTCCAAACAACATTAGGGGCAAGATCATCGAACTCACTATCCAACTAATCTATATATTATTCCTTGCAAAATAATAGAAAATGAATGATCTTGAACTCTTTTTCCCTCTTTCCAAGACCTATCCTCTTCTGATCTCAATCCTAGATCACCAAGTTCCCATCCAAATAATCCCTTCGATTGCTTACTTGTATTTACCAAATACTTCACATATCACACACTTTCTTACTTGCTCTCATATCTCGCATTTCATCACAAGGAAAATAAGGTTTCATTATGTCATATCTACAAAATAATTTGTTGGGTTGTCCTTGAGGTTTTCCTAATTAATTATAATAGGACCTCATTAAGATAATACAAAACATTACATCTTTTTGCAATTACAAGTCATTGTCAACTCATAGTCTTTACAACTTCTCACACATGCAACTATTGACCTTGCACACATACCAACATCATCATTAGGTTGTCTACAATCACTATCTAACTACACTTAGCATGATTCTATCCTAGTTAAGAGGTACAAATCAATCATTTGAAATTACTAATCAAGCACTTTGTCCGCAGACTATCTTCTATAATTCATGAATATCTTCCCCATGTCTTTGACTCTTTGTTTGTGTACATTTCCATAGAACTAGAACACAATATAGAGTACATCCTTAACTGCACTTGATCTGATTATCAATACATAGTCTATATGACCTTGATCTTTGCCTACTACTATGCCAATCTTTATAGAAATAATGCTATGTTTACATCAATGAGAAACACAGTAATGAATGCAACATGTCAATCATGTTATCCATCTATCCAATGCTTAAGATACTCCCCCAAAAGAGTACCATCAGCATTCATCCTAACATCAAGAACTAACTACCCTCGAAGGAACAAAGAATTGAAATGCTAAAGGCCTTGCTCTCAATTAAAAAAGATCAAGATTTTCTTGGGGAAGAAATGAAAATTTTTTCTTACTAGAATAATTTGGTTTAGGCAAAAATAGAGGAGGACATTAGTAGACTAAAGGGTCACCTGGATAAAAGATCTACGAAGAGGAAGCATAAGGAGGAGAATCCTAGAATGAAATAAGGTCATTTGGAGGCCTCCCAGAAGTTGAGTGAGACAAGGCCCTTTTGTCCCCCTAAGTTCTCCTCATTGGATCAACTCAAGGACCTACACAGGTATTGGATCGATCTATGTTTTTTTGCCTTTGGGTGGTAATTGTTGGGTCCTTGTGTTTTGTGTTTTGGTTATTAATGGTGTTGGGTTTTATTTGTACTATTCACCTACTGAGCTAGTCAATGTGGTAGTATGCTACTATTTTGTAATTTTGAAAATTATTTTGGAGTCAGTTTGGTTAGTTAGTTGGCTAGTTTTAGTGGTGTCTAGTTTTCTTTCATTTGCAGTGTAGCTAGCAGTTTCAAGTTTGTTGTTTTAGCTTGCTTCTTTCTATTTGTTTTAGTTCTAGTTCTATTTGGTAAGTGTCACTTCTTATGAATTTATTTGTGTTAGTTTTTTTGTAATGGGTTCAGGCCCTTCCCTCTTTACTTAAATAGAACATACTGTACAAAAAAGCATGGAATAAGCAATGAAGTCATGATGATAAATGAATAAATATTGTATATGTATGATTAAATTTTATCAATTATAAGAGATAGAGGAGTGATGTGGGATTTTTTGTTAGTCTATTGTTGAAAATTTCTAATAATTGTCTTGTTAGAATTTAAATATTTTACAGGCATTTGTACAATTCTTGAACTCCTTTATGTGTGTCATTTATATAGACTACAAAATTCTATTATAATATTTGGAAGATATATTATAAATATAGATTTGTAATTTTACTTCAAAAAACATCATTTTAAATAAATATCACTTATATACATAAATAGTTAGATTTGAGTAGTGACTTAAAGAATATTTTGTTGAACCTAATAATTTTAGAATCTAAGGAAAAGAACATCCAATATGAAAATCAAAAAAAGATTTATGTGATTTTAAAAATGTGCTAAAATCATAGTAAATTGACAATTCTTTTACTTAATAGAATTTAGAAAAATAAAGGTGAGACTATTTTTTTATATTAAAAGAATGGGTTTCCTTGATTTTATTAATAGAAATTAGTATATGCTCCATATGTTAGGTTTTTTTATTAGTGGCAACATAAATAGAACTACATAATACTTTTTGTATAAAATTGTTGAGCCATTAAAACAATTGAATTACATGTCTTGATATTGTATATTATGTTAATAATTTTGAAAAAAAAATTATTGAATCTTAAGTAAGTCTTCTTAGAACAACAAAAGCATCTTATAGATAAAAGGAGACACTATTTGGCTTTGCACCTAATTTTAATTTTCATTATGCTAACAATTTAAATGTTAAATTTATACAATGTTTATATTTTGATAGAGGTAGAAAAATAAATGATAGTAAATGTACCATTAGTTATGCATTTATCATAAGATTGAATTTTGTACATTGGAACAAAGAAGTACACTATTATGAAAATGTTAATGCGATATTGCCTATAAATTTGTTTGAATAGTGTGTAGTCTTGAATATCTGAGTCACAATTAGGAAGGAACAGTTCTAATCAAACTGAGACGTTAAAAACTCAATCAAATTGATGAATAATTCAATTATACTAATATGAAAATATATTGACAGTCAGCATAATTTTGTATTAGGAAAGATTCAATTATAGATGAGAATTAGTCAAATTAGAAAAGAAAGCTAGTATATGCCATGCTTTGTTCAAGTTCTACATAAGGTAAAGTTCATATAATGCAAGATGCACTTAACATCTAGAAAATTTATAACATATTCAACATATGTTAATTACATATTGCAGATATATATTTTAGCTTTGTACAAAAGTGTTCAATATTTATAATATTAATTTTTAAAATTTCGTTCATCATTCTTACATTAAGAAAAATAGCAAAATATTCCTACTGCTGACATAATTCCATTCCATCTGAGATGTTGACTGAACATCCTCTTCTAAAATGTTACACCTGCGATCATCCCTGACAATTTCTCTACACAAAGAGAAGGGAGAAGAAGAGACAATAAAAAACAATTTATTATCCTCTCATCTATTTTTAAAAATTATTATACTAATATTTCTATTTTAAATCTTATAATAAACCTTTTTATTAAAGAATATTAAATAACACAACTAAATTGCATAAAACAAGCGTAGATAGTTTACCACGAATTATTTTTTTCAAGTGCTTGGGCAACGAAAGTGGGATTGAATCGGCTTCCATGGATTTTACTTTCAAAACTCTATTGACAATATTCTTCAGTAGCTTCGCCTTATCACTAGAACATACCAATAATACAACAGACTGTAAAGACGTAGCTTAAGATTACCTCTCTTACCAAAATTAAGAAAATTAAAAATATAGTGCATGAAGTGATGGCCGTTGTAAAGAAAATGCATAAACTAGATTTTTTCACTTACTCCTTGTTATTAATGACGTGACCCACATAATATGAAACGTCGTGGAGCGCATTCATCCACTCCTGGAGCTTTTCTGTGCTGTATCTTCCCTTCTCTCCATGCCTGCAAAATGCCTCAGCAAAGGCTCCTTTCCCATATCGCACATCCTCTGGCTGAACATGATAAAAAACGGGAACAATTTGTGTGCCAGTTTTGAGTATAAAGGAAAGCTCTGCCAGACACCAGGGAGACTCTGGGTACTTCTCAGAAATTAGTGCTATGTGAAGCTTGGCACTTTTGATTGCAGCTTCTAGTGCTGCAGGGAAGAACTCCCCCAATTCAAGCTCTTGTGAAGCAAGAAAATCCCTAAACCCCCTGCCTGTCAAAGTCTTGTAGAGAGGATTGGCGAGGGTTTCTTTAGAATCCACGGCACGATTATTTATAAATACATCATGCGGCAACTTTTCCTTTGGCAAATTTTTTGTTGGAGAAATTGTGGCAACTTCTTCAAAAACATTAGTGACAGGCATGGCTAAAACTGAAATATTGGGACGACCTAATCCAAAGAAGGAAGAAAGGAAAGAAAAACAGTAAAAGATGGATGAAAGTAGAAGTTTGTATAAGGGTTTACGAGAAACATTTTTTGGCTCGTTCAAAGGATGATCCCCTAAGGTAGATGAAGAGGTCGAAATTTTACACCCCGCAAAAAATCAAGAAAACCAAAGAAATTTGGAAAGAAAAAGGGAGACTTCAGACGTTTTGAACGGAGTTTTTCCTGGAGAACATCGGTATATTTGGACTGGCTTAATTTCTTGCCAGTTGTGTCTGACCTGTGTATGTTAGTTTCTAGAAACAGTTGCCTAAATCAGACGATTCGATCGATTCATACAATAAAAGAGCTTTGTATTTCACACTTTAGTCACAACACAAATTTAATAATTATCTGCAACCGGTAGCATTTATAAGGCTTTGTGAAATGGAAGTGGACCTAAATATTTATATTACTTGAACAATACTAGTGATTACTAAGGTTATTGTCTCATCAATTTTATTCAATAATATATAGGAAACATTGATTTAGTTTTAAAGAGAATTTCTTATCTAATACTAGATGAATATTTATTGGTTTTGAAATTTATTTTAATACAATTTGTATCTGTTGTGTCAATATTTGCATTGGGATTGTTGATTGAGATATTCAAATAAGTAGTATTACATGTCTTATAATAGTATTAATATATATAAATATAATAAGATTATCAAAGGCATTTCTCTAATAATTATTATTTGAGATTTGATCATAGTTGTTAATTAATTCAAATTTATAATCTTGTTACATTTTGAATTTCAAGCAATGAATAAATATGAACAAAATGTTCATTACCTTTATATATATATATAAGTATGAAAGCTACTACATTATTCTAATTGCACCATACTTTTTATGATAATCAAATAAAACAAAACAAAAAAATAGACATTTATATCAGCTTAGAAGTAAAATTTATAATCACATTGGTCAAATGAGAATGATGCTTATAGTTTCCATAACAGACTATGCACAATTGCTATGGTAAAAAAGGTCACTCATTAGACAACCTTTAATATACACATTAACAAATAAGCACAAGTACCATAATTCTATTGTAAAACATTGAAAGACAATAGAATTTGAACTAGGACTTGCATTGAATGTGGGTGCAAGGATATAGCCGATAATAGAATAGGTGTTAATATTAGTTTTAGGTCACGTAATATTGATGGTAATTTGGAAAATAGTGTGGATCAAATGGGGAGTGAGGAGGCAAGGGGAGTGCTAAAGATTCTATGCAACTTACTCATGAGAGGCAACATGTTGACATCATCTTTTCAATCCATCTTATCCTAGGATTATTCATCTTTAAATTAAAAAAGGTAGGCTTGGTTTAAGGAGCTAAAGATGTCACTCATATACTAGTTCCTTATTACTTTTTTTTAAAACTATTATTATTTTGATATGCTAATAATTTAAATGTTGAGTTGATACAATATTTATATTTGATAGAGGTAGAAAAATAAATGATAGTAAATGTACCATTAGTTATGCGTTTATCATAAGATTGAATTTTGGACATTGGAACAAGAAGAAGTAAATTTTTATAAAAATATTAATGCAACATTGCTTATAAATTTGTTTGCTCTTGAATATATGAGACACAATTAGGAAGGAACAATTTTAATCAAATTGAAACAATAATTCAATTATACTAATATTGAAATATATTAGCACTTTTTAAATAACAAAAGAAGGCTAGTATAGCCCATGCGTTTTCATATAATGCAGGGGTGCACTCAGCATCTAGAAAATTTATAACATATTCAACATATGTTAAATATATTGGATATATATATATATATATAGATATTAAAGATGTATTATATTGTATTTTTGCTTTATAGAAAAAAGTCAATAATTATGATACTAATTTCTTTCACATTAAGAAAATAGCAAAATCGAGATGTTGATTGAGCCTCCTCTTCTGAATTGTTACACCTGCTGTCCCTAACAATTTCTCCACGTAAAGAGAAGAGAAAAATTGAGACAATAAAAAAACAATTTATTATCTTCCCATATATTTTTAAAATTATTATAGTAATATTTCTATTTTAAATCTAATAATAAGCCTTTTCATTACAAAATAATAAAATAACACAACAAAATTGCATAAAACAAACCTAGATAATTTACCACGAATATTTATTTTTCAAGGACCTGGGCAACGAAATTGGGATGGAACCGGCTTCCATAGATTTTCCTTTGAAAACTCTATCGACAATATTCTTCAGCAGCTTCGCCTCATCACTATGACATACCCAATAATACAGCAGATTGTAAAGACGAGGCTTAACATGACCTCTCTTACCAAAAATAAGAAAATAAAAATAGTGCATGAGGTGAAGGCTGTAAAGAAAATGCATAAACTAGCTCTTTCCACTCAGTCCTTGTTATTAATGACGTGACCCACATAATATGAAACTTCGTGGAGCGCTTTCATCCACTCGTGAAGCTTTTCTGTGCTGTATCTTCCCTTCGCAAAGGCTACTTTCGTATATCGCACGTCCTCGGGATTAACATGATAGAAAACTGGAACAATTTGGGTGCCACTTTTGAGCATAAATGAAAGCTCTGCCAAACACCAGAGAGATTGTGCGTACTTCTCAGAAATTATTGCAATATGAAGCTTGGCACTGCTCATAGCCGCTTCAAGTACTGTAGGCAAGAACTCCCCCATTTCCAGCTCTTGTGAATCAAGGAAAACTCTAAACCCCATTCCACTCCTGAAGCTTTTCTGTGCTGTATCTTCATGCCTGGAAAATGCCCCAGCAAAGGCTCCTTTCCCATATCGCACATCCTCTGGCTGAACATGATAGAAAACTAGAACAATTTGGGTGCCACTTTTGAGCATAAATGAAAGCTCTGCCAAACACCAGCGGGATTGTGCGTAGTTCTGAGAAATTATTGCTATGTTTTAAAGACGTTTAGGGAGAGTTTCTTTAGAATCCATGCCACGATGATTTATAAATACATCATAAGGCAGGTTTGCCTTTGGCATTGTTTTATCTGAAATATTGGTAGGATAACAGAAGGAAGAAAGGAAAGATAAACAGTCAAAGATGGATGGAAGTAGAAGTTTGTATGAGGGACGAGACTCATGATGCTGAGAAACATTTGTTGGCTCATTCGAACGATGATCCCCATGAGAGATAAATGAGCAGATCGACGCCATGCACCAGTTTACACCCCCCAAAAAACCAAGAAAACCAGAGAAAGTAGGAAAGAAGGGGAGAATTCACACGGTTTGAGCGAAGTTTTAGTGCCGTGCGCTCCCTGGGGAACATCGGTGTATTTGGATAATGTTAATTTCTAGATAATGTTGCCTAAATCAGACGATCTGATCGATCCTTACAATAAAAAGAGCCTTGTTTTTCACAATTCAGTGAGAACTTAGATTTAAGAATTATCTGCACTCGGTAGCATTTATAAGGTTTTGTGAAATGCAAGTGAACCTAAAGATTAATATTGCCTTAACAATACTTGATTAATAAAACTACCGCCTTATCAATTTAATTCCATCATATTTTGAAACAATTTATATAGTTTTAGAGAGAATTTATCGTGTAACACTTTACGAATATTTTTGTAATGATATAATGAATAAAGTGGTTTCCAAGCTAGAAGACATTTACATTTATATTTATTAGGTTTGATAAATTTATTTTTTATATAATTTAAATATGTTGTTATAATAATATTATTAAAATATATGAATGTAATAATATTATTAAGGACATTTATTCAATAATTTTTATTAGGGATTTCGATCAAAATTTTAAAATTATCTAAATTTAATATCGACTTATATTTTTAAATTTTAAATAATGAATAAATATGAACAAAATATGTATCTAGATTATGAGATAGACAATACAGATCTTGTATTACAGATAACTATATCAAATAATTATTAACCATTAATTTTCTAAATACATCATTAAATTAATAAAAAAAAAAAAAAATAATAATATTGTTGTCTTTGCACCATTTGGCCGTTTCGATTATTTCAAAAGATCCGCTGCTCATTTCCGTCGATCCTGAAGCATGTTCCATTTCCTTCTTTATTTCTCCGCCGTTTGATAGAATGGCTCAAAGAGAGCTCAATTTATAATGGAATTTCACGACTGCGGAATACGCCTTAAAAAATTGTAATTATCTAATGGAATTTCACGTGTGCGGAATACGCCCAAAAATTTATTAAATACGCTCGTGAAACTTTTAGGAGAATGCAAGTTTGACAACATTTAGCTAATTTTCAGATTTAAAAAATCAAATAAAATTTTAAAAAAATTTATTGTATTATAATTTTTTGAAATTTAGTCAATAGTGCAATTAATAGAATGACATTCCTTGCTAAATGAACCAAAACTGACAGGCTGACAGCTTTGTAACATGTTATGTAAATCCAGGTAATTTTTATAATAATATATAATAAGATAAACGGTAATAGAATTTTGTTAAATGATACGGCCGTCACTGTTCAGGTACACATGCTTCAAAATGTGCAAGGATATATGCGAAACATGTAATTGCCTAAGCAGACATTGTATTCGAACTTTGAAGCATATATAATGTATTTTAACTGTTCATCTGTAATATAGACAAGGCAGAAGTAATATTAGCATATTTTTATGATTGGTTTTTGAATTAAAGTGTGTAGAACTTTTCTTTATCAATGTTTGAGATCATATTTACCAAGGCAACAAAGTAGCGTAGTCCCTGTCATTGATTTTGTCATTGACTTTAGAAATCATATTTAATAAGGCTACAAAGTAGGGTAGTTGATGCTTTCACTTTATTTCTAAAGTTTAAGTTTTCAAATAGATTTAAATTTATATTTATATTAAGCTTGCAGTAAACTTCCACATGAGAGCCTCGCAAGTTACCATTATGTTGTAGGCTTTTGTGTGTGTAGTTATATTATTCATGTTTAATTGCACCATTTAAATTTGATACAATTGATTAAATGATTGTTATAAATGAACTTACCACTGAAAATCTTTGTGAAAAAAAAATGTTTATATTAAAATACAATTAAAATTATTTATATCAACTTAATTTTAATATAATTTATATTTTTAATATAAATAAAAAAAATTCTATTATTATGCATAATGCATACTTTATTTTTTAAATTAAATTAGAGGAATAATAATTATATTTTGGAAATTGAAAAATAAATATTTTGATATATTATAATTAATATATTATTTAGATTTATTAGTTGAAATTAAATAGTTTCATACTTCCTGTTGGTTAATAGATTTGTCACTATGATAGTTACTTCTCAAAGTCTATGAACAGTGACGATTGTGCCAACAGTTGGAGAGATTGAAACCTATCATTACCAAATTATAATCTTTCTCTATGTTTGAGAGAAGGTTATTGATGATGAAAGCACCACACAACTTCACAACTTTCTTGATTTAACATAAATTGATAATAAAGACAATCAAGAACTATGCTTGAAAATGATCATTATCACATGTTGATTCATGATTCATAAACATTCATACAATACCGTGAAAACATTCACTATAGAAAGAATCAACAGTTTTATGCTGCAACAATCTAGATTTTAGAAAAAGAACCCAAACACATTTCTCATTTTATTTTCTTGCATCAAGAACATAACCGAGACTTTCAATTTCAAAGACAAAATCTACACATACTTTCCAAAATTTATCTTCTCATCAAAATTTTAGCATAAATGTTCCCTTATTCCAAAGTCTAAAAGGTCTCTTTACAAAGCTAAAATGATTCCTTCTATAAAGATGGAGTTTAAGAACTATTCTCATATGATTAATAACTACTTCCCAAATACATGATTTAGGAGAGGTTAATTAACCTTGATAATATTAACCAAAATGACTTGAAACTCAAACATTTTGAAAAGAATGTGAATGATTGATCTTTGATGATAACTATTGGATCTTTTCAAGCATTGAATTGAAAAAGAGTCAAATCGAACATGTGCTTTGTTCCCAAATTTAACCTTTCTTTTATTTGTATCACTTCAAATGTCTGGTAAAAGTTTATGCACATTAAATATACTTCATCACTTTATTAGATCTTGAACAATAGGTCAACAAGTCCTATAAAGTGATCATTCTTTCATAGAGGCAGTCACTCTATACACCATCGTGCCACTTTAGAATGATGGTATTTGGTGGCTAGTGCAGTTTGGAGACACGGATTTGATACTTCACATTACACACTAGCCATCATACTCATGTTCTTAAGAGTCTTCAAGGCCAAACCATTATCCTTTGAAGACACCCAAACATCTAATCAATTTGAAAACTTATCCATCAATTCCCATATTCTAACTGTGCAAAGTGCCCGAGCTTGCTTCAATATTCAGTTTCAGGATCATTGCTCAACTAGCCGCATCTTACAAGTGTATCACCATCAATATTTCAACTCAACAAAATAAATGTACCCTGGACAATCATATATCCATTTCAGTACTTGCAATAACTCTGCATATATTTGATCGATGTATCATATGATGAAAAATATATATGGAACTTTGTCAAACAACACACATTCCCATTATTGCATATACAAGATATATATGCGCTCAAGCCGCCTTCTTGTTTTTGGCACTGTCAAAAGACAAGGTGTGGTTTCAACGAGGTTGTATTCATACATCCATGTTCGCGACCTCTGTTTTTATTTGAGGCATTCTGTCAAATAGTTCGGAGATCTTCATCTGCCATACTGTCTTTTTAATGATTATATATTCAACCACGAACTTGTTGAGATTGAAGCAAACAACATCAATTTAAAGTTGACTTTTATTTGTCTTGGGAGAGATCCATGTTTGGGAATTTCCTTCAATGGATCATCACATCTGATAGTGTCAATGTTAGAGCATTGGCTAGAAAATTTATACCCGACACCATGTCTGCATAACTTGAGAGTGCATGTGAGTCTGCACTTGGGTTATATGTATTAACTGCCTAATTCTTGAGATGATTTGTTTCTTAATATAATTCTCATGTGCTTTGAAGGAATTTTATCAAATAGTTTGCGCTTGGTTTATGCCTATTCACTCGCCTTCTCTTCAAATCTTTTAAAATGCTGAGTCAATTTTCATAGCTACGAGTTAGAATGAGAACTCCATCAAATGGTCTATGCGCTTAGTCTATGGTTTTTGAATCTCCTTTTGGAGAACGCCTATTATTACTTTACTTCTTTAAAACTGTGTCGCCCATAATGCCAGCATTGACAATGTTCTCCTTTATAGCGTGCACAATCCCGAACTAGAGGTGACACCTTGGTTATGGCTGAACTGGTCAATGGACATTATATCAAACAGTTCCCATGCTTTGTTATCGTTATACCACTACGATTTTGAATGCTATGGTTGGAAAATGAAGGAAAGTTGGTCAAACAGCCTACATACCCTGTTTATGGTCGGGTCGATGCACAAGCACAAGCACTTCACTAAAAAAATTAACATGCCTTGTCTAGAGTTGTATCTATCACCGTTCTGAATGTCGTGGGTTAGAGGATGAGGAGAGGCTAGTCAAACATATTACATGCCTTGACAATGGTGATCACCTCATATGCCTTGACCATATTGATCTCCTCTGCTTGCGGGCTGGAAGACTCGGATGGATGGTGAGCTTGTCTATGATGATTGGGACCATCCATGTTGCAATTTTAAGTTGGAGTATTCTATCAAATGGTTATCATACATCATCTCTACTATGCCAACATTCAGAGACAAGTTTTAAATGCATTCAGCTACCAAGCATAGTGCAGACATGAGTGATCAATCAACAAAGACCATTCAATGTACTGGGGCTGGGAAGATAAAGGATGCCTGGTCTGATAGTCCACATGCTTTGCCTATGATTTTTGTGAATAACACTGATCTCCATTGGAAGTCGCAAGCTGGAGATGAGGCTGGAGTCGTTGCTAGTGCCATTACTATGCCCATGCTGCCGGTTAAGATTTTTGAATTTCTTAATCAACATAAACTACCTATGATGCCTTTGGTTTCAGTAATGGGGATGATGTCAAACAATTCACATTCTTCCTCACTGTTGTTACTCATATGTCACTGATCTCCAGACATGCAAGCTGGGTGGAAGATAAAGTTTGTCAAAAGAATTTTAACATTTGACTATGCTCTTCAATTCATGGGTATTATCTTTGTTTGCTAAAAGATGAGCGAGGTAAACCAGGTACTCTTTCTATGCAAGAGCATTTCTCCATTTGAGTTACATATGGAATTTTAATCCTTTGGACAAAGAGGTTAATAACCACCTGCAAAATATGTATTTTGGAGCTCAACCTTCACCTTTGAGATGAGAGGTTAAGGTTAATGATGCAGAAGGAAACACGTGTTCTAGAGTCGGAACCTTAACCTTTTTAGATAAGGTTAATGGTTAATGATTTATTTGAAACCAGATATTTTGGAAACTTATCTTAACCTTTTTGATGGAGAGGTTAAGATTTTGAAATGAAACCTGTGTTTTGGGATGCTTCATTAAACTTTGATAACTTGAGACTCAAGAACCAGATTTCAAAAATTCAAAGTGCTGGATGGAGTTGGGAACGAGCTACCCATAGTTTTAAATGGTAAGGATTTTGAAAATTTAGAACAATTTTGATATCCAGGAAATAGTTCTACAAAGAAGTATTAAAATATGATTTGTGTTAGCCAATCACATTCTAGAAAATAGATTTTGTTATTATATTTTGTTGAAAATTGAACAATTTTACATTAATAAAACTTAATATTACTTGAAACAAGAAAATATCGTGAACTTGATTTGTTAAAAAATTATTAATAATAACAAGTTAAGTTTAGTTTGATATCCATAATTCTACGGTACAAATAATTATTTATCATTATGATGAGTTAGAAACTCAAATGTAAATACAATAAATAAAATAAACTATTTAATATGATGACTTTGATATTATCTTATAGAATGAAATTTATGTCAAAAAGCATAAATAGACAAAAGTATCTACTTTCAGCTTTCTTTCCCACAACTTTGTTGCTTGCATTATTCTCTGACCTCTTTTTCATTTTGAAATTCAAACCAATGATTCTTCCTTTTCTACAACTCATTCTTTCAAATTAAAATGAAACATAAAACATAGAACATTTTTTATTTTTTCTTTCAAATAACTTTTCTCATTTTTCAAAGATGCAAGCAATAATTATAAAACAAGTGCCACACATTGGCTTAGTACTTACCTAATTTAGTAATTTTATTCATAAAATAATTTAAACTTTTAAATAGTTTATTTTTTTTAAAAATAAATTATTATAATTAAATAAAACTATTATTCAATACATTCAATTCAAATTATAATATTTTGTGTAGATTGATAAAATGCATAACTAATAAATAATATAAATATATATTAAATGATATTATATATTTCTAAAGAAAAATTATAATTTTAAAAATATGTATATATTCCAATCTAAAATGAGCTTATGTATTATTTTTCTAATATATAAGTAAAATCTTAACTGACCATAAAAAATAGCAACATATATTTATTTATATGGAGGAGTAATAAAATTTCACAATTATCATGTGTATAAGGCTTCAAATGGTTGAGCCAATGAAATTGGCAATAAATAATTTTGAAATATGATAAAGTTAGAAATAAGTTTAATTTTATATAAAATAAAATGTGTGGTAAATTGTTAAAAATATAATTTCTAATTAGTTTAGAGCTATGATTTTAATCAATAGTTAAGTGAAGGAATTCAAAAATTAACACAATAGTACTTGGCCTATGGCATGTACTAATTAAAACATATAAGTACATTATCTATTTATTGTGGTTCATTTCTCTCTTAATTAATATTGATCATGTCATAGATGCCTACTATCAATATTTCAAGTTTATAAAATAGAACACATCCAAAAAAGATTGCGGTGTAGAAGTAATATGCTAGGCATGTAAACAAATGTTTCGCTATTTTAGTTGCCATATAAAGAAAGTTTGATATTTGGAAATACTTAAAGATCCACATGATGATGATTATATTCATGTCTTTAGTTTTTTTTGTGATTAATCTTGATGAAGAAGATGTTATTAATGTTAATGATAATGCATATATTAGTGATGATGAATATGAGAATATTTATATGGATCATGACTTGCCTACCATGCTTTCTAAATAGTTGACACTTAGAACTAGTATCAAGAATAATGACTCTCACTAAAGTCCTTCCTTGGATATGGTTGTTGTTCTTGATGTGTTGGATTTTGTTCCTCTTGCAAGTTAACCTCCTTTCCCTAATGATATAGATTGAGATGGGGGGTCATAAGACATGCTTGAAGTGGAATTCTCTTGCATAGTAATCTTTGTGTATTTGTGTTGTGTTCTTGCTATATGTTTTATCTAGATTTTTGTAGATGATCCTAGTATTGATCCCTAAGGAAGAGTTGTCTATTAGTGTCAAACACTTAGTTATACACAAGGAAAGATTGGTCGGTCATCATTGTGATCGAGCCATCCCACATAGGTTGAGCCATGCATTAAAGACTTGTATATATTTCAAGTCAAGTGTCGTGTCTAGTAGTTATTATTGAGCAAGTTAGAGGTCATCGAGTACTCTAGTTATTGTCAAGTGATGTAGAGGCTAAGAAATTTAGTATATGCTAAGCATAGTTAAGGCCAAAGGAAAACGTGATGAAATAGTTTACACCAAGTGTCAGTACATGGTATAAGTGTTGAGTAACACAATTTTTCATTTTTTTTTGGAATGGCACATAATCCTATGTAAACTATTTTTATCAAGATGGAAGCGTGTTTTACAGATCAAGGAGCTAATCAAGGAATTGATTATATGTGTCCAATGGATGCTCATTAATCCCTATGTAAGGCAATCCACCAATTAGAAAATTGCATAGACTAGGTGAAAAAATGATTGAATCTAGATTAATTATTAGGATCTACAAGGTTCACTCAAGCAACAATTTAAGAAGGGTTTATGATCTAATTTGAAGTTTAAGTGTGTGTGTGTGTGTGTGTGTGTGTGTGTGTGTGTGTGTGTGTGTGTGTGTGTGTGTGTGTGTGTGTAGGTGCACACACATGTGCACAATTGTGCAATCAATAAGAGTCTAAATGTGAAGTGGAGAGGTGAATGAGGCATAAGTGATTGAGAAGTTCAGTGAATAGTTTTGGAGCATAGATAAATAAAATCAATCATAGTAAGGTGATATTAGATCGCATAGAGAATATTTTTTTAAATCAATATTTTAGTGCAAACTGAAGGATCAGGGAATGAACATTCTAATAGGTCTTTCATGGTTCAAATCTCTTAACATAGTAGCTTTAGTAAAAGAATTAAATCTCCTAATAGAGTACTCACTTATCTATGATGTAAAATCATTTAATCAAGGTAGCACTTAACAGTCTTGTAAGCCTTTGATGGGGTAAACCCCTCACATGGTAGATCATCAGAAGTGATCAAACATTCTAATCTTAATAGGCACACTTTATTACTACAGTAGTGAAGATTTTGTGTATGTCATCTCCACCCTAATTTTACATTCACTTTGGAGGGTTTGTGCATTATGAACTCTGTGTGTTAATGTGATATGTATTTATGAGTTTTAATTCATTAAATTAGAAGTTAGATTTGATGTTTTGCAATAGTAAAAGATTACATTGATATGAGGTTAATGTTCAAACAATGGTTTATGTAATTTGACATAAAATATGTTTCATTTTTAAAGTGTGAAAAAATTTATAAATCTCGGTTCACCCCCCTCCCTAGTATCTCACTTTCCCTATTATATTTCCAACAATTGGTATTAGAGAAGTGCACTATTGGTAGAAGTCTAACCACTTGGCAATTAAAGATCTTGAAGAGGGAGGCCTACGAACTAGGAAAGATAATTGAGAACCAAAATATTGATGATCATCTTGCATTTGAACAAGTCAAAACTACAAAGTAGACATTGAGTCAATCCTTAAAGAGAAGGAAAGAGATGGAAATTCAACAAAATGACACTCAATATATAGAAGGGGATGATGCTTAAGAACTATTTGATGAAGGCAATTCTAGTGAATCTGATGCAGCACCAGGAAGATTTGTTGGAGTGGAACACCATTCTGAATGAGGAAGTTAGGGCATTGAAAAGAGAACATGAGATACAATCAATAAGGCTATGTGAAGTGACTAAACAAAAGAAAAAGGCTAAAGAAGACAAAGAAAAGGCTAAAAAAGACAAAGCAATGGTAGATGAAGACAAAAGATAGATGGCTACAAGAATCGATGAAAGGATAAATAAAGTACAAAAGATGACCCATAATTAGTTTGACATGGTCTTTAAATTACTAAGTACAAATCATGTGATTGCAAGAAAGGAGATGGAGATTGCAAATTTGAAATTTGAGAATGATAGATTGGTGAATGAGCTGAAATCTAAAAATGAAGTAATTAATAGGTTGAACAAACCTATATAGGCTATGAAATTTATTAATGAATAGATGAATGCACCAATGACGGAAGAAGGGATGAATAACTAGGACCAAAGGCTCACCCAGCTATCCAAACCACCCTGCAGGAGTAAACACAATGAAAGAAAACATAAAGAAAAACAACCAAACGAGGAAGAAGAGTGAAATACATTTATTGATTCATAAAAATATCTTCATACATGTCCAACTGTAAGGCCTTCTAGGTTACAGCCAAATACAATACATTCACATTCAAAGATCCAAAAACAAATTTGTATTTTCCAATTCTACTCTGCAATCCTCTTCCAATTTTTTTAACCTCAACTATAAGCCTAAACACTCAAAATGGCTTACAGACCATTCTAGAACATTACATAAGAGTAAGGCTGACCCAAAAATGGTTTGGACACATCCTAAGAAAAGATTTTAACATAAATATCATGATCAAAATAAATCCCCCAATTTGGCTCATAGAAATCATGTCCAAATGCTGACACTTAGCATAAATAGGAAAAATTGGCACATGAAGGGTCACTAAACATACACTAGGTAACTTGGCACACGAAGAGTCACTTGGCATACACTCAATAATCTCAGCACATGAAGCAACACTCGGTCAACACTAGATTGCTATAATGACTCGACACCAACTAAGTGCTATAGTAACTTAACATAAAATAAGTGGTATAATAACTCAACACCAACAAAGTGCTACACTAACTTATCACCAACTAAGTGCTACAATAAATTGACACCAATTAGAGCTACAGTAACTCGGCACCAACATGCAGAATGAACAAAAATGAGTAGGATAACAAGGAAACCCAAAATGCTCCTACATCAAACAATCAGGGTTGAAAGAAATAATCCTCTTGAATCATTGAGATGTCACAATTTGAGTTGAATCCAACTTAGATTGAGAAATCCATGAAGCATCTTCAATAGGCCTAATCTTCCACTTCACCAAATATTCATAGTAATATTTTCCTCTTGTGCTCTTGCCAACTCACTGATCCAATATCTATTCAACTTCTTCAATCTACTTCTTAGGATAATCTTCTGATACAACAACTTCATCATCTAACTCATAATACTCATACAAATTATCAATATTGAATATAGGAGATATATCCATGTCATTAGGTAACTCAACTTCATAAGCACTACCATTTTCAAACTTCTTCAAGATCTTACAAGGTCCAAATTTCTTCATCTTTAGCTTACTATATGTTCCAAATGGGAATCTTCCTTTCTTCAGATGAACCATCAGCTCATTACCAACTTGAAAATCATGGTTTATTCTAGACTTATTAACATTCTCCTTATACTTTTGATTATTTTGTTCCAACCTCAACTTCACTTCCTTATGTAAAGACTCCATAAAGTCAGCAAATTCTTCTCCTATAGCACTTCTCTTTTTGTCACCAACAACATCTCTCAAATCTAATACTCCTCTAGGCTTCATTCCAATAGCAATCTCAAAATGTATCTTCCCTACACTCCTATTCATAAAATTATTATATGCAATTTAGCTTGTGCCAATACCATCTCCCAATTACTTGGCTTATTCCCAACTAAACATCTCAACAAATTACCTAAGCTTCAATTCACAACCTCTATTTGTCCATCTATTTGTGGATGGAATGTAGAATTAAACTTCAACTTAGTACCCCTCTTCTTCCAAAAATAACCAACAAACTTACTATCTCTGTTAGAAATAATACTTCTTGGTAATCCATGCAATCTCACAATATCTTTAAAGAAAAGTTTAGCAACCTGCTCAGCATCTGATGTCTTCTTACATGGTATGAAATGAGTCATCTTAGAAAATCTGTCCACAACAAAAAAATATGGAATTATACCTCTTCACTATTTTAGGCAATCCAAGAACAAAATCCATACTAATGTCACTCCAAGGTTTCTCAAGAATAAAAATAGGTGTAAACAAATCAATACTTTTACTCACTCCTTTTGCACCTTGAAAAACTCCACAACTTTTTACAAATTTCTGAACATCCTTATACATTTGTGGCCAATAATACTTCTCTTTTAGTAAACTCAATGTTTTATCAATTCTAAAATGTCTAGCTAATCCACCACTATGCTTTTTCTTAAATAAATTCAACCTCATAGAACTTCTAGGAATACACAACTGAATACCTTTGAACAACATACCTTCTTGAATGAAATAATCATCATACTTACTTATGTGATTGGTTAGATTTGGTGCTCTATACTCTCTCCATGCCTCAGAAAAATCAAGATCAACATCATACAACTCTTTCATTTCATCAAAACAAAGAACTTTAATCTTCATTTTAGTCAACAAGGAACGTCTTCTACTCAATCCATCAACAACTTTGTTAGTAACTTCACTCTTATGCTTAATAAAAAATGTGAAACTCTGCAAGTACTCAACCCACTTCATATGTCTTTGATTTAATTTATGTTGACTTCCCAAGTATTGTAAAGCTTTATAATCAGTATGTAGCACAAACTCCTTAGGAATCAAATAATGTCTCCACTTCTTCAATTCTTAAACAATAATATAAAACTCTTGATCATACACAAAATACTTCCTTTTAGCATCATTCAACTTCTTACTAAAGAAAGCAATGAGCTTACCTTCATGACTTAATACAGCTTTCATTGCATTACCACTTGCATCACATTCAACTTGAAATACTTTGTTGAAATTAGACAAAGCCAATATAGGTAATTCTACAACCTTTTGTTTCAAAGTTTCAAAACTCTTATCAGCTTCATGTGTCCACTTGAATTTCCTTTTATCTCCCCTCATCTGGACTTTCAATCAAAGGCAACAATATTTGTATTATCTCATTTACCCAAAGATTATATTGATTCAATCTTCTATCATGTACAACATATCTATCATATTGCCACACTCTACCCAACAAAACATGATAACAATCCATGGCCATAATATCACACAAAACTTCATCAAAGTAATGTCCAATTTTGAACTTCACAAGGCATTGCTCACTTACCAATATCTTATGCTCATCTTTGATCCATGAAACATGAAAAGGTTTAGGATGCTTCAGCCTCTACAATTGCAACTTTTTAACCAACTCTTCTAATGCCAAATTTGTAGAACTTCCACTATCAATGATCACTTTGTAGCATTTTTCAGCCATCTTACATCTTTTCATGAAAATAATTCTCCTTAAAATAGGTTCCTCATAACTTCCCTTATTACATTAGGTTCTTCTCACCATCAAATTTACTCCAGACTTAGGTCCACTTGTTGAACCCTCATCATCTCCTTGAATCACAACATTTATGTTACCTTGCCCACTTTCAGAGGATCTACATTCAAAAAATATGTCCCTCTTTACCACATCTAAAATAATTACCATGAAACCCACCTCTAGAATAAGAATTATCTCTTCCTTACTAAGAATTAGTACCTCCTCGGTAAGAATTACCACTTTTCCATTTGGTCTTGCCTTTGTCATCATTCTTCCATTCATATTTGCCTTTATCCTGCACAAAACTTTTAGATCTACCACCTTCACCATAAGATCTACATCTACCTCTTTGGAATCTACCAGCTATACCTCTTTCTCTTTGTTCATGCTTCTTTGTCAAGATCTCCTCAGCTTTCAAGGCATATTGATATGCATCTTCTATACTCTCCAACTTCACAAAACTTATTTCATCTTGAATTCTAGATGTCAATCCATTTATGTACCTTACAATTTTCTCAACATCATCAGCCACATGTCTAGATCTAATATCCAATTTATAGAATTCCTAAGTATATTGTTTCACAGTCATGTCCTTTTGTTTCAAATTTTGCATCTTTCTCAACAAGCTAACTTGGTAATCAGTAGGAACAAATGTTTTCTTTACCTTGTTCACCATCTTCAACTAAGTATTGATCTTCTCCTTTCCTCTCCTTTGTCTATCAATTTGCAATTGTTCCTACCACAGTGATGCATGACCTTTCAACCAAGTGACTGCAATCTTCACCTTTCTATTATCAGAAATGTTCTCATACTCAAAGAACTTTTCCTTATCTGAGATCCAATCTAACACAGCATTGGTATCCAATTTTCCATCATAAGGAACAACTTCTACAATAGGCTTTGATTTTTCCCTAGACAACACTCACAACAATCTTTCCTCATCTTGATCTTCTTCAAGTTCTAGATTATGATTTTGTGATGTTACTTCATTAGTACTTACATCATCAAGATGAGCTCCTCTCCTCTAGGCTATCTCCACAGCATCTAATCTAGCAACAATTTGTCTCAATTGATCCAATATGGAATTATCAACATTTCCTCTACCACAAAACATCTTAACAAATTAGGTTCCTACAAGATCGTAACCCTCTCAAGTTATAGGTCAAATCCAAAGATCTGCCACCCTACAACCAAATCTAAATTAGGGTTCTACATGATCTAATCTCCACAAAGATTAACCTCAAGCTCTAATACCACCTCACACAAGAAGGGATGAATAACTAAGACCAAAGACTCACCCATCTATCCAAACCACCCTGTAGGAGTCAACACAATAGAATCAAACGTAAAGAACAAAAACCAAAGGAGGAAGAAGAGTGAAATACTTTTATTGATTCATCAAAATATCTTCATACATACCCAACTATAAGACCTTTTGGGTTACAACCAACTACAATACATTCACATTCAAAGATCCAACAACAAATTCACACTTTCTAGTTCTGCTCTGCAATCTTCTTCCAAAAAAAATTGCCTCAACTCTAAGCCTAAACACTCTATATATACTTGCCAAAATGGCTTACAAATCATTCTATAACATTACATAATAGGAAGGTCAACCCAACAACAATCTAGACACATCCCAATAAAAGATCTTAACATAAATATCATGATCAAAATAAATCCCACAAGTCAGCCCACAAAAATCACCTCCAAATGCTGACACTCGGCATAAATAGAAAAAATCAGCACATGAAGGATCACTTGGCATACACTAGGTAACTCGGCACATGAAGAGTCACGTGGCATACATTGGCTAATCTCAGCACATGAAGGAACACTTAGTCAACACTAGATTGCTATAGTAACTTGGCACCCACTAAGTGTTATAGTAACTCGACTCCAACTAAGTACTACAGTAACTCAGCACCAACTTAGTGCTATAGTAACTTGGCACAACTAAGTGCTACAATAACTTGGCACCAACTAGAGCTATAGTAACTCAGCATCAACATGTAGAATGAAAAAAAATGAGTAGGATAACAAGGCAACCCAGGATGCTCCTACATCAACCAAGGAGATCTTGTGGAGCTTCTAGGCTAGGCTATGTCAAGTTCCTGTGAGGTGTTGAGCAAGGAGAATCATCAAAAAAAGGAGAACAAAGGAATGTGACTATGAAACCAAAGAACAAGAAGCCATACAAAAAATGTGTGTAGGAGAAAAATTGATAAGTAAAATCCTAAACCAAAATTTAATGGTTTTTTTTAAGTTATAAGAAATAAGGTTGATGAGGCATATTAATGTCTTAATTTTGATATAATTTTGATAGTTTGAACTTACCCTTTGTGCTTTGTCAAAAACATTTCCAAAAAAATTGTGTAAATATCTTGTGAACTTATGCTAGAGATAGCTAAAACTTATTAAACCTATGGGTAGTGTGTATGACATACTTTGCTTAATATTATACATAAAATGTAGTATTTCAAATAAATTTTTCTTAAGCTATGTTCTAATATTTAAATAAGAGTAGGAATTTTATCTTGCATATATGTTTCAAATGTTTCTAACTTTTAGCAAATGAAAAGTGACGCAAAGGGTGGTGATTACTGCATTAAAAGAAGAGGACGATGGAGACCAATCATAGCAAGAAAAGCATAGTTCAATTCCTATGGACAAGTTGTGCCTTCAAAGGAGTTACTATTTCAAAAAATCTAGGAGACACAACTTGCTATATTTTCTACAAGTTGTTATTCTATTGCTTAGTAATAAATGTACTATGTCATGGTTGATCTTCTGCCTTCTTTTCTAGCAATATTTGTTTAGGAATTTTATGTCATGCTTTTAATGAGTATCCAATCCTCTATATAATATATTGGGATCATCTTAGTAAGCTAATAATATAATAATTGAGAATTCTGGTTTAAGATTTAGAAGTTACTCATTTTTTGTTCTACATGGATTATTTAGTTGATGTAATCAAAGAAGGATTTTAATGAAAGAGTGATTTTAAAATACTTGTTGTGTTAGTAGATTAGAAGAGGCCAACCCAGGGGGCCCATTTGGGGGGTAGAATAGATTCAGGTAGAGTAGATTCATTCTTTGCAATTTCCTATTTTCAAGATAGATTTACAATATTAGTCCTGCAACATTGTTATTGTGAAAGTTCCTGCAACACTTGTAGAAAATGTTCATGGAGGATGTTTTGAGTTGTTAACTAGCTTAGGTTCATTTTCCAAAGCTTTCTGTAGTTATTTGTTGTTATTCCAAGTGTGTTTACTATTTTATAATAGTAATATAGATTCTTTTCATGCATTTTATTTTCTTGCAGCATAGGTGTTAAGACTCTTAAAGGAACATAGTGCACATACCATGGTAACTCATTCCAAGTCCTATGTCCCTGGGTTGACAATTTAAGTGTATTTCATGATGGAATAGGTAGTATTTAGAATAGATATAGTATCCTTGAGAGAGACAATGGTGTGATTATCTTCATCTATTATGAAACCACACATTTTTGGTGTTGTTGTCAGGGATGGTGTGAAACTAGGAAGTTTCATGAGTCCTTTATTTTTAGAATAGTTTGTTAGCTAAAACCACAAAGTTGTGGGCTTGATTAACAAGTCACCAATTCAATTGCATGCACTGAAGAGGAAGACAACAAGATCAATATGGTAGATTTCTTCCACAAGAGTTTATGAATTTGGATGAAGAAATTGAAGAAGAAGTTGAGTTGCATTTTGAGGACTTAAGCCTTGATTTTCCTACAAGATCTTCCTCTAGAGCAGAAACCTTGGACACAAGTGGTCTTCAGCCTCTTGCTGAAATTTTGGCAAGCTTTCTTGATAGTTCTAGTCCAAATACACCTATTGATAACAATCTTGTAGCCAATGCTCCTTTTTAGTAGCAACCCCATAATCAAATACCTCTAGTAATGGCACAACCTACTTTTCCATTTCCTCTCCTGAGCCTCATAACTAATGCTAATCTAAAAAATATACCTACAGCTACTCTTCCAAAGTTTTTTGGCCTTGCAACTGAGGATCTTGATACTTTCTTGTTTGAGTTTCACATACTTTGTCATAGCTTTTACTATAACACTGATGCCCATAAGCTCAAATTGTTTCCAACAACATTAAAATTTTCATCCTGATGATGGTTCATGGGCTTAGGAGCCAATGCAACAAATACTTGGGATGAAATGAAAACTCTATTTTTGGAGAAATACAAAGAGTATTGCAAGGGGATTGATCCAAAATGAGATGATATCTTTAGAATATCATAAAAAGAGGATGAAACATTGGAAGACTATCTTTCATGTTTCTTGTATACACTATAGAAGAACCCCCAGCATGTACTAGTAGAGGATTCATAGAAACTAGTTTTCTTGAGAGGGGTAAACGATGATTGTCTAGAAGCACTAGACGTGATGGCTAGTGGTGATGTATATCAATCCTCTGGGGATGACCTAAAGAACATTTGTCTTAACTACTCAAGGTCAACTATGAAGAATGGCAGAGGACACTGGTCCACATCCACTAAAGGGATCCATTAGGGTATTTCAAAGCTCAAGATATCTAATCTACTTTCAAATTTTAAGAAGGACATCATAAATGATGTTTCTACACATCTTGATAGAATGACTACAAATAAGAAGCATGCAAAGGCTGATGTGCAGTTAGTTGACTACTGTCCACACTGCTAGAAGTAGAAGAAAGATAGTCAATGCAAATTGGTCACTAGTGTGGAGAACTAGCATCTTCCAACTAAGTACCTCAAGATAGAAGGAGAGGATGAGAAAGTATTCTTTGTTGCTCAATGTTGGCCATGGGCCCAATGTAAAGGTATGCCTAAAGACCCTTTACAAAATTCAAATCCATGTGGTAATCAATGGAAAAACTATGGTGTCAAAGGTCCTCCATAATATAGTTAACCTAATTAGAATAGTGCTTGGTGAAATGATCCACAATAGCCTCAATGGATATAGTCCCCAAATAAATGGAAACCACCCCAAGGGAATTAGTAGTTGAAAAACCAATTGAGAAGGAGCTCAATAATGGTCTAATAATGTTGGATACCCACCTTTACCACCTCCAACATATCCACCTACACTAATGCCACCACCTACAAGTTCTAGATCTCAAAAGCATACTCAATTTCCTACACAACCTCAGCCAAATCCAAATAACCAATAGCCACAACAACCCATGTATTCTACTAATGCTCAGGAATATCCTACTTATGCTCTAAATTTTGTAGATATATATTTGAGATTTGGTACAACCCTACTAGTGCCTAAACTACCTCTCATAACTAAAATACTATATACTCCTGTAGCATCAATACCAACAACTTCTCTACCGCAAATGGTTGACCCAACTAATGTAATTAGCCTAGCACAAACTCAAACAACAATTGAACCTCCTTTTCCACAAAAGCTCATGCAAAGTAAACCTTTACAAATAGAGGAAAAATCCTTTGACGTTATTGATCAACTAAAGAACATGCATGTCCAAATTCCTTTATTCCAAGCTATTAAAGATGTTCCTATGTAGGGAAAAGCCATTATAGAAGCCTATCTAAAAAATCTTGGAAGAAAGAAAAAGGACCCAACCATAGTCCATGTTGTAGAGAAATTGGCTTATATTATGTTAGGAAAATTGGTTATTCATAAACATTCTGATCCAAGAAGTCCGATTGTGAATGTGATTATAAATGGTTAGTTTGTTAAAAATGCCTTGATTGATCTTGGTGCTGCTATAAATATTATGACTAAGGATACTATGAAAGAGATGAATATAGAAGGATTAAGGGCTACTCGAACAATTTTGCAACTTGCAGATAGTTCTATTGTCCCTCTTGATGGGATGATAGAAGACATAGCAATAACCGTAGACTCTCTAGAATACCCTACAAATTTCATGATTCTGTCCCCAAAAGTCAGCTTATTTGGTTACCCTGTCATTTTAGGATGACCATGGTTAGCCACAACTGATGCAAATATAAGTTGTAGGTTAGGGAATATGACCATATAAAATGGACATGCAACATAGAAATTTGACTTGTATCCTCCAGCACAACCCAAAACAGATTTAAGCACATCCATTTGGTCAAATTTAGGGGATGGAGAGGAAGACTTAAACTTTATAACACAACTTATGATGTTACATAGATGGTTTTTTCTAAAGATGTAGGAGGATGATTCAGTAATTTAGAGTATTCTTAATAATACTTGTGTGGAAGAAAAGGATGTATTTGATAGTTCTGTGTTGGAACTAACAACATATGAGGAATGTAATGAGATTTTTTTTTCTGCCCAAGGAGCTAGACATTATCCATTAGCTTTTACCATGTGAACTAGATCCAAGTCCAATCTCTAAAACTACTATGGTTGATCTCACAACTACTGTTGAGTTGTCAAAAGGTCATAATCTCCATGTCAATCACAAACTGCATCCCAAATAGATGAAACAATTAATAGAGCTTCTTCAAAAAAATGAAAAGGATTTTGCATGGGACTATGAGGACATGAAAAGGTTAAGTCCTATATTATGCACTCATAGAATATATATATATATATATATATATATATATATATATATATATATATATATATATATATATATATATATATATTATCAATGAAGGGTGCCTACCACTCTGTCAACCCCAAAGGAAGATTAATCTAGCACTCAAAGAAATATTTAAAATTGAAATGCAAAAGTTTCTTGATGTTGGTTTTATATACCCTATATCTGATAGTAGATGGGTCTCATCTCTAGTTATATTACCTAAAAAGGTAGGGGAATGGTAGATTTGTGTAGATTATAGATAATTGAATAAGGCAACCAAGAAGGATCGCCTTCCTTTACCCTTTATTGATCAAGTTCTGGACACTCTGGCTGGTAATAACTATTTTTCTTTTATTGATGGGTAAAATGGTTATAATTAGATAAGTACAGCTCTAGAAGATCAAGATAAAACCACATTTACATGCTCATTAGATACATTTTCATATGTTTTCTTACCATTTGGCCTATGTAATGCCCCCACAACATTTCAAAGAGTTGTAATTAGCATTTTTGTTGATATGTCACATGACTGCATGGAAATATACATGGATGATTTCATAGCATTTGGAGTCACCTTTTAGGAAGCATTGATGGATCTTGAAGATGTTCTTGTCTGATGAAAAGAGCCTAAACTATCACACAAAAGTGAAGTGAGAAATGTTTCATGCTCATGCAGGAAGGAGTCATGCTTAGTCATTTTATATTAGCTATAGGGATACAAGTAGACCTAGCTATGATAGAGGTAATTCTAAATTTCCCATACCTACAAAACCAAAGGAAGTAAGATCTTTTTTAGGTCATCATGGCTATTATAAGCGTTTCATAGAAGATTTTAGTAAAATAGCTAGTCCTTTGTATACATTATTGACTAAAGAAGCTGAATTCATTTGGACACCCGAATGTAATGAAGCCTTCATGTAGCTTCACAAAATCCTCACCATATCACTAGTTTTGAAGGGACCAGATTGGTCAATTCCATTTCATATCCATGTTAATGCATTAGACTATGCTATAGGTGTTATATTAGGAAAGAAAACTTGCTAACCTTGAAAATGCAATCTACTATATTAGTAAAAGCCTCAATGGTCTTGAACTAAACTACATAGTAACTAAGAAAGAACTTTTAGCTATAGTTTATGCATTGAACAAATTTAGACATTATGTAATTGGATATCCTATTTTTGTTCATATTGACCACTCAGCTATAAA
Source organism: Cupressus sempervirens (assembly GCA_028749045.1). NCBI lineage: Eukaryota > Viridiplantae > Streptophyta > Pinopsida > Cupressales > Cupressaceae > Cupressus > Cupressus sempervirens. The sequence goes on from CM053789.1 coordinate 151,346,452, forward strand.
GTACTTAATGAAAAAACCTATTGTAACTAGTAGATTGGCAAGATGGCTCTTATTGTTGCAGGAGTTTGATATTACCATTGTTGATAAACTAGGAAAGTCCAAAGTAGTTGTTGATTATTTATCCAAACTACACATTGATGATGAAGATCCAATTCCAATTGAATATACATTTCTAGATGAGCATTCATTCTACATAGAAACTCATACACTATGGTATGTAGACATAGGCAACTATCTTTCTACAAATAGAATGCCCCCACACTTCTCTCACAAAGACAAGAGGAAGGTAGCAAAGAAAAATTTTCAATATTCATGGATAGATAAAATCCTCTTCTATAATAGATTAGATCAGATCATGAGGAAATGTGCTAAGGACGATGAGATATATGACATACTACATGCCTGTCATGATGAACCATGTGAAGGCCATTTTGCAAGAAAAAGAACAACACTGAATGTACTTACAACTAGATATTATTGGCTAACATTACATAAGGATGCAAAAAATTCTACAACCAAGTGTGACAAATTCTAGAGGATTGGCCAAGCAACCAAGTCAGATGAGATGCCACTCAATCCACAAATTATTGTAATACCCTTTGACAAGTGGGGTATGGACTTTATAGGTCCAATTGACCCACCATCAAATGGAAAATCCTACATCTTAGTATGCATGGATTATTTAACTAAATGGGTGGAAGTTAGAGTAATAAAAAATGCAAGAGATGAGAAAGTAGCTAAATTCTTATATGAGGAAATATTCACATGCTATGGAGTTCCTAGAGAACTTGTCACAAATCAAGGTGCCCAACTCACATCAAACTTGATCCCTAAACATATGAAGTAATATAGCATAAGGCACTAGAAATCTAGTCCTTATCACCCTTAGGAAATTAGGCAAGTAGAGGTCACCAACACCGAAATTGAGGCCATTCTAACCAAGATAGTGTAAATACATAGGAAGTATTGGAGTAGTAGGTTAACTGAAGCTATTTGGGCATACCAAACTACATAGAAGACAACAACAAGATTCACTCCATTTGAACTTGTGTATAGCAAAGTAGAAATTTTTCCTATTGAATTTTAACATAAAACACAATGCACTAATTTGGAATTGAACATCAATCTTCCTATAGCACAAGAAGAGAGACTTCTCCACTTGAACTCACTAGATGAAATGAGAAAGACAACTTTGGAAAGAACACAGATCATTCAACAACAATGAAAGAAATGGCATGCTAGACATATCAATAATAAAAAATTCTAAGTGGGAGATTTGGCTCTCTTATATGATTCTCATTTCAAATAGAATCTAGGAAAGTTGCAAACTCGGTGGCTAGGGCCTTAAGAAATTCATTATGTATTAAAAAATGGAGTAGTCTAGTTGACAACCATTGATCTTGTCCAGTTCAAATTGCTTGTAAATGGCCATAGGTTGGACCTCTATCATAAACCATAGACCAAATATGAGTTCTTGTAGCAATTCCAACCAAATAGTTTAACAACTCCTATAGGCACAGTTCCTATAGTGGAGGGTGGAAACCTTCTTCATGCAGCTGTACCATGACAAACCTTCAATGAGCACTCATAATAAAACCTCATTTAATCTGAGGTACATTCTTTTATTCACTTTTCTTTTTCTTCATATCAACTCATCTCATTTATTTATCTATCATCCACTCACACTTCATGTCACACACAATTTTGTTTTTACTACTTTCAATAAAACATACCATCAACACCTTTTCTATGGTCACTAGACTTTGCCACCTCATCAATTTTCATACGAAAGTATGCTCTAAAATTTTTAGGTACAATTTTTTAACTCTTTATTCATTATTAGCACATAGGTTTTGATATTTATATATAAATACCACATTAATTGTATCATATAAGCCTTAAACTAGTTTCTCATTCCTATGCAAAATTTTTTAAGTGTGGACACTTGTCAAAATTCAGTGAGGGTTGAGAAATTACTAGTAGATTGAGAAAGAAGCATTGATGACAACAAAAGTACTAGTAGAGGAGCATTCTTTCTTAGAAAGAGACTAGTGTCTTGGACAAGCAAGAAGCATAATTGGATTTCTCAATCCACAATAGAAGTAGAATATGTTGTTGCAATAGTTAATTGTTCTAACATAATGTGGATCAAACAATTGATGTTAGGAATGGAGGAAGAAATCAAAGAACCAGTGGTTATCTATTGTGATAACACAAGTGCAATCATTATATCAAAAAATCTAGTGATGCACTCAAAGACAAAACACATTGCAATCAAATATCATTTCCTAAGGGAGTTGGTTCAAGACAAAGAGGTGAGATTAGAATATGTGAACACCAAGGAGAAAATAGTAGATATATTTACCAAATCTTTACCTAAGGATGCATTTATGTATCTAAGAGGTAAACTAGGGGTTATTCCCCCATCTAATGCTCACTAAAGAAAAATATGTGAGGCATCAACCAAGATACAATGAAGATCAATCAAGTTGATGCAATATAATGCAAATAATATTGGATATGACTCATTAAAAAAGGTACATTGTAATTTTTGATTTTGGTATCCTTTGGCAATTGATGTCAAAGAGGGAGATTTTAGTGTTAACATGGAAGATTGAAATGGAAGATTGTGAAAAGTTCAATATTAATGAGATTGAGGGAAAGTCTTGATGATGGAGTATACAAAAAAGAGGGAGAAAATGACAATAGAGTGGGAACATGAAAGTAACAGAGACAAATCCTAGTAGAATCTTAGAGGGAGCTAGTATGGATAAGAGCCAGAATCAAACTAAGGATATTATCTAATTGCTCATTCTTGTTTATCATCTTATGTTGACATGTTGTGTTACCATCAATGCCAAAGAGGGAGTTTACTGGAAACAATTATTCAATTGTATATTGTCATTGATTTTCACAAAAATTTCAGTATTAACTAGAAGCAATATTGAGTTTACAATATTAACCTTGTATATCTCAGTATTAACCGAGTAGTCAGGTTATGAAGACTTTCTAGTACTAGTTGAGTAGTTGGTTAGTGAAAGGATACTTTCTTGCAATATTGACCAAGTGGTCGGGCATCATAGGTTTACAGTATTGACCAAGTGGTCAAGCATCAAAGAAGATCATTATTGACTAAGTGGTTGGGTAATGAAGAAGTTATAGTGTCAACTGAATGTTTAGTTCTAGTGTTGACCGAGTGACAATGGATTAAAATTATAAAATGTTTTATTATTTGAGGCCAACTATTTGGATATTTATTGATGTTTTGAAATGGTATTCAAGCCAACTTTTGCTAGCTTATAATATATAAGAAAGGTCAAGTTGTGAAGATAAAGTGTAACAAGAAGAATATGAAAATGATGGACATGCGAGTGAAGACAAAAGATAGAGCAAGAAAGTGTGGAAGATAAACTGCAAGAAACATTTGATTTGGAAGGATCCAAAAGTTAAGTGAGAACAAAGATTTGAATCAACAAAGGAAGTTGCTTCATAAATTACATCAAATTGTTGTTTCTTTCTAACCATTGTAGTAGTAAAGAAATCTCTTAACATAGTTGACTTAACAATCATTTTGTAAATCCTCTAACAAGATGACATTTGAAGATTGAAGTGTTTGAAGGCCTTTAACGAAGCCACTCCTGATAGGGTGATATAAATCCTCTAACAGGGTCATACTTAACAATATGTCTGTAACCTTTAATAGGGTTGGCTCCTAATAGGGCTCACTTCAGAAGAGTGAAAATTATTGCGACTAGTTGCAATGTGGTTTTTATCAAATTGGCTTCCACGTTAAGTCTTCGTGTTATTTGTGTTCATGTTATTTGCTTATGCTTTAAGTTTCTTCAATTAAGTTACTAAAGGATTAAATCATTTTAATAAATCTTAAGATTTCTTTATTAACCAAGTAAAAATAAAATTCTAATGTTAACCGAGCAATTCAATATTACACAATCAGTTTAAGTTTGTATTGACATCTAATGGATAAAAAATTTGTTCTTGTGGTAATTGATTCACCCCTCCCCTCAAACTTACTCCTATTACATTTCCAACAACTTTTAGGAAGCTCTAATTGCTAGCAAACAACCTCTACTTATGCTACATTATTAGTCTCATCTTGTAATCTTTTAGCTCTTAATGCAATAAGATATTTATTAGCATCTATGACGATGAAACATTCTCTAGGGGGACGTGGATTTCCTCTTGAGACACCATCAAAGTTACATTTTCAACATCCATCTTGAGGTTCTTCCCAAGCCACTAGTTCTCTAGGAACATAAGTGAGACCAACCTCACTAGGCCCATTCACAAGCTTTAAATGATTATATTATTCATATATAATCAATTGAATATAAATTAATAATATTTCTTAGTCTATGTAAAATATTTTTTATTTAAATTGAAAATTGTTAATAGTTTAATTTATTCACACAAGATTATATTTTTAAAAAATTATTATTAAATATTACCACCTTATCGTTGCAAGCATGAAAATGTGTAATTACTAATTATAATTATATATGATTTATGTTTATGTTGATGGTATTTTATTGTCTAAAAAGAATAATTAGATATTCTAATTTCAATCAATATTTTATAATTTGAGTTTTTATATTTTGTATTTTAGTTTTTATTAATTAATATTTATATCAAATCTATTAAATATTATATTTTATTTTATTTATATCATGAGCTTAGTATTGGGTTTTGAATTTTATTTACTAGATATTTATATGAAAAATAGATTAAATTTAAGCTTTAATTAAGTATGTTGAAAAATGTATTTATTATGTAATATTAATTTTTTACAATATAAATATTAAATGTATATTTAATTTTAGTTAGTATAACTTTATATTTAAAAAATTATTTGGGTTTAATTTTATTTGTGGATTGTAATACATTTGATTTCAAAGGGAAAATGAGATATTTAAAATTACAATTAGATTTTTTTAAAGTATAAAAATGACATTTATTTTCTAGTTTTCTTTTTCCTTACTAGTAATTATATACAACCATCAATAATTTATTGTTTATCTTAAATTTTTTTCATTTTTGTACTTGTTGTAGGCAAATACTATTGCATTAAGTTTGGCTGAAAATTCAATTAGTTGTAGCCAATCACATATAATTATTTTAAGTTAAACAATATTTTCTAAAGTTTTATAATTTAATTATATATTTTATAAACTATGCAAATTATACAATTGGCTCAATTGGTTTTGTCTTATAGGAGCCCTTTTCTTAGAGCTCCTCCATAATGCAATTTTAGCAAGTTTCGGTATGTATAGATTGTAAACTATTATTAGCCTCATAAATGCTAATGTTTTTCGTTTAATAAAATTTTGCATATTAGTGAATTTTTTAAGTAGGTGAGCCTGTGAACATCAGAGAATTAGGTTTTAGTTCTAAATTTTTAAATGAAACAAAATCTCAAATGTTATCTATTCAAAAGTATATATATATATATTTTTAAAAATATATATTAAGTTTTGATAAACAAGAAATTGTTGTAACTTTATATATAAATTTACATATATTTAAAAATATGAAGTATTAACATGTAAATCTATTTTATTTCATTAATGTAATATGTATATGAATCTTTATATCTTCATTATATTTCACTAATTTATATATTGTAACACTTATATCACCTATTCAATTCAATTGTCTATTATTAAAGCTTTGAAAACTAATATAAATATTATTATTTCAAATATTACATTATATTATATTCAAAAAATGATTAAACTATCAAGAACACATAAAATAAAATTTTAAATATGAACTATAACTACTGCACATGTATTTTCTTAACTATAACTACATATTTATTGGATTAATTATAATTTTCATTGTATTTTATTAATTATAACTACATTAGAACTATAACAACTGATTACATTCAATGGTTAGCATTCTAATTAGAGTTAGAGGTACAAGTTAAAATTGTGAATAGGTTTAGAGTTAAATTATAGTTAGTATGTCAATGAGCCCTTGGTCTGCTAGTGAAGTTGAATGGCTCACAAAGAGCCCACCAAGGATCAAGTCTTGCTTAGTGCAAGTCTCCGGCATAATAAGGGATGAGAGCGAGATCATGCCCCGGGTGATTTTGATAGTGTGGGTGCCCCTCAGTCCTTGGCTCTAAGCCGAAGAGGTTTCAAGCACATGAGTGAGTCCATATCGGTTTCCTAAAAAGTCTATGCGGTGGCCTTCACTATTTGGTAGCTCGCAGGCTTCGTGCCTTGGTGGGTTGCCTCGCAGGTCTGAACCCTCCATGAAAAAAATGAAAAAAATAAAATTATAGTTAGTATTACGTATAACGTTCAAACTTTGATTAAGGTTAAGTTTAGGTTTAGGTTGAGGTTAGACTTAGGAATATGGTTAATTTTATGGTTGAAGTGACAAGTTTTATTAGAGTTATTCTTAGAATAATGGTTTAGATATATATCATGATTAAGGTTAGGAATGTGTTAAATTATTATCTTTGTAATTGACAGATTATCTTATTAGTTGAACAAATATATGGAAAAGAATGCTCATGTTTTTTTTTGCCGCCACATCTAGTGCTACCCTTCCCCCTAATCACCACTCATAAGAATCCCAAAAAAAATTAGTAATAGATGATCATTTTTAGTCTCTACCAGGGAACTAATGTTTTTGTTAGACCTCCCATCTATTAGTGTGTGCAATTAAAAAATCTAAATTTCTAAGGTTTGATAACTTTTTATTTTAAAATTAATTTATGTGCATTAATTTCTCTTTTCCAATTGGCCCTTTCCAATTTTGCTCGGTATAAACTATTTTTTCACTTTCAAAAATAAGAAAAACCATTGCATTTATTATCTTTGTCAATGTCCTCAATTGTTTACCAGCCAATTGTTTACACCCATATTATAGTACCTACGCAGCCATACAAAACAAATGCTATTAGTTGAGTCTCACGGCCTAAAGATGAAACATTCATGGATAGCAAATTCTATTTAGTAATTATGCCTATGTCGACTAGTTAAAGTGAAAACTGTTCGTCCATACCAAGTGTTTATTTTATTTATTAATTAGGTTAATTTAAATTATTTTAATAATACCATTTATGTTGAAACTTTTATTAAAATAATGGTTATTGAATGATGTAATATGTTGGTTTATTTATAATTTGATATATATTTTTTATTTGAGGTTTTCTTTATGTTATAAAATAATAACTTTTCACAAATAAATATATATTTCAAAGTTTTATGAAATATTTTTATATTGATTTTTTTTTTTATTCAAAATATTTAACAATTAAATTTATAGAATTATATTATTTATAATTATTGGAATGTAAAAAAATATAATGTCTTAATTCAATCTTATTTATTATTATATTTAGTATAAACATAAAGTTGAATATATTTTCTTTTTAATTTTTTTTACTGAATTGTTTTCAAGATCAATATATAGCATATCTTTTAGCTTTTTTAAGTTTCAAAACTAAATAAATTGGTATTGAATATTTGACAACGAACTCATGTTAATTTTTGTAGAGAAGAAATATTTGTGAAACCAAAATAACTTAACAATCAAAAATAGTTTTCCCATTTCTAAATTGCACTAGGCAGGTTGCACTACACAGGGACTCATGCTCTCTTGAGCTCTTGTTTAATGTATCTAAGGTGCATAGTGTGAATAAGGAGATTCGTTTGGTAAAGCGCGCAGAAGGTCTCTTTGATGGAATGGTGAACTGTTGTTCCAAATTCTCAACCGTAAAGGAAAACAGTCTGTCATTTAGTATGCTTCCCATGAAGTATTTAACAATTGGATACCGGGGGCTGTGATTTACAAGTTCTTACCAGACTACCGACAGCGAGACTCGAAGAGTACAAGAAGCAAGCAAACATGTACGTGTATACGTATATATGAATATTCAGTTTCTATTTTCCTGATCATTTAGATGATGGACGCGATTAAAGTATGAATTCACAAATTTTTCATCCTGTTATTCATTCACTTGATATACAATAAGGACTTTTTGCAAATCAGTTTTTTGGATTAATATATCCGGGCAGACTCCTTGAACTATACCTTACCTTGACACAACCACAACCAGTAGCAGCTATGCCAAAGCCAAATGATCATACATAACGTCTTTTTCCTTAATTGCCTGCCTTTGCATAAATGCATCTTTCCTAAACCATCAACTTATAAGGTATGTTTGTTTTGACAACAAATCTATACCAATTTGAACTTGATGAGATTAGTTTTCTTGAAATTTTTGTCGTAGAATGTAAATAAATAAGACGTGAAAATGTAGTCCAAAGCAAAGGAAATTTTGATTTTATGGAAAGAACATTAAAACAGAGGCATTGGGCACTCACTAATCTAAATGTTTTTTTTATTATTCATTTTGTAGATTTTGCCATCACACCAAAAGTACGTACTAATGGTGGAGAGGGATCTCATCGGGGATATATCGCTACACCAACACCCCCTCACACAATGGAGCCGGATACAACCATTTATCATGTGGGATTTGCACGCACTACATACCATGTTGATAATCCAAGCCTACGTGGTGGCCTGCACTCTAATACCATATAGATTTTCCCATCACACCAAAAGCACATACTGATGGTGGAGAGGGACCTCATTGGTGATATAGTCGCTACGCCAACACATTTATAGATAGATACCACTTTTTGTTGAGGATTGGACACATGTATATCTATCAGAGACAATTAGAATCTGCCCTAAAGATTCAGACAAAGTAGAAACGTTGTGAATATTTTTACCAACAATTGTCACAAAAAACTGAATTTTCTGAAATATAATTGTGACCATAAGCTATGAAATTAATCTAAATTCTTGTATCCGTTGCATAATTCAATTATTGTATCACAAGCATAATGTATACAATACAACGATCAAACTAGTGGAAGGAAAAGGTATATAAGACATGTACAAAACGGTGTGTGTCCTATACAGGGGCCTGTTTAAGTGATACCAATTGCAAAAAGTATTTTAAATCTGAATAAAATGCTATAGGGAGCTGTGACTCAAAGTCGCTATTCTTGGTATAGTGATCCGTGAATTCAAACATCTTATTCTCACCTGGTTTTGGAAGGAAAAGGTAAAGAATTTATTTACAAAATAGAACATATAAAACAGAGGATGTGTTCTGCACGGAGGCTGCTTAAGTGATACTAATTTCAAAGAGGATTGCAAATCAGAGAAATTCTGCATAGGGAGCCGTGACTTCAAAGGCTTTGTTCCCGCCTATTTTTATCACAAATATTGGTGATACATTTGTGACATGCAAGCACTATTATTAAATTTTTTTCTTTTTTGTGACTGCTTTGATATTTTATAACTGTATAATTTGCTTTCATCTATTTTGTCCTGTAATTTTCATTTCTATAAATAAATTTTAGACATTTCAAAAAGAATCTCTCAACATGTTTTGTATAAGTTTGTAAATATATATAATTAGCATGCATATACAATGTACGCACACACATATCTAGTCAACATCATAGGAATTCAATTGAGGAAATAGAAATATAACTATAAGCAGTCTAGGTTTGTTGTAATACTATTAAATGAGTAGGAACAGATTGCAAAGGCTGTGAATGAGGACTTCATGTGCTCATACAATAACACAATACTTGTGAGAAGTGCTAAACATGTTGTAGCTTAGGATTTGAATGTTGGATACCAATGACTTGATTGAGAGACTTAAGGAGTAGGAATAATGAGTGTACACACAACTCAGAGTTTAAACACTCAATACAAGCAACCCTACTTGTGAAACAATGATAATAAATTATTTCTAAAAACAGGCAAGACAATGAAACATCTTGAGAAATCTTCATAGGAAGCAAGAGGAATATTTTATTCAATCATGCTCTCTTTGTAGTTTTATACCAGCTGCTCGCTATTCCCTGTATTCCATGGTAATCTATATCTATGGAGTTTTTAGTGGGTTGGCTTGTACCTTCAAAGTAGAGGATCCTTCTTTTGTGGTGGGTGGATTTAAAAAAATCATCGTCTCCTGTTTTCACAAGCAAATTTGTTGTGTGCAAGGTTGCATCTCTTTTTTTTGGTAGTGTATGGTGTGATTTTGTTATGTCTCTTTTTATTATTTCTAATCACTTTTACATTTCAGCCAATTTTGGAAGTCAGTTGACTACTGTTTGGGTCTCAACTTTAGTATTCTACAACTTCCTATTGACAAACAAATGGCTGAACTAAAGTTGTCAATTTAGACTTCAATTCATACTCTTAGGATGTTCTATTGTAAGAATAAACATTGACATTGTTATCTTCATTGTTTGTAACACAAATGATCTGCATGTCTCTAACCCCATTCTCCTTTTGAGCTATGTTATCGATAGCATCCTCTTTTAACAATCAAGATTCAACTCCATCACATCTGCAAAAGGAATACAACCAAGGTTCTGATTATATTCAAAACATGACAGATATTCAAGCAAAAGTGTAGGAAACTCTTAAAGCTTCCTAGGATAAATAGAGTAAGATCTATAGTAAGAATCACATTCCTTGTAAGTTGGGGAGAATTTGATTTTGTATGACTAAAAAAAAAGTTCAAGAGTCAAAACTATCATAATCTCAAACCCATCTAGTTTGGACACTAGATCATTTCTCAATAGATAGGAGATAAATTGCTTCATAGTTGATCTTCCATTCCAGCTTGACATTTTTTGAGGTAATTAATACTAATAATTAATTAGTATAAGCATTATGTACCACAAGTATCTTCAAAAAAAAAATTCAGCTTGCTCAACCTAAAAGTAATATTCTAGACTTTAGCCTATTTTTTAAGAATGCATCATTCTTGGTGTTAAGATACTATCAAGAGAGGGATGTTCCTGTATACTAGTTTTATAAGAGTACCCTACCAATCTAAACAAAGTTTTACAATTGTCATTTTAGCAACTTATCTTCCTTCTAAAGAAAGAGAAATTGATAAGAATCAATCTCTAAATTAAAAATAACATTTGATTAACTAGTATAATAGAATGCTAGTTGTCTTGAGTAGACTGTTTTATCAAGTCCAAATTTATTTTGGACAACATCATTGCTATTTGGGAAGGTATGAAATGGGCTCGTTGTTCCAAAAATTAAGCCTTCTTTATAATGTTTGATTTTGACAATGCCTATGAATGCATCAAATCACCTTCCATCTTGGCTATGCTAGTTGCTCTTAAATTTTGCGTCCACTTTATTCAATCCATTAAAATGCCTTTGGGGGATGTCTTTCTATGTATCACCACAATCTCAAGCTTTTGGACTTCACCACTACATTTGCCAGGGCTATCCTCTCCCTTCTCCTTTATATGATCTTGCTGCTGAAAAGTTTGGGTATTTGTTGGCATTCTCTATTTGTTCTAGGAGGGATAGAGGAATTTTAATTTGTAAGTCACCTAACCAGTTGGTTAATTACATTTTTTCTCCACGTCTCAAAGATGACGACAGACAGGGGACATGGGGACTCTGTTCCCCATTGCCAACAATGCCACCACATTCTTCCACTTCCACCAAGGATGGGGGGATGTCCTATTGTTGACTATTTGTTGATTCTACTATTTATGTTCAAATGTTTGATGTTACAATTCAATGCAATGTTCAAGTATTTACTTTTTTATATCTTTATATCTTATATTGTAATACATCTTTTCATAACTAGCACTTTAAGTACCATATGTATAGTATATACAATCACCTTTGTCCCATGCACAACCCCCCCGCATCCCCCCCCACCATCCCCAAATTATTGCTCCTTTGTCCTCCCAACTCGAAAACGTGTCCCCCATTTTGTTGTCCCACGTTCCCCAGGGTTGTGTAACTATGGTTTGTAGGCATTCCCTTTGCTTTCTAGGCCTCTATTGTAAACCTTTCAAGTACGATCCTCGCTTGAATTGAGAAAAGGATTTCTTATTGGGTTGCCAATGTTATCAATAAATTCTATATTGTAGCTAACCTATAGAAGCGTATCTAAAAGGGCATGTGATGGTTGAGTCACACCTTCGAGAAAGTATATGTACACTATCTGGAAGGGACTATTGATCATAATCATAATCATATTGTAAGCATTGGAGTGCATATTGCATATATGAATGAAGTATCTATTCTATGTAATATCTTTCTATACTACATGCGATAAGTATCCTTTTACCCTATATGGTAAACATTTGGCACCATTGCTAGTCGAACCTAGAACAAAGGATGTTTTATGAAGATTAATGCCAAATCTGCTTAATAAAAATAGGAATAAGATAAAAGATAAGGATAAGATATGTACAACACAAGAAGTTTTAAATTTTAGCACAACAAGCAGAGCATAGACAAAAGCTTCAATAGCTTACTAACAGACACCAAGGAGGTGAAGGAGCACAAATGGAGGGAGTGCATTCACCTAGTAGATCAAGGAGTGTTAAGGAATTTTTAGAAGAAACTTGACAGTGATTAAATTTGGTGGAAGGGAGAAGGGAGGAGTTCCTTAACTTGTATATGCTAAGGGTAGAGAATCTGAATAGAAGGGAAGTAACTTGTATGGATTGAAGTGCCAAAGGACCACAAGCATGGAGTAAATTCTTTGTTCCTGATACACCCGATGAATGGATACAGGCAGTGAATTGAACAACTTTGCTTGAGGAAGATCTTTTCTCACTAGGTAACATGATTGTCCAAAGTAGGGCAGTTGTCCAAAGCAACGCAGTTGCTCAAAACAACGTGGGTGCTCAAAATGATGTAGGTTCTCATAACAACACAAGTACACAACAAGTACCACATAATCAGAAGAAAGTAGCAATGGTAGGACCAAAGGAAAATTTTTTGAAGTTCAATGGTGATGGAATGATAGATCCAATCAAACACTACAAAAAATGCAAAACAATATGGACAGAGAATGGTGCAATGAACTAGGATGATTGGGTGCGACAATTTTTGGCAACCCTATAGGGTGTAGTGATTGATTGGTTTTTGGATGCTGATTTTCATAAATTAACTACATGGATAGAAGTCAGGAAGGAATTCATAGCAAATTTCTAACTACTAAGGGACAATAATGAAATTGTGGTAAAAATATACAGTACAAAGCAGGGAAAGAATGAAAAAATCTGTGTGTATGCAAGAAGGATGAAAGAGTTGGTGGGGAAGATGGTGAGCCAACCAGTAGAAAAGTTAAAGAAAATATGGTTTTTTGAAGGGTTGCAACTGACACTAAAGAAAAATATGAAATTTGTACCTCTAACATCATATACTGATGCATATAATTGGGCAATGGATCTAGAAAGTGAACAAAAAATGAGCAAAAAGAAGAAACACAAATCATCAAACTCAGATGATTCATCTTCCAAAAGTAGCAGCAATGATGAAGAATCAAGTAAGAAAGTTTGAGCATTGTAGAAGGATATGTTATGGATGATGAAGGAATTAAAATTTTTGAAAAAGAATCCTAACTTAGTGAAAGGGGAATTATGGTGTACGGACTATAAGGAGGAGGGCCACACAAAGGGCTCCTACCCAAAATATAATTTTGCGATATCTACCAGATTGTAGCACATTCCACCAAGAAATGCCCATTCAATACAAAGTCAAAGGGACATGAGTAAGTGTTACCGATGCAAGAAGTGTCCACTAGAATGAACATGAACAATGATGCAACCTTGGGAGGATAATGTAACAATAACTAGCACGGACAACGTGGTAATAATAGTAATATCAATGGAGGCCAAAGTCAGATACAATACGACTCCAGTGGATGACTGATGATATAATGCCATCTATGCAACTTTTGAGGGCACTTCGCTAGAGACTATACCACAAAAGAAACAAGATAACTATTGTGCAAAGGGTGTGATCTGAGACCACAAGGATTCAAAATTCCCTAAGAAAGGGGTGAACCTGTTAAGAATTAAAGCATGTGATGAGAAGATACTAGTTGTCACTCATGAACAAACAAAGAAGATAATGTACCTAGATGCAAAGGAAGAAAAGAAGAGGTTGTAGCAAGAACAAATAGAGTTGGAAAAAGAAATGGAAAAATAAAAATTACAAACAAAAGACACTATCAGCACCTCGAAGAGGAACCTCGTACAAAAAAATATTATAAGGCAGGTAATGCAAATGGAAGTTCCTATGAAGTTAAATGACCTCATTCTTAGAATGCCTTAGTTGTGAATGATGATACTAAACATGACACCACTCCCAAAATAAATGGAATAAATAGGTAAGGGTTGTAGCAGAACAACTGCGGTAAACCCAATGCTACTAGCACTAAATAGAGGAAGACATCTTGGAGTAGTAGAGATGGGTATATTGGGAACCCCACTTATGAATGCAATCATCGATGGAGAGTCAAGAGTGAATGTATTATTAGTAGATGTATGAAAAAATTTGGGATAACCTACATTGTGGCCACCTACATTTCAATTGCTCATTGTTGATTAGCATGAGATTAAGCCCCTAGGGACTTTGATGGCACAATGTGTAACTATCGGCACAAAACCATTCCTGTTGGATTTTGTGGTCATACCATTAAAAAAAAAAGGGTAGAATGCCATCCTTGGATGGGGTTGGTTAGTACAGGTGAAGGTGAAACATGATTGGAAAGAAAATATCATATCCATGAAATGTAGAGGCCAAATACTTATAATCAACTTAAACACACATATGATAGGTGAGGAGTCAGCATCATCAAATTCCAAAGGTGGAGATGGAGGGGATGACGAGGGGAAGAAGAGAATGAAACCTGATGAAGAGCGAGTATTGAGACTAGAAGGAGGGTCTAATGATGATGACTTAGACTCAGTGAACAACCTACTCCATTGGCAGATGGATGACTATAAGCTCTTTCTAAGTTGTAATATGTTAAGGGTCAATGAAGGTAATAAAGGAGAAGGAAATGAATGTCCAAATGAATAAAGTGAAAGAAGAAAATGTAGTTACGGCTGAAGTTGAAAAAAATAACATACCATATGGCTAGTACAAGAGGAAGAACCCAACAAAAGGAAAGATTCTACCCTGCGGTACATGGTGAATGAAACATGTGGAAAGAAAAGGTGTCAGCAGTAAGAAAAACACATCATAACAAAGAGTAAGGGCTTAATAAAAACTTCAACAACATGGAGTGAAGGTTCTAGAATAAAAAATACAGTTATTGATGGCAAGGAGTGGTAGTCAATAGAATTCATGGTACGAAGTTTAAGGATCATGATTGACAAAAAGCTTAGAGATATGGAAAGCCTAAGGGAGAGATTCTATAATTTAAATTAACTTGATGAGTGATGACTATAGGTACAATGGGCCACGGAGATTACACAAAATAGGTGAAAGGCATGGCATGATAAGCACTTGAATTTGAATAGATTTTCCAGCCCAATCAGTTTTGAAGTATAATGGGCACAACGAGATTAGACTAGGAAAATTCAAGGTAAAATGGATAGGATCATATAAGATCTACGAAGTTGGTGATAATGGAGCAATCAAATTATCGATGCTTGATGGGAAGGAAGTTCTCAATGAAGTAAATGGGTCTAAACTAAAAATATATTATGAAATACGTAATGCACTTTCGCAAACAAACAACTCAAAGAGAATATAAATAATAGATTAAAAAAATGTATATATGTAAGATAAGTAAAATGCAAATAAAGAATAATAAATATCGACAAAATAAGAAGCTAAAAGAGAAAATTATAACATTGGAACAATGAAAAAATATAATAAATAAGCTGAAGGCTTTATAGAATGAACTGTACGGTCATGGTGAATGTGTATGAGTGAGTATATAGTATGACTATGATAAAGCATGTCGACAGAGTGCAATAGGAGATTAAAGCCACATTATGCCCATCAGTTGAAGGAAAAAGGCATTGTATAGGCATCCAAAAATGAGAATGGTATCATACGACCATGAGTTCGAAGGAAGAGGACAATGTATGGCAATAATGGAACTGGAAGACTACCATAAGACATGAAAGAGTGGATTGTACGATCTTTTTTAGAGTCTAGATATTGTATGGCCCTACTTGAGGGAGGACACTACATGTTATAGCCTGTACGGAAATAGGTAAGGCATAAAGTCAACCAAAGAGCACTGTACAATACAAAAATGAGAAGAGAACATATAGGAAACATCGTACAACCAAAATAAGTAAGAAGAAAGAAGATGCTCACCCTACACCATATGGTAAAATCAAAACAAAGAGGCACAAGATCACTATACAGTCATACAACCAATACAAATAGTGTTGTCATCGTATGGTCAAGAGAGTGCATGAGCATATGAATTAAGACCAAATTTCACACCATGCAAAACAAAAACACCATTGTACAGCATTGAGAATACTATATGGTCTAAAGTGTAGTCAGGCATGGATATCATATGGCCCATACGACCCAAGGCAAGTAAACTTAAAACATGATATGGTCGTATCACAATAGGGAAGCAAGAGAGGTAGTCAAAGAAACCACCATATGGTTGAAATGCATAGCATAGTAAGTCGAAAGGGGAACATGGGCTAGATGCACCATACAATCAAGAAGGTTGACTAAAGGAAGTGACCGTATGACCATACGACAACAGGAAGGTACAAAGAGAACAACAATAACACTATATGACATGCACATCCCACATTGGGTATCGTACAACAAGTAGAAACAAGGCCAGTCAAAGCAAAAAATAGTAACAAGGTATATGTAGGATCATGGTATGCCAAAAAGTGGCGATCTAAAAAATTTGTAGTTTTGAAATATCTCAAACCATTTCAAAACCTATTCCAACTTTTCTCTCACCCACCTTGATACTAAATGGAAACAATTAATAAATTTATAAAGTCTACTATATCTTTTGATACCAAACTGATATGGTCAACTTTAAAAACATCCTAAAAATGTGCTTTGGCCAAGTTTTATGTAATTTTTACTTCAAACATGTAGCTAATGACTTTTTTTCACCAAAATTTGATGAAATGAAATTGGTTTCTGAAGAATGTTCTTATTTTTCCATATGTGTAAAGTTTGTCAAATTATGAGTTTAGTAAGTAATTATTACTTATTTTCTAATGGAGTTACGTATAAAGTGTTGACTAACACACCATTTGAAAAAAAACTATAACTTTCAAATGGTACGACATTTTTAAAATCCAAAAGATGCATCATATTCTATGTTTCTTCTACTATAAGGAAAAATAAATTAAAAATTGAATTTTGCAGAGTTTTGAATTAGTTAAGGTGGTCAAACACGAGAGTTTTTTATTCCAAAAATACTAAAGTTAAAACTTAACTATTTATTATTTATTTAGAATAAAAATACCCAAAAATATGTATCACATCCAGGCATGAGTCTACTACTTATATCTAGAATATTATTAAAAAATATTATCATTTGATTTTGATTAAGGTGGTTAGACATACGTCTACTTTTTATTTTTGTTATGAAATTTTTGTAATATTGCATTAAAATTAAAATTTTTGACCAATTAATTTTTATTTTTTTGAAATAAGCCCTAGTAGTTTAGAAACTGGATTCAATTTTCTAGGATTCTTTTCTCTCAACATTTTGATATAAAGTTAATAACAAGTAGAAAACTACACGTCAAGTTGACATAACGCTTATTTTTTGAATTTTTATTGCCACTTAAGAGCATAGTTTGATTGATCATGATCCTACACATACCCAACATACGACCAACACAAGCAAGGAAAGAGGGCTATAATTACAGCGGTAGGAAGGTTCTTACAAAAAAACAAAAAAATGACAAATCTAAATAGTTCACAATGAATAAATAGTATCGAAGGGAGAGACATAAACAAGTAGTGAAGAAAATATAAACAGTTGGCAAAAAGAGTATGGGATTGTAAGAAAATCACAAAAATGGTGTGTTCCTTGGACTTCTATGTGGGTTTGAGGGTGTTAATTTGGTTTTGGTGGTGGGGGTGCTGCCCCTCAACCTTGCTAGACCCCATGTCATTTTAGTTATTAGTCATGGTAAGTGTGACCAGTTGATGAGACCTAAAGTTATTGCAGGCATGGAGTGTTTGTATGTTGGAGGTGGAGAGAGCACTAAAGTAAGGCTTTCGATAAGGGTACTACACTTTTAGGCACTTGGAGTAGGTTTTGGTTGGACTAAGGCTATCTTGGTGGATGCATAGAGAGCTCAACAGGAGCTGACCACCCAGTTGGAGGTAGTAGAGCAACACTTGGCATAACATACCTACGAGTTGGAAGTAGAGAATGTAGCATAGAGGGCTATCAAGGTTAGATTGGCTAAAGAGACAGTATTGTGTTAGTAGAGGCTACAAATGCAACATGTTTTATAGACCAATTTGGTGTAGGCATGGGAGGAATGTGAATGATGTGACAAAAAAAAGATCTATTTTGTTAGTCATAGTTAATATATTCCATTTTATTAATCTGTGTCACATATTTTGTAATTTTCATCCAGTGAAAACTTTAATTTTGAGGGGGTGATGTTGTTGGTAAATTCTATATTGTAGCTGACAAGTAGAAGTTTATCCGAAAGGGCGCATGACAGTTGAGTCACCTCTTCAGGAAAGTATATGTACACCATCTAGAAGGGACTATTGATCATCATCATAACCATATTGTAAGCATTGGAGTTCATATTGCATATATGAATAAAGTATATGTTCTATGTCATATCTTACTATACTACATGGGATAACTATGCTTTTACACTGTATGGTAAACAACTAAACCACTTTCATTCTCTATTAAATTTCAAGTGCACTCTAGATTCTTTTGGCCACCCACTTTTATTATTCTTTTTGTTGGGTCTCTTCTAAAGCCTCCTATATCAAAATGAAGAAGCTTATACAAGAATTTTTGTGGGCCTTCTTGGAAGACTAGAAGGTTTATTACTAAGTTTCTTGGAAGTTTGGTTTTTTCTTGCTTGAATCTAGTGGTCATGGGGTCCTCTCAACTTAATGACAAAGATTGGCTTTATTTCTAAATGGAATGTTTTTGTCATTTTTGGGGATGAGGTTTGAAAATATTTCCCAAGCATTGTATCTCATTGATCACTTGGTTAATTGGCTTGCTTGGAAGGGGACTGGCTTTCAAACCCTTCTACTCATGAAAGACACTATTCACATCAAGGGCACTTTTGTGGCCAAAAAAATTTGATGTTCTTGGGAAACTACTAATCCATGGCTTTGGTGGGCTAGCTTAGGCTTTGAAGATGGTATTTCTTTGAACCAACATAATCTTTGGTGGTCTTTACTTATTCAAATTCAAGGGCTTCCTCTTGCTTCTTTTCCTTTGGTTTGTGTCTTGTAATTTCACAATTAGGCATTAGCAGTCCCATGACTTGTTTCCTAGAACTACAATGAATCTTCCACTTGGAAAGATATGAAAGCCTAGTCCTCGCACTCTTGTCTAGATCAAGGGACATTCAACATTTTCATTTTTTCTCTATCTCCTTTCTACATAAAATTGGCATTTATTCTGTGAAACCTTGGCGGAAGGGATGGTGTTGGTCTTGCAACACTACTTATCGCATTTACAAGCCACATTTTGGTTACCACTAGCTTCATTTGCACCTTCTTATGGTGTTTGCTTTGAATCTATAATGGCATTTGCAATTTCACTTTTTTCTTTTAGGAAATGATGGTTTCACAACATCTAGTTGTTGCTATTGACCCTAAGGCATATAGGTATTTTGGATCCTTGTTGCTTGTTTTGTGGCCAACTAGAGCCTTTCAAACACCTCTTCTTGTTTTATCATCATGCTCAACATTTGTGGACTTGAATTCATGACATTTTTGCCCTTTTTGATCAAAACCTTTTTTTTCCTCAACATGCGGTTCTTTTGAGGTATTTTCCTTCATCACTTTCAATTATACCCAAATTTGGCATGCTTTCAAGGTAGAGATTTTTTTTTCCCTATTGAAAGAAAAAATTCTTTTATGTTATCTAATAGGTGCATTGACACTAGTGTCACACATTATACTAAATAAAGCTTGTATTTATAAAAAAATTAATGCATTAACTCAAGTTCAAGCCACATTGTGGCACTTGAGGTGGCCCATCCTCAGGAGCTTCTTGTTTGTTGGGGTAGTGCCCAATTTACTATGGCTTAGGTCCTTCCCATAATTGTGTCTCCCATGACCCATCCCCACCTCATGAACTCGATGTTCTTAAACCCTAGGTCCTAGGCTCTTTGTCACCAGTTTGGTGGTGGGAGTGGCTTGGCTTAGCTTAGTCTACTTTTCTACAATATAGAGACTTTACCTCTAATTAGCCTTTGGGGGAGTGAGGTTATGTTTTGGTGATGGTAGTGGCTAGCTTGTGATTGGAGGAAGTGGTGTTTGGCCAATCTCCTTTGAATGGCTCCCTAGGTTGCCTTTTGCAATCTAGCTTGTGTGTGATGTAAATAATGACAAAGAGTAGGGTGAAGCTATTGTTGATGAGGGGTGCTCCATTCCTAACATCACTCTAGACTACATTGATATATGGAGTTAACTAGACAACTATGATCCCCCTCTGCCTTCCTCTATAAATGTTCTTGCTAGTTAAGTGACTTTGTTATTTTTGTTTCCTTTCTTTTAAGAATCTTCTCATGTGACTTATGATTGATTTCTTTCTCTTTGTACACTATGTGACTCCCATGATTGACCTCATGTCCTTTTTTTTGGAGAATATATATATATATAAATTAAAATAAATTGACATGTGTTTTAAAAGCATCCGTCAACATCTGATCCAAACTTTTTCTATAGAAAGTCATTTGGTGTTTTTTGGCCTTTAAGTAGATGGTCATGTCCATGCTGAAGGCCATTTGTTACATATCAAGGCACCGCCTATTCACCTTTTAAAAAATCATTTTAATGATTATGAGGCTAGCTCAAGAGCCTCACCTTAACTAAATGCTTCCATTTTCAAATTATTGAGATCATTTGTGGAAAGCCACTAGTAACCGTTTTGATGTGAAGAATGAAGTTGTGCCAATCGCTAGGAAATTTAACCTCCACCACTTGTGTACTACATGATCTTTGAGGCTTTCTAGCACTACTATAATTTGACTTACCATCTTCCCAACTTCTAGTTTGGAATGTTTAACAATCTGATTGCATTGATAATAAGTAATGAATCACCTTCAAGGTGTATTTTCATAAATTCAAGCCTTCTACTTATCAACACTCTATTGAGCTCGTTGAAACTTGTTGGTAAATGGATTCGTCACTTAGAAAATTGATGTAATTTAGCCCAATGGAGTGTCTATGGAAAACTATTCCAAATAGTTGGATAGGCCCTTGATATGCAACCTTCCTCTATGTTTAGAGGGGAAGCTCCCTCATAGGATGTAAAATTTGGCTTTTAGAAAGGTTAAAGGTAAAATCAAGTATTGAGATTTGCAACACTTCATTCTTACTCAAAGAATATAGAAACTATAAGGAAACTCAGGTGCAGAAACAACTTCCTACACTAATACCTTAAGGAAAGTATTATTCTTTAAATCCTTACAATTTCAGATTCGATATTTTATGCAGTCAACCATGGATACAGAAAATAGATAGAAAAAAAAAATACATAAACACAAAGATATGCCAATGAAAACCTGCACAATGTATTATCTTCAACACAGAAGGTTACAACACACTTACAATGCAAGTTCTTTTAGGACACAAAAGACCAATTTAATAGCAACATACCATACCAATAATACATTTTCTCTATATACAAATTGCAACACTAAAAATGCTTATATCATGCGCTTTCCCTTTTAGGGAAACTTCTAAAGAACAATCGTATTAAGGTTTTACCATTTTCCAAAAAAATAAGAACCTGAATTTGTTTTACCCTGCACATGAGTTGGTGACTCGAGTGTACAGTACTAAATGATCAATTTCCACATGTCTTCACATCTTCACCCATCATCAAATCTTCCAAAGATAGCTCATACACATCATAGGAATCTGTCATAACCATTTCAGCCATGATCTCCTTACATAGAATTCAATATGCCAACACATACAAGTGGAGTGACACATCAACATGCCAACTAGACATGTACACTCACACTTAATTACATTATTTGCAAAAAAATACACTTAAAAAAGAAATAATATGAATAGGAATTATCCAAGGTTGAGACACCTTATTCCTCATAAAAACTTGTAACAAGAATTCATACTGATAAAGAATCAATTCCATCATAAACACCAATGAACTACACATAAAGTATCAAATGAAGTAACTTTAACTTTCTATAACACAAGCACATTTTGAGATATTAAGAAATATGCTTGATCGTATAGAATAGATTGTTAACTAAGTAATTGCCTTTTCAAGAGAGAGAGAGAGAGAGAGAGAGAGAGAGAGAGAGAGAGAGAGAGAGAGAGAGAGAGAGAGAGAGAGAGAGAGAGAGAGAGAGAGAGAGTAAAATGTTATATCCTCCTACGATGAATATAATTGATAAGAATTTGAACAACCAAAGGTATTGAAAATGCTTTAAAATTAACTTGGTCCTCAATACATCAAGCAATACTACTTCAGTAATAAAGTTGTCCTCTCAATTCTTCAAGTTAAATGAAGTCCTTTTACAAAGGAAAATGATCCCTTATATAGACATTGAGGTTAAGAAATACTCCTCTGTGGTTAATAACTACCTCCCAATTACATGATTTTGGTAATTAATTAACCTTGCAAAAATTAACCTAAAAATGATCAAATCCTTAGCCTTTGACCAAAAGAAACACGATCACCTAAGATAACAAATTCCCATTTAAGTATGAAAAAGAGAATGATAATATTATCCTCAACATCTTTGAAGAAAGAAATTGACTGGTATCTCAAATTTGTTACATTAAAGCCTTCTCTCTTACATCTCCATTCAATTTGATGAGGAGATCATCTTATTGGAATGAATTCCCATCTTCCATTGTTTTTCCATGATGTTTGTCTTTAATTAATAGAGTTGTACAAATGGACATGCACTCTCAACTGCTTCCATGATCTTTGAGATTCCACAAATTATATTCATTAAGATATGATAGCTTTATTCTTGAATGCCCTATCATCCTTTGAAAATCTATTGTTCTATACCCTTTGACTAATCATTATGCATTCAAAGACAATCAACCTTCATTGCACAATTTATCAAGCATGATATGTGCCTACAGATATGCTTCCATGATCTGCATATATAGTTCTCTTAGGCCTCATCTGGTTATGGGAATGTGAAGGTAGAATAGGGTTTTGACAGAAAAAACCTCAAACCTGATTATCAATTTTTTCTTCCAATTTTGGAGTAGAAATAAAAGAAGTTTCTTCAAAGAAATAGGTGGAATTTGAAATGAAAACCTGATTATGGATTTTTATGAAGGCATTTTAATCAAATCATTGGGTTCGTGAAATCCATATTAGGGTTTTGGAAAATGGTAGAGGCATTTGGGAAGATGAACCCATGAGCCATTTTTCCTCTTGCGACTTGGGTTTCTAGTGTTCTTGGGCAAGGTTGGGGTTTTTGTGGACAATGACAAGTTTGAATTTTTGGGGGTTTGTATGGACACTGGCAGCTTTGGGCATTTGGGTGTATCTATGGACGCTAGTGAGTTTGAAGTTTTTGGGCCATTGTTCTCTACTTTGGTTGATAGTTATGGGGTTTTTCCACTTTCAATGACATCTAGGGTTTCTTCTCCCACCAATCTCTGCGTGCATAATTCTATTCTCCCACCCATCTTTGCATTTTAGGTTTTTTTCTTTACATAGATATATCATAGTTTTTTGCCAATTTTCTTAGCAAAATAGTCAATATGTTCTTAGCAATGACTTCCAGTATGTGCTCATGTCATTGGGTATGTGCAAGATCATGGTGTGCTAAAAAGTGGTCATCTGAAAAATCTGTAGTTCTGAAATATCTCAAACCATTAGAAAATCTATCCCACCTTTTTTCCAACCCACCCTGATACTAAATGAAAATAATAAATATCTTTATAAGATCTACTATATTTTTTATACCAAACCTATATGGTCAACTTTAAAAACATCATAAAAATGTGTTTTTGGCCTATTTTTATGTGATTTTTACTTCAAACATGTAGCTAACGACTTTTTTTTTATACCAAAATTTGATGAAAT
This sequence comes from Cupressus sempervirens, assembly GCA_028749045.1. Lineage (NCBI taxonomy): Eukaryota > Viridiplantae > Streptophyta > Pinopsida > Cupressales > Cupressaceae > Cupressus > Cupressus sempervirens. The sequence goes on from CM053789.1 coordinate 151,370,561, forward strand.
GAAAAGAGTATCTTAAGAATGTTCTTATCTTTCCATAAATGAAAGGTTTGTCAAATTATGAATTTAGTAAGTAATTATTACTTATTTTCTAATGGAGTTACATATAAAGTGTTGACTGACACACTACTTGAAAAATAACTATAACTTTCAAATGGTACAACATTTTTTAAATCCAAAAGATGCATCACATTCTATGTTTCTTCTACTATAAGGAAAAAAATAAAAAATTGAATGTTGTAGAGTTTTGAATTAGTTAAGGTGGTCAGACACAAGAGTTTTTTTAATAGAAAAATACTAAAGTCAAAAATTATTTATTTATTTAGAATAAAAATACCCAAAAAAGTGCTTCACATCCAGGCACGAGTCTACTACTTATATCTAGAATATTATTAAAAAATATTATCATTTTATTTTGATTAAGGTGGTCAGACATACTTCCACTTCTTTTTTTGTTCTAAATTTTTTGCAATATTGGATTAAAATTCAAAATTTTGACCAATAAATTTTTATTTTTTTGAGATAATTTCTAGTAGTTTAGAAACTAGATTGAATTTTCTACAAATTATTTTCTCTCAACTTTTGTATATAAAGTTAATAACAAGTAGAAAATTGAACGTCAAGTTGATGTAACCCTGATTTTTTATTGCCACTTAAGAGCATAGTTTGGTTGACCGTAATCCTACACATACCCCATTACCTTTGATTATCCGATTACATAGTTTATATCATGGTTCTATTTCTATCTTCTATCTACTTATCAAAAATGTCAATATATGTTGTAATAGTTTGTTTCAAATCTGTTTAGCAAAATAGACAATATATGCTCACTAATGAGTTCCAGTATAGTATTGTGAGAGATCAATGCAATACCATTAATCAAAGTGAATCATGCCAATGAAATCAATAACTAAACTATAGATATATCAAGTATGTATAGATCCATGCAAAACCATTCAACATAGGAAACTTATAAACTAGAACTACTTTAGATGTCAATCATGCCAATACCAATGAAATGAACAACTAAATTATGTAACATTTTCTTGCCTATAATGACTTCTAGTATAGTGCTGTGAGAGATCAATGCAATACCACTAATTAGAGCCAAGTCATAAAATCTATATGGATCAACTATGTATAGATCAATGGAAATTAGGGATTTTATCTATACATAGTTTATGAGATTGTAAACTATGTATAGATCAATGCCAATCTTGGCTCTGATCTATACATAGTTTACAATCTCATAAACTATGTATAGATCATTGCAATTCCATTAAACACTACCAAGTCATAAACTATGTATAGATCATTGCAATTTGATTAAACACATTCTACTCATAAACTATTTATGGATGTACCTACCTAAAACATTTATGCCCATGACTCTATTCACATGTTTTGATTTTGCATTGTTAAAGGGTGGATACTAAATTTGGCCTATATTTATGTAGTATACATGGTAGATCAATGACAATCATAGCTTTTATCTATAAATAGTTGACTTATACATAGTTTATAGTGGTTCTATTTCTATATGCTATGTACTTGGCAAAATAATCAATATATGTTGTAATGGTTTGTTTTGAGTCTACTTAGGAAAACAATAAACATGTGCTCAGTAATAAGATCAATGTAAATCATGCCAATGAAATGAGAAACTACACTATGTATACATCAACTATACATAGTTTATGAGGTCATAAACTTTGAATAGATAAATACAAAAAGAAACCCTATTTCCACATGCCAACAATGCACCTTTTCATCTTCTAAAAGATGAGCATCAATTTCAGCAGACCCAATAGTTTATTAGAACACATTTATAAAAACCCAAATTCATTAATACATACATTTGTGTGTACGTATATACATACATGTGTGTGTACATACATTCATACATGTGTGTGTATGTATGTACATGCATACATACATGTGTGTGTACATAAATGCATACATACATTTGTGTGTGTACATACATACATACATACATACGTGTATCTATGTACATATAGAAAAATGGAATTATTATTATGGTTTCATTAGTAGATAGATTACATGGAGTAGAATGACATGTTATTGTAATTTGTTCATTATGGGCTTATGATCCTCAGTAGTTGGTACTCCTTGTTGTATTTGAATACATAATTGACTTCTTAATGCAATGAGGCTAGCAAATAATCATGTTGTATCTCATAATGGATAGTGTATAATTTTTCCACATTTCAGGCCACTGATGGATCCTATGGACAATATAGAGGTTCAAGGATGCATAGTTAGAAAGACTGCATACACCCGCATTCTCACAATTCTTTTTTCTTTTGTTGGCATAGCCAAAGTGTTGGTAGCCCAAAAAGGAAGTCAAATGGGTGAACGAATAAGAAAAGGAAATTCCTTTTGTAGAGAGATTATTCATTCCAATGAGGTGGATTGCCATGATCTGATTCAAATGAGTAGGGTAGCCTTCTTTTCTCTAACTCATATTCTTAGGCTGAAAGGAAGCTTGAGAGATACAATCCACTTAAAGTTAGAGGAACAACTAGTGATGTTCCTCCACACCCTTGGGCACAATCTAAGGAACCACAAGATTTCCCATAACTTTGGGCACTTAGGAGAGATATCCAGTTAGCATTTCCACAAGGTGTTGATGGTTGTCTTAGCCCTTCACAGGGATTACTTCATACCACTTGGTCCAAACACTCCTCCTAAAATTAGTGGGAAGGATCATTTTGAACTATTCTTCAAGGTAAATCATGGATTGTTACAAGTTTATTGTCTGGATAGTTGTCCTTATCTTATCATTACTTGAGAATACAATTGATCAGTTTATCATATCCCATAGGATTGCATTGGAGCTATCAACGAAACCCATAATACAATGTAAGTCAATGTTGAAATATAGGGTAAATATCATGATAGAAAAGGGAACCTATCACAAAATGTTATGGGTGTTTTCTTCTTTGATTGTAAGTTTAAATATTGCCTTGCTAGTTGGGAAGGTTTTGTTGTAGATAACTATCTTCTAGCCTCAACTTTGTCCAGATCAGATCCACTTGTAGTTCCCCCTGGTAAGCCAAATCACATTTTAATATACTCAAGGGTATGCTAAATGTTTCAAGTATTGACAATATACTTTCTTTATGTAGGAAAATATTTTCTAGTGGAAGTTGGATATCCAAATGCACCTAGATTTTTTGTGCTCCTCATTGGTGTACATGCTACCACTTGAAAGAGTGGTTAAGAAATAACCCAATAAACTTTGCACATGAGTTGTTCAACTATCGACACTCCTCTCTTAGAAATTTAGTAGAATGTACATTTGGTATTCTAAAGTAGAATTTTCCAATCTTAAGACATGCAACATCTTATGATATCATGACACAATCCTATATTGTTTTAGCATGTTGCATACTTCACAATTTCATTATGATAGAGGATGGCCTTCAATCAGAAGTAGCTATTGAAGAGGAAGATGATCATGATGGGATAGAGGTACCATTGCTTGAGACATATGGGTTATCTCAGGAGGATAGAAATGAGTGGGCCCAACTTCGAGAAGATATAGCAAGTAGGATGTGGGAAGATTATAGACCCAAGAATAAATGATTTATTAGAAGGAAATGTGGTTTATATGATTAAATTGTTCTATGCTTATACAATGATGGTGTGTAATTTTTTTATTCTGATATCAGTCCTTGCTACCTTCCAATTAAATAAAAAGAGCATTAACTTTCAATTTCACACCTACTCTATGTACAAAAACTCTTGATCATATCTGCTATACACAATCAAACATGAAATTTAGATTACATTGTTCTAAATGTAAGAAAGCATAATCATTATAGATCTTTGCATTGACAAATTAAAATAACATGCTTAATAATGGGGCTCACGACTATTTACCTACCATTGATATCATCATTTTCTCTTATTGGTGGGTATGTGCAAGATCATGGTCAACCAAACTATGGCCTTAAGTGGCAGCGAAAAGCTAACAAATTAGGGTTATGTCAACTTGACACATAATTTTAAAGTGGTTCTGGACTTTATATCAAAAAGTTGTAAGAAAATAATCTATAGGAAATTGAATGTAGTTTTTAAACTACTAGGCCTTATCTGGAGAAAAAAATAATTGATTGATCAAAAGTTTGGATTTTAATGCAGTACTACAAAAATTTCAGGGCAAAAATAAAAAGTAGGTGTATGTTTGACCACCTTATTCAAAATCAAATTATAATATTTTTTAAATATAATTATAGATATAAAAAGTAGACTCATACCTAGATGTGATGCATATTTTTTATTATTTTTATTCCAAATAAATAATTAAATATGAATTTTGAACTAAAACTTTTTCAAACAAAAAATCTCCTGTGTCTAACCACCTTAACTAATAGAAAAATTTACCAAATTTTATTTTATTTTTATTTTCCTTATACTAGGTGAAGCATAGAATGTGACACAACTTTTGGATTTAAAAAATGTTATACCTTTTGAAAGTTATAGCTATTTTTCAATTAGTATGTCAATAAGCACTTTACAATCATCTTCATTGAAAATTAACTAATAAATATTTATCGAACTCAGAATTTGACAACAGTTATATCGATTGAATCTTAAGAGTGTTATAAAAAGACCCTTTTCATTTTATTCAATTTTGATGAAAATAACATTGTCAGATGGCTACTCGAAGTCTGAGTGTCAGTGAAACCCTTCTCAAACACTTTTTTTGGGTTGACCAAATAGCCTTGGTAAATACCAAGGCTAATTGGATACCCGAATTCGAATCGGGTATCCAATTTAAAATCGGATACCTGATTTGGAATTGGGTATCCGATCAGGTCCGAGATTTTTCAATTGAAATTTGGAGGGAATTTTGAGAGGAGAGATTTTTCAATGTTAAATTTGGAGGGAGGGAAATTTGAGAGGAAATAAATTTAAGAGGGAAATTTTAGAGTGTTTTAGAGGGAAATTTATTTGGGGGAAGTGTGGATATTGATATTATTATTATTAGCTATTATTATTATATATGATTATAATTATTATTATAACTAAATATAATATAGTAATATATATGATAAATATTATTATTATTAAATATATATAGTAATATTATATGACTATTATTATATATAATAATAATATATATGGTTATTATTATTATTAAATCTATAATCTAGTAACATATATGATTATTATTGTTATATAATATGATAATATATTATTATATTAAAATATACAATATTATATTCTTATTAAATATAATATTGTCATAAAATGCATCAAAAGGGGTCATAGGTTAACCTATGACAACTTTTGACAAATTTCATGACAACATATGTCTGTAGGGCCCCTAGTGACACATTTTGATGCATTCCCAATGGGTCCCTAAGTATCCTAGGGGTCCTAGGGATATACATTGTCATGAAATGTGTCAAGAAGGGTCATAGGTTAATCTATGACCCCTCTCAACACATTGGAATCAACCAAATGTATCCCTAAAGGGTCCTAGGACCTCTAGGGACATAGGTTGTGATGAAATGCATAGAGAGGGTTCATAGGTCATCCTATGGCCCCTTTCGACACATTTAAATGATTATAATATGTCGTTAGGGGTACTAAGACCCCTAGAGACATATGTCAATCGTTTATGTCTCTAGGAGTCCTAGGGCCCCTAGAGACATATAAAAATATATAATATGTCTCTAGGAGTGCTAAGGCCCCTAGAGACATATGTTGTAATAAAAAGTGTCAAAAGGGCTCATAGGTCATCCTATGGCCCCTTTTGACCCATATAAATGATTATGATATGTCCTTAGGGGTCCTAAGACCCCTATACACATATGTCATCATAGAATGTGTCGAAAAGGGTCATAGGTTATCCTATGACCCCTTTCGACCTATATAAACAATTATAATATGTCCCTAGGGGTCTTAGGACCCCTAGAGAAGTATGTTGTAATAAAATGTGTCAAAAAGTGTCATAGGTCATCCTATGGCCCCTTTTGACCCATATAAATGATTATAATATGTCCCTAAGGGTCTTAGGACACCTAGAGACATATGTCATCATGTGGAATGCGTCAAAAGGAGTCATAGGTCATCTTATCACCCCTTTTGATCCATATAAATGATTGTAATATGTCCCTAGGGGTCTTAGGGCCCCTACAGACATATGTTGTAATAAAATATGTCAAAAGGGGTCATAGGTCATCCTATGACCCCTTTTGACCTGTATAAACGATTATAATGTCCTTAGGGGTCCGAGGTCCCCTAGAGACATATGTCAACATGAAATGTCTTGAAAGGGGTCATAGGTTATCTTATGCTCCCTTTCAACCCATATAAAAGATTCTAATATGTCTCTAGGGGTCCTAGGACCCCTAAAGACATATTTCATCATGGAATGTGTCAAAAGAGGTCATAGATAATCTTATGGCCCCTTTTGACCCATATAAATGATTATAATATGTCCCAAGGGGTCTTAGGACCCCTACAAACATATGTCATCATGAAAAGTGTTGAAAGGGGTCATTTTCATCTTATGGCCCCTTTCAATCCATCTAAATGATTCTAATATGTCTATAGGGGCCGTAGAACCCCTAGAGACATATATCTTCATGGAATATGTCAAAATGGGTCATAGGTCATCCTATGGACCCTTTCGACCTATATAAACGATTCTAATATGTCCGTAAGGGTCTTAGGACTCCTAGAGAAATATGTCGTCATTGAATGTGTTGAAAGGACATATGGCCCATTTCGACCCATATAAATGATTATAATATGTCTCTAGGGGTCCTATGACCCCTAGAGACATATGTCGTCATAAAATGTGTTGAAAGTGGTCATAGGTCATCTTATCGCCCCTTTCAACCCATATAAATGATTATAATGTGTCCTTAAGGGTCCTAGGAATCCTATAGACATATGTCATCATGCAATGTGTTAAAAGGGGTCGTAGGTCATCCTATGGCCACTTTCGATAGATATAAAGGATTGTAATATGTACCTAGGGGTCCTAGGGCCCACACAGACATGTAATAAAATGTGTCAAAAGCGGTCATAGGTCATCTTATGACCCCTTTCAACCCATATAAGAAATTATAATATGTCTGTAGGGGTCCTAGGACCCTTAGAGACATATGTTATCATGGAATGTGTCAAAAGGGGTCGTAGGTCATCTTTTGGCCCCTTTCGACCCATATAAATGTTTCTAATATGTCGCTAGGGGTCCTAAGACCCCTAAAGACATATGTCATCATAGAATGCATCCAAAGGGGTCATAGGCCATCCTATGGCTCCTTTCAACCCCTATAAATGATTATAATATGTCCCTAGGGGTCCTAGGACCCCTAGAGACATATGTCATCATGGGATGTGTCGAAGGGGTCATAGGCCATCCTATGGCTCCTTTCAACCCCTATAAATGATTATAATATGTCCCTAGGGGTCCTAGGACCCCTAGAGACATATGTCATCATGGGATGTGTCGAAGGGGTCATAGGTCTTCCTATTGCTCATTTCAATTTATATAAATTATTGTAATATGTCTGTAGGGGTCCTAGGACCCCTAGAGACATATGTCATCATAGAATGTGTTGAAAGGGGTCATAGGTCATCCTATGGCCCCTTTTGACTTATATAAATGATTCTAATATGTTTGTAGAGGTCCTAGGATCCCTAGAGACATTTGTCATCATGTAATGTGTCGAAAGGGGTCATAGGTCATCCTATGGCCCCTTTCAACCCATATAAATGATTATTATATGTCTATAGGGGTCCTAGGACCCCTATAGACATATGTCATCAGTGTCATAGGTTATGATATGGCCCCTTTTGACCCATATAAATGATTATAATATGTCCCTAGGGGTCTTAGGATCCCTAGAGACATATGTCATCATAGAATGTGTCGAAATGGGTCATAAGTCATCCTATGACCTCTTTCAAGCCATATAAATGATTATAATATGTCCCTAAGGGTCCTAGGACCCCTAGAAACATATGCAATCATAGAATATGTCGAAAGGGGTCATAGGTCATCTTATGGCCCCTTTCGACTCATATAACTGATTGTAATACATCTCTAGGGGTCCTAGGGCCCCTAGAGACATATGTTATAATGAAATGTATCGAAAAAGGTCATAGTTCATCTTATGACCCCTTTTGAACCATATTAATGATTATAATATGTCGCTAGGGGTCCTAGGACCCCTAGAGACATATGTCATCAAAGAATGTGTGAAAAAGGGTCATAGGTCATCCTATGGCCCCTTTTGACCCATATAAATGATTCTAATATGTCCCCTAGGGGTCCTAGAACCCCTAGAAACATATGTCGTCATGGAATGTGTTGAAAGGAGTCATAAGTCATTCTATGGCCCCTTTCAACCCATATAAATGATTATAATATGTCCCTAGTGGTCCTAGGACCTCTAGAGACACATGTCATCATGGAATGTGTTGAAAGGGGTCATAAGTCATCCTATGGCCCCTTTCGACCGATATAGATGATTCTAATATGTTTGCAGGGGTCCTAGGACCCATAAAGATATATGTCATCATGGAATGTGTTAAAAGGGGTCATAGGTCATCCTATGGCCCCTTTTGACCTATATAAATGATTATAATATGTCGTTAGGAGTCCTAGGACCCCTAGAGACATATGTTGTCATGGAATGTGTCGAAAGGGGTCATAGGTCATCTTATGGCCCCTTTTGACCTATATAAACGATTCTTATATGCCCCTAGGGGTCCTCTAGGAGACATAAGTTGTCATGGAATGTATCAAAAGGGTTCATAGCTCATCCTATGGCCCCTTTCGATCTATATAAGTGATTCTAATATGTGCCTAAGGGTCCTAGGGCCCCTAGAGATATATGTTGTAATAAAATGTGTCGAAAGGGCCTATGACACCTTTCGACCCATATATACGATTGTAATATGTCCCTAGGGGTCCTAGGACCCCTAGAGATATATGTCATCATGGAATGTGTCAAAAGTTGTCATAGGTCATCCTATGGCCCCTTTTGACCCATATAAATGATTGTAATATGTCCCTAGGGGTCCTAAGACCCCTAGAGACATATGTCATCATGGAATGTGTCAAAAGGGGTTATAGGTCATCATTTTGCCCCTTTTGATCCATATAAATGATTCTAATATGTTCCTAGGGGTCTTAGGGCCCATAGAGACATATGTTGTAATAAAATATGTCGAAAGAGGTCATAGGTCATCCTATGAGCCATCTCGACCCATATAAACGATTGTAATATGTTCCTAGGGTTCCTAGGATTCCTAGAGACATATGTCATCATGGATTGTGTTGAAAGGGGTCACAAGTCATCCTATGGCCCCTTTCGACCCATATAAATGATTCTGATATGTCCCTAAGGGTCCTAGGACCCCTAGAGTCATATGTCATCATGGAATGTGTCGAAAGGAGTCATAAGTCATCCTATGGCCTCTTTCAACCCATATAAATGATTGTAATATGTCTGTAGGGTTCCTAGGGCTCCTAGAGACATATGTTGTAATAAAATGTGTCGAAAGGGGTTGTAGGTCATTCTATGACCCCTTTCGACCCATATAAATGATTATTATATGTTGTTATAGTAACAAATACTGATAATATAGTAAAAATAATAATAGTATAGTATAATAATCATATACATATATATAATATTTATATATTATAAAAATGATAATAACATAGTATATTATTATATATTAATAACATAGGTCATAATAATAATAATAATATATATTATATTTATAGATTATAATAGTAATAATAACATAATATATTATTATATATTAATATTTATGGTATTATATTAAATAATAATAATAATAATAATTTAATTTCATTTCATTTCATATATATATATATATATATTAATATATATATATATATATTAATATATATTATATATTTATAGATTAGGCATAACTCATTAGTCATATTATATATTTATATATTTCATAACTCATTAGTCATAACTCATAAATTTGTTTTTCCCTCCAATATTTTGGTGCCAAGCAATATTAGATATCCAATTTGAAATTGGGTATCTGATCTGAAATCGGATTCTCAATTTTACTAACATGATTTTACCGAAATATTTTTTGTCACTATAGACCCAACAACATCACTTTTTGTGGGTCTCTTTCACGAGTTTTGGGAAAAGTCACGTTTTGGGGCCCAACCAATCAAATTTTTTTTGATAATATATCTCTAAGTGTCCAATATTGTCATCTGAATGGGGAGCAATAGTCATCGAAAATCTAAACACAAAATGAAGGTATCCAATAAAGACATTGTGGCATATAGGGAAAGGGATAAAATAGAACACCAAAGGAAAAGACAAGTTATGTTAAATGTCATTCAAGTTGACAATGAATTAGTTGAAGGTGAAATCATAGAGTTAGATAATGAATATGTACAATTAGGAAATGAAAATGTACCAATTGAAAATGATAATGCTAGAATTGAAAATTTAGAGAATGAAAATTTTGAGGAGGAAATGCTACCAGGTCATAATGTAAATTGCATAATTGGCCATGCCGAATGTGGGAATGTATAGGAACCTTACATATCTCCTGATTATAATCAATATGAAGGTTCTAAAAGACCAAAATGGATAATTGAAATTGATGAAATGATTATTACCAATTTGGAAGGGAAATAATCAGAAAGAACCATTCGGTTATGGTCTTCAAGACTATATAAGATGTTTTTGGGCAACAAGATAGTGGTGGAGCAATGTCATTTTTTATGCACTTGTTAAAAATGCAAAAGATGAGACCTATGCTTTCCAAATTGAAGATTCATGTCAGTAAAAAGTTGGAAACAAATGCCATTATTGTGAAGAATCTTTTTAGTGCTCTCAATAGCATTGGAAAAAATAGCAACGAAAAGGATAATAGAGCTACTTGAAGGGTTATTACAGCCTCTTTGGTAAGTCATCATTTGAGAAATGGTAGATATATGAGACAAACTTGTATTGATTTGAACCTAAATCATACTACTTTGAGAAGAGCACTTAGTCAATGAGAGAGAATTGATGATCCTCTTCAAAATGAGACATAAGCATTTTGTGGGAGACTTCCATGTTTTGATAAGAAGCTATACAATGATGTGAAGGAAGAAATTACATGATTTTGGAACTCTAGCTCATGAGTATCACCTACTGCTAATGACTTGTTAAAGTTGAGAATTGGCATCAGAGATTGCCCACCACATCCTAAACACTATTTGGAGGTAAGTCAAACTATGTTATTCAAAAAATTTAGAGAGATTCATCAAAGTCTATATATCACAAAGGGCTTTTCAATTTTTGAAGCCATTTTATTGTGTGCCACTTAAAATTCAAAATACATGTTGTTGCAAATATCATGTCGATTTTTCTATACACTACGAACTATTACACTCCATCTATTCTACTTTGCATAGTAAAGAAATGTTGGAGAATTGTGGTGTTAGTGGGCTTCCAAAATGATCAAGAGACTTGCTAGATCAATTTTTATGTCATAGAGTTGATGGTTGTTTCTTTTATAGAAATGCTTTCTTAAATGAGAAGTGTTCAGAATGTGGTGGCTAGAACTTTTTGAAATGAAACTCCTAACAGCTAGAACTATTAATACATTGTTTGAATTAGTTATAAATAGCCTATATAGGATCTAAGCATTCAAAGAAGGAGATATATTGAATAAACACATTGTACTTGCTCTCAAATCAATAAAGAACTTGTTGTTTCCAGTTCATTTTTCTAATTTTCCACATGTAGTATAGAACCAAATGGTTGAAGGGTAAACTTTTTGCATTGATAAGTTGGCACTATTTATTTATAAGATTTTGGTTTTGGTTTGAGGTCCTATTAATCATTTTGCAAAAGTTATTCAATTTCCAAATACACATCCATAAGAGTGCATAAAAATAACATTTTACGACATTAAAGGATCACCACAACGTAATTTTGAAAATGTTGATCTTGGCATCAAACCATTAGTGCCATTAGCTCTATATGGGTGAGTGAACCCTAATGACACCCTTATTCTAGCTGTAGAGACCATCTATTATTTACGACCACCCCATACTGAGGAGTATCCAACGTGCTTTAAGTGCATTTCAAGGTCAATCTTCCAAGGGTCATAACATGGAACTCATGAGGGATACCAATGAAACATAAAATTCTACAAGATGGTGATGCCGAGGCCTAAAATAATCTATCTCATTTTTGAGAGATCACATTCCATTTGGATTTGGCATAGTGATCTCGCTTGATACCAAAACTCGTAGTGTGCCTCAGTTCATAGGTGAACCGCAACGTAACTTTGAAACAACTAATCTTGACATTGAATTGTCAGCACCATTAGCTTTTTATCGGTGTGTGAACCTTAGTGACACCCTTGTTCCATCCGTGGAGACCCTCCATCGTCCGCGACCACCTCGTACCGAGGAGTCTCCAAGGTGCTCTAAGTGCCTTTTGAGGTTGATCTTCCAAGGGTCATAATTTAGAGCTTGTGAGTGCTACCAATGAAGCATTAAATGCTATAGGACGATGATGCCAAGGCCTAAAATAACCTATCTAATTTTTGAGAGATCACATTCCATTTGGATTCGGCACAGCGATCTCGCTTGATGCAAAAACTCATAGTGTGCCTCAATTCATAGGTGCACCACAGTGTAACCTTGAAACTACTAATCTTGGCATTGAATCATCAGTGCCATTAGCTTTGGATGGGCAGGTGAACCCTAGTGACACCCTTGCTCCAACCACATAGATCATCCATCGTCTATGGCCACCCTGTACCAAGGAATCTCCAAGGTGCTCTAAGTGCATTTTGAGGTCAATCTTTCGAAGGTCGTAACTCAGAGATCATGAGGGATATCAATGAACCATTGAATGCTATAGGATGGCAATTCTAAGGCCTAAAATAACCTATCTCATTTCTGAGAGATCACCTTTTGTTTGGATTCAGCACATCAATCTTACTCAATGCCAAAACTCACAATGTGCCTTAGTTCATAGGTGCACCACAACGTAACTTTGAAACCACTGATCTTGGCATCGAATTGTCATTTCTATTAGCTCCAGATGGGTGGGTGAATCCTAGTGACACCCTTGTTCCATCCATAGAGATCATCCATCATCTGCGGCCACCCCATACCGAGGAGTCTCTAAAGTGCTCTAAGTGCATTTCAAGGTTGATCTTCCGAGAGCCATAACTCAAACCTTGTGAGGGCTATCAATGAATCATCAAATGCTATAGAATAGTGATGTTGAGGTGTAAAATAACCTATCTTATTTTTGAGAGATCACCTTCCATTTGGATTCGACACATTGATCTCACTCGATGCCAAAACTCGCAGTGTGCCTTAGTTCATAGGTGCACCACAGCATAACTTTGAAACCGTTGATCTTGGCATCGAATCATCAGCACCATTAGCTCTGGACAGGCAGGTGAACCCTAGTTACATCCTTTTTCTAGCCACAGAGATCATCCATGGTTTGCGGCCACCCTGTACTAAGAAGTCTCCAAGGTGCTCTAAATGCATTTCAAGATTGATATTCTGAGCTTCATAACTCAAAGATCCTGAGGGCTATCAATGAACCATAAAATGCTACAAGATAGTGATGCTGAATCCTAAAATAACCTATCTCATTTTTGAGAGATGACCTTCCATTTGGATTCAGCATAACGATCTTGCTCGATGCCAAAACTCGTAGTGTGCCTCAGTTCATAGGTGCACCATAGCATAACAATGAAGTCACTAATCTTGACATCAAATCGTTAGTACCATCAACTTTGGATGGGTGGGTGAACCCTAGTGACACCCATGTTCCAACCATGGAGACCCTCCATTGTTTGTAGCCACCCCGTACTAAGGAGTCTCCAAGGTTCTTTAAGTGCGTTTCAAGGTCGATCTTCTAAGGGTCATATCTCAGAGCTCGTGAGGACTATCGATGAACCATAAAATGCTATAGGATGATGATGTTGAGGCCTAAAATAACCTATCTCATTTTTGAGAGATCACATTCCATTTGGATTTGGTACAAAAACCTTGCTCAATGCCAAAACTCACAGTGTGCCTCAGTTCATAGGTGCAACACAATGTAACTTTGAAACCGTTGATCTTGGCATCAAATTGTTAGGGTCATTAGCTCTGAATGGGCAGGTGAACCCTAGTGACACCCTTGTTCTAGTCATGGAGGCCATCCCTTGGTCATGGCCACCTCGTACTGAGGAGGCTCCAAAGTGCTCTAAGTGCATTTCAAGGTTGATCTTTCGAGGGCTATAACTCAGAGCTCATGAGGGCTATCGATGAACCATCAAATGCTATAGGAAAATAAGAGTAAATTTTTCTTGCAAAGTGAAAATGAGTGCAAAGATTCAGTTAGGGGTTTGAGCATGACCATACAAGGCTGGAAACACCTATATAAAGTGTGAAATGATAACATGCATTAATGAAGCCAATTTTGTTAAGTGGATCAGTATGGGTAATCTAATCAATGTGAGAAATGTATAGATGTTATTCATATGGATATGGTATTGGCAAACCAAGTTAAAAAGGTTTGATCCAATCAAGTCTCTTAAGTTGAGATATTTTGGGGTTATGTTGAAATTGAAAAATTGTAGTATGAGGATAGTAACAAAGTGAAGTGCTAGTTATCAAAGATTATGAGTCTAGGAATGAGTTCGTGGTTGGGAATAGAAGCCATGGTTGAGGAGTGGAGTCCTTAATTGTTTTGAGATTAGATTTAAAGCCAAGAGTTAGTTTCAAGGTTGAAGGTCGAGTTTAAAATCAGATTTGGGGTTATGTGAACCTTGTGTAGGAGGTTAACAAGTGTGTTTATGTCATGATCAATAGCACTTCAAATTAAAAATTGCATCCAAATTTGATAATAAAGATTGTTAAAATGTTATTCAAAAAGTATTACATTTGAATTGAATATAACAAACATAATCAAAATTAATGATATTCCATAAACATGAACAATACACATGATCCATGATAAATTGAACAATACTAGATACTAAATTAATATGTATATCATTGTGCACATGAATGAAAAAAATATATATCAAAATACATGTATCCATAGACAAATTACACAAATATATATCGAAAATCATGTATCCATAGACAAAGTACACAAATATATATCAAAATACATAGATCCATATACAAAATGTGGATAATCATGCCATTGGAATGTGTAATATCAATGTTTTTGTAAACAATGTGGCATATGCCATCTCAAAATGTGTCATGGCGCATCCTACAATAACTATACTATCCTAGGGTGTTGGTGGATGATCAAAATGTAACCTCTTTACTACACTAGGTGGATCAAATGCCTCCTACATAAACAAAAAAGGAAAACCCAAAGTTAGACTACTAAATTTATATGATTCTTTGTATCTAACATTGAATTACTCAAATGCATAATGATATTTTTTGTAATGAAGATTTATACTATTAAAATTTCATAATAAATACTTCTCTCATTGACCTCCTATCTTGGTCAGGAGTCCTCTTGTATGCCCTCGAAAATGCTTGTACCTTAATGATTGTGGGTTGTGTATGTTCAAATATGTTGTTCAGATGAATCTACAACTTAAAATATAACATTACAATTCATAGCATGCTAAATTTATAACATATTTAATCATGAATTCAAACTACAACTTACTATTGTATGCTCCTCCTTAGGATATAGTGGTTGTATCATCAAATCTACATAACTCTCCCGTTGAACCTCATGTGCACTAGGAGTCTCCTATAAGATACAAAATAGTAGTTGTTAATATCATGGAAATTAGTTTTGAATTTATTTATGAAGATAAGTAAAATAAAAAATAAATGATACTTATACATACAATGGGGCTCTCGGTGTGAATGGAAATGCTTGAGTGTATATGACATAGAATCTGTACAGGCTCATCACTAGTAGCCATGCCCTATATACAATAAAGAATGTAATTAAATTTCATTACCACTAACATTTTAAAAGAATGAATCAATATTTAATCAAATAGAAAGCACCTAATTACCTTTCCTTTGTCAATGGGTGTTGGCTCATCCCTTGCACTTTGTCCCCCCGAGATAGGTGGTACCTATGAGACAAAAGAAAGATTAGCAACCATATATGCTACAATATCAAATAGAAAAAAAAATGAGAACATAACATAACGTACCATAGATGTCTCAAGGCCAAATGATATGGCCGAGAGCATGGCATCATCAATCTATTTGAGCTCCTCCTCGGTCATCAACGAAACATGGCTAAAGATCACATACATGTATAAGTCAATATGGCTTTAAAATTAAAATTAATCTATTATAAAAATTAACTTTAAATTGCACATGTCATAACAAAAAAATGTATACATGTACCAACATAGAAGGAGTCCCTACCTTTGCATTCCCTTACTCTCTTCCATCACGGTCTATAGCCTCTGCATGTGTGTTTGGTGTATCCTCATCTAATACAAAATGATACTCAGGAAGATCACCTATGGGACCCAGGAAAATATTCTTGCATGTAATGCAAGTGTGAGGCACACAAACATGTGATAAGCTAGCTGATGATGAACTGGTGCCAGCATCATTAGCACAGGGAGGCAGGACTGACCTAGCCTGAGTTATCAATAGGCTACTTAGCCTATGAATGGATATGATGGTTTGAGAGCTAGCCTCTACCATAATATTAGGATGCTACACTTGAGGAGGGGGGGAGATATTAGTAGGGGGGACAAAAGTGCTAGCTTTCTTCCACTAGGAAGAGGGTCTATCTTGAGGAGCTTCTAGTCCTACACCCATGTTGGGCTTCATGCTCCAATAGTTCACTTTGAGTTTCAACACAAATTTTGCATATAATTTTCTAAGGAAATAAAATGACACCTCTAAATTGCTATGTGAAGGGATATCAAAAACCATCCACCAACGATCCCAAAAGTTTGCATGTATGGCATCATTTGTGCACCATTTAATTGATAGTTTGGTTTTTTTATGTCGACTGGTATACTAGTTTTTGGGTTCACAAAAAGGCTAGCCAAATCCTCTTTGGTTATATTGAGGGTCGCAACCTCATCATAGTCCAAGCCATCATCAAACATCTCATGAATTTCATCACACTAATGAAGAGCAGCATTTTGTTGGTTGGTAAGGGTTTCAATGTTATCCTCCATGGTGTTTAACATGGATAACATAGGAGCCAATGCGGGTACATTATTATATGTTCTTTGCAAAGTCCTCAATAGGGTGAGATTTTCTATTATCAAATCCTCAATTCAAGGAGGGTTTTGAGAGGGTAAAGGATCATGTGGTGGATAGTTTTATAGGGGCATTGGATTGTTTGGTGGGGGGTTACAAGGAATATTATTCTTTGCCTCAATGTCATCATTTTGATTAGCCATTCCAATTAATTTGCAAAACATAATATATATTAAAAAAAAATCTCAATTTTAACAATTTCTATCAAAAAAACCCTAAATTCAACTAAAACTAAAAAAATTCATGATAAAATCTATTAAATTTATATTCAAATTGATAAAAAAAAAAAAAAAAAATTTACCTTATATCGTGTATCCTATTTCAAACCTGATATTTACGCCGCTAAACGCTAGATAAGCCTGTGAAAACAACCTGCATGTTGGCTTTTTATTTTATTTTTATAATGATTGACAGATATAAGGTATCTGATGTAATATCAGATATTTAATATTTGACATGTCAACCCATGGGTTGTCTTTTTTGAAACACCTTGCAGATCAACATATTAGGTAATGTATTCTATTATATTATACTATTATAATATAATAATAATATTATAGTATAGTATAATATATTATACTTTTATATTATATAATATATATAATATATTATACTATTATTATATTATACTATATATTTATATATATATATATATATATATATTAAAGAGGGGTAAACGCTTTGACCTGAAGCTATGAACTAGTGAGGCCACAAATGGGGGACCTCATCCCCATTAGATTTGAACCTTGATGGCAAGCATAACAACACAATAACTTAACCATCACAACATGCCACTATTGGCTTATTATAATATAATATAATATTATACTATTATATTATACTATACTATACTATTATATTATACTATTATACTATTATATTATACTATTATACTATATCATATTATAATATAATATAATATTATATTATTATATTATTATATTATATTATATTATAATTTATACTATTATATTATATTTTACTCATATTAATATTTGTGAATAATTTTTGAGATATAAAAATATTAATCTTCATAAATAATATAATATATATTTATTATTTTATAATTATATAATGTAATAACTAATTTATTATTTCATATTACTTAATATATATTTCATACTATATATTTTTAAGTGTTATCAGGTATCCGATATTATATCGGATATCCGATATAATATCAGATATTTGATATAATATCAGGTATCCAATATCAAATTGGATATTTGATAAGGGTTGGGACTTACTTTTTAGATTTGGTACTTGGATAGGTGAAAAAAAGTTAGAGTGGATTTTGAAGCACTTTTAGATGTTTTCAAACTCTATTTTTTTCACATCGCCACTTTTTGGCAGACCATGATCTTGCACATAGTCTAGTAGTCTTGTTGATGTTGATGTATTATCATCAATTATTGTAACTTGCACACCAATCCTCTGTAAATGATATTTTGTGCACAAATCTTCCATCCACCACCATAGTTACAATTAAATTTATAGTATATGATGATTTGGAAAAGTTTGAATTGACTAGTATAGCAGGTTGATTATGTGTGTCATCTGATAGGAATAGTTTAAATGTCTCCCAAATATTCCTCCTATCCATTACCTCAAAACCACTCAAACTATTACATGTTGTAGTTGAATGATGTTTATCATCTTCAATTCAATGCTTTCAAGATTATTAAATGTTAGCCTCATTACATTAGGATGTATTTAAAAATGATATTTAAAGTTTATCATCTTTAGTTTTAAATGAAATACAACAAGGAGTACCAAATGATGAAGATCATAAGCCCACTAGTAACAAGAGAACAACAAATTCGCTGAAAATTCTATTTTTTTGATGTTACTCCTTGCATTCCATTTAAATTTAAAGAGGAGTAACTTTCAATTTCAATCATATGATTACTTTAAATTGTAATACGTTTACCTATTCAATATGTTAGCCTTGTTCCATTCTAATGTATTACAAACTGATATTTAAACTTTACCACCTTCAAATTTAAATGAAATATGGAAAGGAGTACACAATGGCATATACTAAGCTCATGATGAGCATGGAGGATCTGATCATGTGAACCAGATGTGTCCTCCCATTAGTTTGAGTGATATAGATGGATTCCTTATTGTGAGCAACAGATCTTCTTCAAAGAAGAAAATGTGGAAAAATTTGATACAATTCAAGTTTCTAGACTTTCTCCTCAAACAAGTTCATCTCAGATGAAAAGGTAAAGGTGATTTTAAAAGAGAAGCCTAGACTACCATAGAGGGGACATTCGATGCAGGGATGAACTTGAATCGATCGTGAGATCATTTTAAGAATAAATTGAAAACATGGAAAGTAGGATATAGAGTAGTGAAGGACTTGAAAAATACAAGTGGGTTAGCTTGCAATGAAGAAACTCAAACTGTGGATGCTAAGGATTCTATGTGGGATGACGTTTTGAAGGTAGGATGATCTTTGTACTCTTTTGATTGAAGAAAATTTCCCTTCTTATTTTAGTAATAAAAAACTAACAACCTAATCCAACTATTAATGCTTACATATAGAGGAGAGAATTCAAAAATGCAAAAATGTATAAGAGGTCATCTTTCCAAGATTTCATTGAGTTGGTTGTAATTGTGAGAAATGACATTGTTGAAGGATTCATAGCTACAACACCCCTTGATGCTGAAAAAGGGCACCCTATGAACAATGCATTCGACATGCTTGATGAGGATGGTACCAATTGTGGTACACCTCTTGATAGCCAGCTAGATTTTGATGAAGATTTATATCATTCCAATTAGTCGAGTGCAAGTGGTAGATGGACTCCTCCACCATAATCATCAAGGAGGGGAAAGAGGAAGAAGACAACTCTAGCTACATCATTGGATGTGATATGTGAAACCATGAAGGAACTGAAAGATGGCCTCAATAAGCCTTAGATTGTAAAAGTGGATAAATTTGAAGAGGATAATGTTTTGAGTGCCGCATATATTTCTCTCAAAGTTGTCCTTGAACTATGCTGAGCAATTTTCCTAAAAGTACATGATACCTTTGTGCTTCAACATGAAAGAGCCAAAAGGTTCTTGATGATGGATGAGGTGGAGAGATTGGACTAGATTGCAATGACATTGGTATGATTTACCTATTTTAGCTATTGACTAGATTGTAATGACATATTCTGCATGATTGCTCTGTTTAATGGTTTTGCATTGATCTCTGATAGCACTAAATTGAAACTATATTGATCTCACAATACTATATTGGAACTCATTACTGAGCACATTTTGACTATTTAATTGACATTGGTATGATTGGTATCTAAAGTAATTCCTATTTATGAGTTCCCTCTCTTTAATTGTTTTGCATGGATCAGTTTATGAGTTGCCTTTGTTTAATGTTTGGCATTGATCAATGCATAGTTTAGTTGTTCATTTCATTGGCATGATTTCCATTGATCACTACATAGTTTTGTTGTTCATTTCATTGGCATGATTGTCAATGATCAATACATAGTTTAGTTGTTCATTTTATTGCCATTTTATCTCTCATAGCACTATACTAGAACTCAATGTTGAGCACATTTTGACTATTTTCTAAGAAGACTAGCAAGAAACTATTACATAGTTTAGTTGTTCATTTCATTGGCATTGGTACGATTGACGTTTGAAGTAATTCTAGTTTATGAGTTTCCTAAGTTGAATGGTTTTGCATGGATCTATACATACTTGATATATCCATAGCTTAGCTGTTCAAACTATTACAGCATATATTGACATTTTTGCTAAGCAGACAACATATATAAATGTAACCATGATAAACTATGTATAGGTTAGCTATGTACAGATAAAATCAATGATAGCAATTGATCTATACATATTTGATCCATACATAGTTTACCAATTGGCTTTATTTAATGGTATTGCATTGATCTTTGACACCACTAAAATGGAACTAATTACTAGCAAGAAACTGTTACGTAGTTTAGTTGTTCATGGCATTGGCATTGGCATTGGCATGATTGACATTTGAAGTAATTCTAGTTAATGAATTTCCTATGTTTAATGGTTTTGCATGGATCTATACATACTTGATATATCCATAGTTTAGTTGTTCATTTCATTGGCATGATTGGCATTGATCAATACATAGCTTAGTTATTCATTTCATTAGCATGGCATGATTGGCGTTGATGAATTACATAGTTCAGTTGCTCATTTCATTGGCATTGGTATGATTGGCATTTGAAGTAATTTTAGTTTATGAGTTTCCTATGTTAAATGGTTTTGCATGGATCTGTACATACTTCATATATCCATAGTTTAGTTGTTCATTTCATTGGCATGATTCGTTTTGATTAATGGTATTGCATTGATCTCTCACAACACTATACTGAAACTCATTAGTGAGCACATATTGATTATTTTGCTAAATATATTCTAAACAAACTATTACAACATATTTTGACTATTTTATTAAATAGATTCAAAATAAATAGTTACAACATATATTGACTATTTTGCTAAGCAAATAGCAAATAGAAATAGAACCATGATAAACTATGTATAGGTCAACTAAGCATAGATAAAATCCATGATTATCATTGATCTTCCATGTATACTATATAAATATAGGACAAACATCCATACATAGTTTATTTGTTGGTCATGTTTAATGGTATTGCATTGATCTCTGGGTGATCCCACAATAATGGGTTCCACTTTTTGACCAATTTTGACATTGAAATCAATATTTTTGCAACAAACGTCACGCTCAAGTGACTATATCTCCAAAACTATAAATAATTTCAAGATGACATAAACTAGTGATTTTGAGTACTTTGTTCCTACTTTGTAACCATATTTTTTAATCTAAAAAAAAATTTTATTTATGTCAATTTTTTTTTATCTCCTCCAAAAAGTGGCACATAATAAAATTCAATATTTTAAAAAGTGATAGTCTGTTTGACACACATAACTTTTTTTTCTAGGAATGATAATGAAGTAATTCTTTTGGCGTTGGATTTGTAACATCAATATCCAGTGTCTGCATTTGGTTTGATTTATTTTTGTTGAATATTGTATAGTTTATAAAGTTTTGAAGTGACATGAAACGTAATTCAGACATACGTTCTGTTTGACACAGATAATTTGAAGTCAATTTATCATAAACCATTTTTTTTTTGAATCTAGAAAGGTATCTCAATAAGCCAGTGCCTCCATATTTTTCAAAAAATATTTGACATAATTTACTAATTTTCCCAAGGTGTCAAAGTCGGTTGATGTTCAATCGGTAATGAACCTCTAATGAGTTAAACTCATATTTGAAAGTCTTAATGATTAAATTATGTAATAAAATTATAGTCGTTGGAAAGCTTGCTCCGAGCAGCACATTTGACATTTTTTATTTTACAGTAGGAGATCATTCTCCTGCAATTATGGCAACAAAAAGAGCAAAAAAAAAAGAAAAAAGAAAAAAAGGTTAAAATTTTTGTGATTTTGCATGTTCGTGCGAACACATTTACCATGTTCGCATGAATGTATGTTCGCGCAAACTTGCAAATCATGTTTGCGCGAACATATGGTAAACTCAATTTCTCATTTTGCAATTTTTTTCATTTTTGTTTGTCCCACTAAAGTGGAACCCATTATTGTGGGTTCAACCCTCTACATAGTTTATGACCTCATAAGTATGTTGAATGGTTTTGCATGGGTCTATACATACTTGATA
Source organism: Cupressus sempervirens (assembly GCA_028749045.1). Lineage (NCBI taxonomy): Eukaryota > Viridiplantae > Streptophyta > Pinopsida > Cupressales > Cupressaceae > Cupressus > Cupressus sempervirens. The sequence goes on from CM053789.1 coordinate 151,393,564, forward strand.
TGTCCATAGTTTAGTTGTTCATTTCATTAGCATGAGTCGATTTAATTAATGGTATTGCATTGATCTCTCACAATACTGTACTAGAACTCATTAGTGAGCAAATATTGACTATTTTGCTAAATAGATTCTAAACAAACCATTACAGCATATATTGACTATTTTTCTAAATAGATTTGAAATAAATAGTTACAACATATATTGACTATTTTGCTAAGTAGGTAGTAGAAATAGAACCATGATAAACTATGTATAGATAAAAGCCATGATTTTCATTGATCTATACGTATTTGATCCATACATAGTTTACCACTTGGCTTTGTTGAATGGTATTGCATTGATCTCTCATAGCACTCTATTGGAATTATTACTGAGTACATTTTGACTATTTAATTGGCATTGGTATGATTGGCGTATGAATTAATTCTATTTTATGAGTTACCTTTGGTATGATTGGAATTTGTAGTAATTCTATTTTATGATTGACACTATGATATATACAGGTAATCAGAGGTAATCACATGAACACATAATGAAACTCATTATTGAGCACATATTGAGCACATATTGACTATGTATAGATAAAAGTCATGATTGTCATTGATCTATACATAGTTGATCCATGCATAGTTTATGACTTGACTCTGATTAATGGTATTGCATTGATCTCTCACAACACTAAACTGGAACTAATTACTCGATCTATGCATAGTTTAGTTGTTCATTTCATTGGCAAGATTGACATTGGTCAATGCATAGTTTGGTTGTTTATTTCATTGGCATGATTGGTATTGGTCAATACATAGTTTACCCATTCATTTCAGTGGCATTGGCATGATTTTCATCTAAAGTAATTTCAATTTTTGACTTGGCTCTATTTAGTGGTATTGCATTCATGTATATATGTACATAGACATGTATCTATGTATGAATGTATGTATGTATGTATGTGCATATGTAGGTACACACATGTATGTATGTATTTATGTACACACATGTATGTACATATGTATATATACTTGATCTATGCATAGTTTATTTGTCTATTTAATTAGCATGATTGGCATTGGTTAATACACAGTTTAGTTGTTAATTTCATTGGAATTCACACAATTGCCATGTAAAGTAATTCTAGATGGTTAGTTGGCTTTGTTTAATGGTATTGCATTGATCTCTCACAACACTATATTGGAACTCATTACCGAGCACATTTTTACTATTTTGCTAAGCATGCTTGATGTATACATACCTAATCTATATGTAGTTTATGATCTCATAAATGTTTGGTGTAGTTGTTCATTGCATTGTTAATTAGAGCTATAATTGAAGCATACATACGTGGAATACATGAGGAGTGGAAAATGATGAGTGCTCAATTGTAGAACTTGAGAGAATATGTTGATAGAAATGTGATTTCGTATATGATTGTACATTTCATGATTATGTCCTATGTTATATATATAGCCCTAATTTGGATGCATATGTTTTTATTAAATCTTTTATTTTTGTCCATATTTGATTTCCTATGTATGTTCTCATTGACAAGATTATCAAAAGTATTGAGGATTGATGGTAGATGATTGTACAGTTCATGATTTTGTCCCATGTCATATGTATGTATTCCTAATTTTCTTGAATATGTTTTTAATTTCTTGTCTTTTTTCCACAATTTGGCTTCCTATGTATATGCTACCTGATAATATTGTCAACGGTATTGAAAAATTGTCTATCTTTTGTATTTTTTTATTGCTCCTGATTTGTTGATATTGCGAGACCACACATACCAATAAAAAAAGATCTATCTAATGATTGGTTACTATGCATGTTTTTAAACAGTCAATACTTTTGATGCTACTCCTTGGTGTATTCCATTAAAAAATAATCAGGTTTTATTTTTTCAACCATTTTTAGTTTGTATATCTAGGATTGACCATCTAACTGTTAGAAATAGATAATACTAGGGGGGGGGGGGGGATGGTTGAATCAGTATTTTCAATCTTTTTATCCACAATCGAATATTATTAATTACTTTACCACATGCATAATAAAGTAAAACAATAATGTTCAACAATTTAAACAACCACACACAAAGAGAGATCATAACACCATATTTTGTTAATTAGGGAAACCCTGGCCAAGGAAAAACCCTTGTGGGGATGAAACACACAAGATGATTCATTATATAAAGGATTTGGTTAAGGATATTGACCTTGTTAGGAGTCTATGAAGTATGTATAGTGTCTGGAGTCCCTGTTAGGTGACTAGGGCTTGTTAGAAGCCTCAACCTTGTTAGGAGTTGCTTCAACCCTATTAAGAGTTGGTAAATCATATACAAATCCATGCAAGAAGAACCCACTACCCTAACATGCAACTATACAATAAGTTCTTCAAGAAATAAGTATACATACAATATTGAGATACTTGTACTTCATAAATCTTCTGACCGACAATTCTTTACACAAGAGCGACTGCATATATATCAATCTACAACATATCTCATATCACAATGCTTCACATATATATATCAATGTATCACATTCACTTGTTACTCGCATTTCAGAAGATTATATCAACTTCGCAATCACTAATCATCTATCATCATCATCATATACTTCCACTCTAACTTTGCAAATGAAGTTCTTTACTTATACCAAACATATTGGTAAATTATTCCTTAGTCAGCTCACATAGCAACATTAGAGTTGACTTATTAAGAAATTGTAACTCAAAACAATAAAACAAGTTGATTCTGCTGATATGCTCTATTTTGTGCAATATCGTCACTGTGTTATTAATTCCTTCATAACTCAAACTTGGTTGGTTGTATAGACATGTGCACTGGTATACATCATCAATATGATATCCTACATCTTTGGTTAATTGTGCAAAATAATATTCTAGGGGAATATTTTGTTATCATCAAATCTATTATGTTGTTGTAACACTTTTTGACACTTACACAATTTTCCTTCACAATGAACATGACTAATCTACAAAACAAACATGTCGTCATAAATGACAACCATAACTTATCTGATTGACTAGACATATTGTCAACAATCTCCCCCTTTGGCATTGATGGCAACATTTTGGAAAAATTGGCTAAGTCCCAAATATGTTGTCATGCCAATCAAAAAAATAACCATAACATAGTAAAAACATTGTATTCATGTTATGAAGAAGTTACATCCCTTATAACTCCTATTACAACTTATTGCTCCCCCTAACAATTACAATTACAATTTTTCATATATCTCCCCCTTTGACATCAATGACAATGGTATCATAAAGAGATTGTCAAAATATGGTAGTTGAATCAGAACTTGGTAAAGAAATCATTGAAGTTGGTTTTTAACTATGCAAAGTGTTTCTTCCAACTTTCTTTTAATGCATTAGATACATTGATTAATGCACATAGGGTATCTATGGCTAACTCTTACATGTTCAAGTTTGTAGCTACAAACTTATCATATGAAGATTTTGCTGACAAGCATTCCTCCAATTGATTCTCTAGCAATGTTACTTGTGGAAACAAGTGTTCTCTTAGAAGGGTGAATCTCTTCAGAGCTTTCTCATTTTCTGTTTGCAAATCTCTTATGATGTCATGAAGTGTCTGTATCGAGGGATTAATGGTATCTATCTTCTGATTCTTGTTTCAAAAGTTTTTAGTGACTGTTTGAAGCTCAGTTACCTTTTCTTTGATCTGATCATCAAATTCTTGAAGATAATTATATGCCAAGTTGCACTTAGCATAAGCCTTTTTTCCTTCCTCTATATACTATCTCAATGCTTTAATAGATATATTAAAAGTTTCTATATCATTTCTCATATTAGTGCACATGGTATTAAGTAGTTTACCATCATGCTCTTTTTGTGCTTGAATTGAAGCCACATTTTTGAGTGTCGTGAACTCGTCATCAAAAGCTTTATACAAAATTGTTGCGTGCTATTGAATATCTATAGGGGTGTCAATAGGGCTCACTATTTTCTCCATTTTGTCCAAAACTAAAGTCAAAGTCTTCACAATTGACTTGACAAATTTCTTCTTCTCAAGAAATTTACTCAAAGAAGATATGAGATTCTTCACTTCATCTTCTTCATCAGATTGAACTACTATTGATGCTACCATCAAGGATACACTCGAAGTAGATTCTTCACTACTAGATTCAACTTTCTTCATAGAAGGTGTATCTTCTTTCATAGGCTCTTGATTCTTTTCTTCTTTATTAGAGCCACTATAGTCCACAATATTGCCAACAATGTTGGCACCAAATTGCTTGAATGGGTCCTCAGTTCTGTCAACTATCACATTGGTGTTATCTACTTGCATAGATTCATTACCAATGGTAATATGTGGTGGGTTCACTTGAACTTGGTGTAGCAGAAGGTTCAAATATGTGAGGAGGAATGCATGCTGTAGGACTAGCTTTCTGTATCTGTGCACACTTCTTAGATTCTTTGAGCAAATGACTTGCCTTTTTTGTTTGTGCAATTTTCTCTTTCATTGGGCTTTCCTTCTTATGTTGTGCACTCTTTTCTGCCATTGGGCTTCCCTTTTCTGGTTGTGCACTATTCTTAGGCATAGTAGATATGTATGAGATTATAGCCTCTTGAGTTTCCTTATTAACTTCATCGTAATTTCCTTCCATGAGGAGAATGGATCTCTTTTTATGTCTCAACAATGGTGCTATACCTTTCAAAATTTATGTTATCTCTTCCTCATTATTAACAATACATAGCTTTTTCAACATATTAATTCTTATTTTCTTGTCTTCCTCTACAACTCTTCTCTTTCTATATCTCAACCTATTATACAAGTCTTCAGGTATCTAACCTTTTATACTATCAAATCTCTTATCTTTAAGAATCATGTTTCTAACTACAACATTTTCTAGCTCTCTCCTATCCATATTATTATACAAATCATAGTATTTATTCAACTATGCAAAATTATTGTCATTAATGATTTGCATGTTTAGATTCTCTACCTTGGGTTTCCATGATTTGCATGTTGCTGATGTCTTAGCTTCTTCATCAACTAGCTCTACTGGTCTGTCACCAGTCTCTTCCTCAGATTTAGAAGAGTTAATCTACAAGGTTCTTCTCTTTTTTCTTGGGCCACTTGTAGTCTACTTCACTCTCCTTTTAGGAGGGGTTATGGTCCATTCAGGGCTTGTAGACTTTCTTGTAGCTAATGCTTCTTTAGTCTTTACTAGTTTCCTTGGAGGTTGTTGTTGTGCAACTACTACATATGGCATAGTAGGTGTCTGTGCACTTGTCTGGGCAATTTTGACCTCTTCAATGGTTCCTACCACTATAATGGGTGTAGGGGTCAATAGCTTAGATTTACCACTAGCCTTATTTTCGATGGTTATCACTTTCACCTCATCAAATTCCTTCCTAGACATTCCTAATTCCTTCAAAATAGAATCAATCACCTTATCCATCTTTTTCTTGGAATCCTTTATTATCGGGCTTTTCTTATCTTCTCAACATATGTGCCCCATCTAGGATAATTAGAGTCAACTTCAGAATGAAGAATTATCTACGCATATCCTTCAATCAATTTGTCACTCATCTCATATCCCATAGGTTCAATGAACTTTACTCAAGGAACTACAACTTCCATGCAAGTGAAATCTATCTCAACCATAAAACACAATTCATCATTTTATTTTTCTACTAGCATAGGAGGTATCCTATATCTTTTCTTGATCTCTATTTGAAAAGACTTTATTATTCTGTCAATGTCACTGTCTCTAACTGCTTCAGATCTTGATATGTATGCACTAGTGATTAACTGCATTACGTACTCACTTTCATTCCAATTTGTGATACTAGGAAACTCCTTAGTACCATAGAAAAATATGTGTGTCAATAGGAATTCAAACCTAAACTCAATAGGAATTCAAACCTAAAGACTGCACTCCTTGATTTCTTGATTCTAGAAATGTTATCTAACAAATGTGTTTGGATAATCTCACACATATTAACCTCTTCCCCTCTTACTACCAAGTAAGCTGCATGAAGAAATCCTACAGGGATTGAATCTATCCTAGATCCATGATTATACTTATATCCAAAAATCTTACAAATGAGTCTCACTCCATCATCTTGAATGGTGTTGACTTTTATGTTCCTGCCATCAAAATATGTATTAAGATTTGTCTCAACTAGCTTGTGCACATTCTTGATATTTACTGGGTAACTTCCTTCATTACTTAGACCTGTGACATTGTGAATTAGGTCATTATCAATACATATGATAGAATCTCCCAACCATATAAAATCATCATCTACTCTACTTAGAATTATCCTTGTTCATTCATTATTTTTGAAATCCATGTAAAACATATGCTTAACTAGGTTAAGTCATGCTAGGTATCTATGTTCAGGTTTTAATGACAAGTCATTGCTACACACTTTCTCCAATTCCTTATTAATCTCTGAATCACCTATGCTTTCAATCTTGTAATGAATATATCCTCACTGTGAAGAACATTTTTTGGAACTTGCAAAAATGCTCCAATAAGTTCATCAAGCAAAGAAACAAATGGGTGTTTCTTGAAATTATATCTAGGACTATTGCTCACATTATAAACTTCTTGCCTTACCATTTCTAAAATATTATGTTCAACAATTTAAAAAATACCTTAATTTTGCATCTTAGGGTTTTTAGTGACTTTGCATAATTGCAGATCTCTTTAATTATTCAAATCTTTCTTTGATCTCACATTGATACTTCACACAAATAAATGATGTATACAAATCAATTCTTGTCTTTTAAATCTTTTGCAATCTATACTTTGCATTAAATGCATATCTACCACTAGTTTTGTATACTGACTCTATATCACAGAGATGTTATTCTTCTTACATATCCTTGTCTTGATCATATCAGGCAATGTGCACTTGACTGTAGACTTCACTTAATGTCTACTACATATTGTCAACTGCATTACCTTTGATACTTTCTCTAACATCAGTTATCAATAATCAATACTCTATCTCTAAGAGTGCTTAATTCTGGTAAGAAGAGTAACAAACAATAAGTGACTTCATTGTCATGTTAGGTACATCTTATATAACTGTATGAGAGCTTTTTGGTTCCTTTGCCTTGAAAAATGTTTCCTTTAATTCATTTTTCTGCTCCTTCATTTCTTTCTTCAAACTATCATCATTTCTTCTATTGTTCCTTCTATAATTTAGATTCTTGTTTAGATCTCTTCTGTCCATTCTGTAAAACTTCGTTGTGTGTCCAAAGTTATTGCATAGCTGACATATAGGTACATTTCTATTTTGTTCATTTTTCTAGTCATCAGAAGCTCTGCAATTCCTTGAAATGTGTCCAAGATTGTTGCATCTATAGCAAACAATTTGTCTTCTCTCTCCACTTTCATTACTGTGAGATCTTCTTTTGTTTCCTACATGGTTATTGTTCCTATATATCCTACTATTTGCATTATTGCTATCAAATTTAGGTTTCTGACAATCCACTGCATAATGACCATATCCATGACAATTATGGCAATACAACTTTGAAATTGGTTTGAAGGACTTACCTTTGCAATCGACTGTAGTGTCTGCAAGTTCATCACACCAGGCATATGATTCCTTTCTTTTGTTGTCTATATCTTTATCAGATTCTTTAACTTTCTCAGAGTGAGTAACATTCTCTTTATTTTTAGATGTATCATGTGTCTTTCTTAGATCCTCATTGACTTCAGGAGTATCAAGTTCTTTTCTCGCAATATATTTCTTGGTAGCTTGTCCAAGAAAGAATCCAAGACCAGTCTTGTCATAACTAGGTCTTTGTGCACATATTTGTTCTTCAATCTTATCATTACTAGTTTAAAGTTTCTAAAGTTGTTGTTTGGTTTGTACCAACTCACCTTTCACAATAGTGTTGTATTTCTTTAATTCAACATGCTCTAACTTAATAGATTCCAATTCAGATGTTACCTTTCTTAACTGGGATCTTAGATCAGCATTTTTAGCTTTAATTTTAGATTCATTCTTTCCTCCATTTTTCTTAAGACTCAACTGAAGTTCAACTATCTTTAACTCATGTTTTAGGATCTCATTTTCTTTCTTTAGATCTTCAATATCATCATCACTAGTTTGCTTGCTAGATCCTTTTTGCTTTAGGTCATCTATTTTGTCCTTTAATTCACTAATGTATGTTTTTCCATCCTTGTATCTATCTTTAAGGCCATCTCTTTCATTAGTAAGGAGATAAATTTGTTCAAGTGCTTCTTCAAGATTCTTCTTTAATTGTTCCATATCCATAGGGATCTTATTCAAGTTGTTAAGCTTGTTTTGAATAACCAAGCTTTGATACCAATTGTTAGAAATAGATAATACTAAAAGAGGGGGTGAATCAGTATTTTCAATCTTTTTATCCACAACTAAATAATATTAATTATTTTACCACATGGATAAGAAAGTAAACCAATTTAATACTGAACAATATAAACAACCACACATAAAGAGAGATCATAACACCAAATTTTGTTAACTAGGGAAACCCTGGCCAAGGGAAAATTATGGTGGGGATGGAACCCATAAGATGATTCACTATATAAAGGATCCAATTAAGGATATTGACCCTATTTGGAGTCTACGAAGCAAGTATAGTGTCTTGAGTCTCTATTAGGAGACTAGGCCTTTTTAGAATCCTCAACCCTATTAAGAGTTGGTAAATCATATACAAATGTGTGCAAGAAGAGCCCACTGTCCTAACATGCAACTATACAATAAGTTCTTCACGAAATAAGTATACATACAATACTGAGATACTTGTTGTACTTCACAAATCTTCTGCCTGACAATTCTTTACACAAGAGTGACTGCACACATATGAATATGCAACATATCTTGCATAACAATGCTTCACATAATATATCAAAGTATCACAATCACTTGTTACTCACATTTCACAAGATTATGTCAACTTTGCAATCACTGATCACCCATCATCATCATCATATACTTCCACTCTAACTTTGCAAATGAAGTTCTTTACTTATACCAAACATAATTGGTAAATTCTTCCTTAGTTGGCTCACATAACATCATTAGAGTCAGCTTATTGAGAAATTGTAACTCAAAACAATAAAACAAGTTGTTTAACACATTTTGCTGATATGCTCTATTTTGCGCAATATCATCACTCTATTAGTAATTCCTTCATAACTTGAACTTAGTTGGTCATACATACATGCACACTAGTATATGCCATCAGCATGATGTCTTGTATCTCTGGTTAATTGTGCAAGAGAATATTATGTTATCATCAAATCTATTATGTTGTTGTAACACTATTAGCTGCATTGATTGGACATATCTGATTGATTGGACATATTGCCAACACTAACAATATAGGCAGTAATGGGAAGATTGAGCAACATGAGAGGCTTGCTCACTGTATGTAGGGCATTAGGGTATAAAGTGTGGATTTCCTAGTGTTTTCATATTTAATGGTGTGTTTTCACACCACCATTCAGACCATGGATATTGTTCTTTCTCATCAATTCATGGATATTGTTTTTGTATCTTCTATCTCACGCTACATATGTAACATTGAATATTTGATCACATACCTAATTAAAACATATTTTGATCACATTCATAATTTGAACATATTTTGGTGACATTGTTATTTGAATGTTAATATCTATTTGATCTATACATAGTTTATAAATGCAAGATTGACCATCTAACAATACAGATAGTAATGCAAAGAATGAGTAGCATTAGAGGGTTGCTCACCAAATGTGGGGCACAATGGTATAGAGTGTGGATTTCCTAATGTTCTCATATTTAATGACTAAGTCACAAGGTTGGAGTTCGAGTTTGACAATTATGAAGTTTAGATGAAGTTCGACAAGGCAAAAAGATTGAAAAAAAAAATTGACAATAAATTCTTCTTATACAATTTTCCAAAAATATATAAATATATATGATCACAATTCCCAACTATGGGACAATTTCTTACTTTGTACAAATGATTGCAAGTATGATCATTTTTTACTTTTATTCGCTAATAAATAGAATTAAAATAAAAAATAATAATCATTTTATTTATTCTTTACTAACAAAATAAAACTGTGAATATTTAAGAATTAAAAATAATAATAATGTAGTCTAATTATAAATAGATTAGTAATCATAAATATTAAATTAAATATTAATACTTTACTCATTATAATACTTGTGTTTCACTAATAAAATAAGATTAAAAAAATTACTTTAAATTCCAATTCCAATTCGAAAATGAACAATCAAACACAAGAAAAAGATATTCCCAGTCATATTCCATTCCAATTCCAATTTCTAAATTGACAACCAAACATAAAATATGGATTTGTATATTCATCTTCCGTGTCAACCAAATGATCCAACTATCTTCTTAAAATGCATAACCAAATTTTTGAAAGCCCGATTATAAGATAACCTGGTTATGAGACAAATTCGTCTCCTCCAACCAAATAAAGCCTTAATTCTATCAGTGGAATTGTGCACTCCTCTAAGATGCCTAGTGGAAGTTTGGCCACTCCTAGTATCAATTCTATTTTATATCTTCCATTCTCTCCATGGTGATGATGGTGTTAAACTAGCCACCCAATTCAATGAGTAATTCCAAACTCTTGCTGAGGTGTCAGGCCCATGAAGATGTGTGGAGCCTGATATTACACAATTCAATTTTATTTTCCCCACACAAGCTTAAAACATGATTGAACACTCCATTTTGTGCATGGCCTGCAATCAATGTTATTCTGTCCTTTGGATGACAACTACATTACGTCAAATGGTTGGCATACTTTACGTCTTGACCCACCTCTTACCCTTGTGATGTCAATCATATGTGCCAATGCCAAAAGGAAAAATGCAAACTGGAAACCGTTCTGAAAGGGAGTGCACTGAATGAGATAGAGAATCCAAAATAGTTGGTCATTGGTTTTTACCACTGGAACCCCTTGCACAACTACTCTTCGGTTCTAAATTTGTAAGGCCATTGTTACACCGAGAGGCGTTCTATACAATGGCAGCACAAATGCCCAGCACGGTAATATGCCAAGATTCCTTGTCAATAAAAAAGAATTGGGAGCAGCTACAAACTTCCAAATTAAATATTAAAAAAGAATTCTCAAAATAATAGTTGGCCGAAATAATAAGAAGCCAAATGGAGGCCGAAATAATAGGGGCCGAAAAAGTAGAGGCGAAAAAATTTCAATATGATTTTTATTTTTTGTTATATATAATTTTGCATGCACATTCATACTTATTTTTTGTGGGGAGTGGGAGAATTTGAAACAAATTTGTGGAATGTGAAGAGACGTCTGTGGGGGGATATGAGGAGTCTCTCAGAAGTTATAAAACCAAGGCTCCTCATACCCCTTTTTAACTCCTCCTTTCCTCCATCATAGAAACCCTCGTAGAGCACAAATATTCTTAGAGCTTTGTAGATCAGTGATGGAGAGAAGCTAAAGCCTTGAGAAGATCAGGTAGATCACAAAGAAGTTACAGAAGCTTGGAAGCCTCAAGAATGCATTTTCATTTAAGTTGTATCGTTGCTCATTCGACCAGGAGGAGGAGGAGGAGAAGCAAACTAAAAGGCATAGATCTAAAAGTTTTGTTCTGCGAGCTCTCATGGCGGATTACACCCTGAAAGAGGATCTCCAATGGAAATGGTGGTCAGAAAATTCTATTTTGTGAGGTCACCTGGAAATTTATGTTGCAAAGGAGGATTGTGAGGGGAGGCAGTTTGTTATTCTGGTGGATTATTTGAAGCAGCCTATGTTTAAAGATCTACTATGCATGGCGGAGGAAGAGTTTAGCTTTGATTATGTTACCAGAATTCTCACAATTCCCTGCGATCCGAAATATTTTGAGGAGATTATTAATAGATTGAAATTTTCAGGCGGCATTCTTGTGAAATCTTCATCGTCTGGATGTGCTTTCAATTCAAAGTCTTATTTCAGTAATAACAAGGCTCTGATGGTGCGATGAGGATGATATTGTCCTCCTGATCGTGTATTATAGTATTTGACCTTGAATTTTGATGCGTTACTAACTGAAGTAACCTGTATTTCATTTTATTCTCTCTGCCATGGCTTTCGACTGCAGAATTGAGCGAAATGACGAATTTAATGTCAAAATATTGAAATGGTAGGGTAAAATATTGCAGAAATCTTTTTTTATTTCTTGTAAAGAGAATGAGGTTTAATCTGTAAATGCATAATGCGCATTATCAAAAATATCAAAAACACAATATCAAAAATATCAAAAATAGCACTTATCAAAAATATCAAAAACACAATTGCTATAGCAAAATGAGAATGGAAAAAAAACTTCAGTTTTTGTATTAATTCGCCTGCTTAAAATATATTACAATTGCCTTATTTTATATTGTGAAATGCCTCATATGGACTTTCACATGCTTATTTAACAACACTACAATCAAGACTAACTTTGTACTTAATCGAATTTTATCGAATGAGACTAGCCCAAGATTCCTATGTAACTGTTGTTATAACAAACATAGACAGCTGTAGAACTTGTGATTAATAATTTATAACTACTTGATTCTCTACATTTCATGCATAAATTCATGATTCTAATATTTTATAATACTTTGTATTATTATTGTTGCTGCTATTTTTAATTTTTTTATAATTATTGTTAGTCTTGATGTTGTTTTTAGTTTTATTATTGCAAATATTGATTATTAATATCTCTGAGTTCATCCAGAGAATAGTACTAAATCTAGAAAAACTTAGTAATAATAGTTTGAGATAACTGCAGAAAGTTTTTATTTCCACAAATATTCTCTTTCCTTTGAAAATCTGCTATTATTTTGGTAATGAATTGTAAAGTAGAAAGGAAAAACTTTCTATAAATCTTTTTTGATTACTATTTTGCTTGCAGTTTTCATTTGTTATGAAAGTTTATTATTTTTTCAAATCTTAAAAATAAAGATTTTTATATATGCAATTTAATTTTATTATTAAAATAATAAGATTTTGGAGGTTGTTAAATATTGAAGTTTAGAAATTATTTTAGATTTTACAAATGAATTTTAACATAATATTTATATTAAAGAAAGAAAAGATAATAAAATTGTTACTTAAATCAAATATAAAAATTATAAAATTTTACCTAAATTAATTAATTATATAAAAAACTATTAAAGATAATTAAGTTCTATTAAATGTACTTGATTTTATATTATAGAAATACAAACAAAAATTATAAATTGGGACAAACTTTAGAAATGAAGACAAATTTAAAGAGAGACAAATAACATGAGGTGACATGAGTGTGTGTGTGTGTGTGTGTGTGTGTGTGTGTGTGTGTGTGTGTGTGTGTGTGTGTGTGAGAGAGAGAGAGAGAGAGAGAGAGAGAGAGAGAGAGAGAGAGAGAGAGAGAGAGAGAGAGAGAGAGAGAGAGAGAGCATATCTATAGACAAGAAGGAGCTCATATTATGTTTCTTATAGAGGCATGTTTTATGTAGAGAAAGAGAAAAAAAAAAGAGATTATGAGGTGTATCTAGAGAGCAGGCACAAAGAGAGAGAGAGAGAGAGAGAGAGAGAGATTAGGGGTGTATCTAGAGAGCATAAAGGGAGAGAGAGATTAGGAGGAGTATCTAGAAAGTAGGGTGGGAGAGATAAGTGGGTGTCTCTAGAGATTAGAGAGACATATTAGATGGGCATTACTAGAGACTACACAAAGAGAGTGTATATTTAGATAGTGGGGCGAGATATTAATGGGTGTAGTTAGAGAGAGAGAGAGGGAGAGAGGGAGAGAGAGAGAGAGAGAGAGAGAGAGAGAGAGAGAGAGAGAGAGAGAGACGGGGGGGGGGGGGAGGGATTACATTATTAAAAAGGTTAATAAGTTGTATCACAATAGCACTAATCATGGGCACTATAATAGAACTAACCCAAATTAAAATTTAACCTGTCAGTTATCCTAACACCAAGGTAAAGTGTAATAATAGCACTAACATTAGCTATAATATGATTAGTAACCCAAAAATTATCTTAACATCAATAATAACACAAACCCTAATTCTAACTCTAACTCTAACTAGATAATTCTAATTTTAACCCTAACCCTAACCCTAACTCTAACTCTAACTCTATCTCTAACTTTAATTCTCCCCCTAACCCTAACCTTAACCCTTTATAATCCTAAATCTAATGCTAATTCTAACCCTAACCCTAATTCTAGCCCTAACCCTAAGCCTTACTATAACTCTAATCCTAACTCTAACTCTAACTCTAATGCTAATTCTAACCCTAAATCTAACCCTAATTTAAACCCATATTCTAACTCTAACTCTAACTCTAACTCCAACTCTATCTCTAACCCTAACCCTACCCCTACCCCTAATTCTAACCCTAACTCTAACTCTAACTCTAACTCTAACCCTCACTATAATTATAACTCTAACTCTAATTGTAACCCTAACACTAACCCTAACTCTAACCCTAACTCTAACCCTAATCCTACCCATAATCCTAATCCTAACACTATATATAATGCTAATACTAACCCTAACACTATATGTAACTCTAACTCTAATCCTAACCCTAATTGTAATCGTAAACCCAATCATAATTCTAACCCTAACTCTAACTCTAAACCTAAATCTAACCCTAAATCTAATCCTAACTCTAGCCCTAACCCTAAATCTGACCCTAACGCTAACTCTATCTCCAACTTTAACTCTAACTTGATCCCTAACTCTAACTCTAATTCTAACCCTAACCCTAACCCTAACCCTAGCCTCAATTCTAGCCCCAATTCTAACCCTAACACTAACACTAACACTAACACTAAAACTAACACTAATTATAACCCTAACCCTAACGCTAACTCTAACTCTAACCATAACCCTTATGCTAACCATAATCCTAGCCCTGATTCTAACCCTACCTCTAACTCCAACTCTTTTTCTAATTCTAATTCTAACTCTAACTCTAGCTCAAATCCTACCTCTAAATCTAACCCTACTCCTAACCCTAATTCTAACCCTAACTTTATTTGTAACCCTAATTCTAGTCCTAACCCTAATTGTTACCCTTACCCTAACTCTAGCTCTAACTCAATCTGTAACCCTAATTATATTTCTAACCCTAATTCTAACCCTAACCCTAATTGTAACTCTAATTCTACCCCTAATCTTGAACCAAACCTATATAACCCTAACTCTAACCCTAACCCAATTCTAGCTCTAACCCTAACCTAATTCTAACCCTAACTATAACTTTGTTCCTAATTCTAACCCTAACTATAACTCTAACTCTGATTCTTACCCTAACCCTAACCCTAACCCTAATTCTAACCCTAGCTCTAACTCTAATGCTAATTCTAATCCTAACCTTGATTCTTACCCTAAATCTAACTCTAACTCTAACTCTAACCCTGACTCCAACTCTAACTTTATCCCTAATTCTAGCCCTACCCCTAATTCTAACCCTAACTCTAACTTTGACTCTTTTTGTAACCATAACCCCATTATTAACCCTAACCCTAACTTTGACTATAAACTTACCCCTAATCCTAACCCTAACACTATATATAACTTTAACTCTAACATTAACCCTAATTCTAATCCTATTCCTAGCCCTAACTCTTACCCTAACCCTAAATCTAATAAGGTAACTTTAAGCCTAACCCTAATCTAATCCTGATCACAACTCTATCTCTAACTTTAACTCTAACTCTAACTTCAACCCTAACTCTAACTCTAATTCTAACTCTAACTCTTATACTAACACTAACACTAACACTACCTCTAATTTTAACTCTTACTCTAATTGTAACCCTAACCCTAATGCTAATCCTAACCATAACCCTAACACTAATCCTAACCCTAACCCTAATGCTAACCCTAACCATAACCCTAACACTGACCATAACCCTAACTCTAACACTAATTCTAATCCTAACCTTAATTCTAACCCTAAATATAACCCTAACTCTAACTCTAACTCTAACTCCATCCCTTATTCTAACTCTATCTCTAACCCTAACCCTAACTCTTATTTTAACCCTAACACTAACCCTAACTATATTTGTAACCCTAATTCTTACCCTTACCCTAACCCTAACTCTATCTCTAATCCTAACTATATTTCTAACCCTAACCCTAATCTCAACTCTAACTCTAATTTTAAACCTAACCCTAACCCTAACTGTAACTCTAACCTTGATTGTAACTCTAACCTAGACCCTAACTCTAGCTCTAATTGTAAACCTAACCCTAACAAGAACCCTAACTCTAATTCAAACTCTATCCCTTACCCTAATTTTCATCCTTATGCTAACCCTAACTCTAACTCTAACCCTAACCCTAACCTTAACACTAACCCTAACCTTAATTCTAACCTTAACTCTAACTGTAACCCTAACCCTAACCTTAACACTAACCTTGACCATAAACATTAATTTGCCCCTAACTCTAACCCTAGATCTAACTCTACCATAATTTGACTCTAACCATAACCCTAACCCTAACTTTAATCTTTGCTCAAAACTTTTCCCTAACCATAACTCTAGAACCTTAACCCTTACTCAAGCCCTAACCCTAAACCTAACCCTAATCTTGGCCCTATTATAACCCTAACCCTAACCATAACCATAAGTCTAACCCTAACCTTAACCATGAGCATAACTCTAACCGTAAACTTAACCATAAACATAACTCTATCCCTAACTCTAACCTTAAATCTAACTCTACCATAACTAGAATCTAACCCTAATCCTAACCCTAACTTTAATCCTAACTAAAACCCTAACCCTAATCCTAAATCTAACCTTAACCTTGACTCAAACCCTAACCCTATCCCTACAATAACCCTAACTCGAGCCCTATAATAACCCTAACCCTAACCCTAACCCTAACCATAACTCTAACCCTAACCTTAACAACATGGGCATAACTCTAACCCTTAACTCTAACCCTAAATCTAACTCTACCATAATTGGACT
Source organism: Cupressus sempervirens (assembly GCA_028749045.1). Lineage (NCBI taxonomy): Eukaryota > Viridiplantae > Streptophyta > Pinopsida > Cupressales > Cupressaceae > Cupressus > Cupressus sempervirens. Next base: position 151,410,559 of record CM053789.1, read on the forward strand.
CTAACCCTAACCCTATCCCTTACTTTATTCCTGACTCAAACCTAACCTTGACTTTAACCTTAACCTTGACTCAAACCCTAACCCTAGCCTTACTATAACACTAACCCTAACCATAACCATAACTCTAACCCTAATCTTAACTATGACCATAACTCTAACCCTAACCTTAACCATAAACATAACTCTAATCTGAACCTTAACCATAACCATAACTCTAACCCTAACCTTAACCATAAACATAACTCTAACCCAAACCTTAACCATTACTCTAACAATAACTATAACCATAACACTAACCCTAACCTTAACCATAACTCAAACCCTAAACCTAACTCTAGCCCTAACCCTAATGCTACCCGTAACCCTTATTCTATCCCTAAGGTTAACATTGACTATAATGATAACTTTGTTCATAACCATATATCTATGTTTGACTATAATATTTTACATTACAATATGCCAAAAAGAAAATTACTTTTTTAAAACCATAATCCTACCCCTAACTCTAACCCTAAATATAACCCTAACTACAAATCTAATTCTATCATAACTAGACTCTAATCCTAACCCTAATCCTTAGTTTAACCTGAACACTAAAATCGTAACCTAACCGTAACTCTAACCTTAACCCTGACTCAAAACTCTAACTCTAACCTTAACCCTTACTTTAATCTAGATAAAAACCATAGCCCTAACCATAACCCTAACCTTAACCCCGACTCAAACCCTTACCCTAACCTTAACCTTGATGTAACTCTATATACAACCCTAACTCTAAATATAAACCTAACCTTAACCATCACCCTAAAACTAACCCTTTCTCTAATTCCAACCATAAATCAAATTTTAACCCTAACCCTAATCCTAATTATAACCCTAATTTCAACTCTAACTCTACCCCTTATTTGAGCTCCAATTCCAACTCTACCTCTAACTCAAACCCTAACTCTAATTCTAATCCTAACCCTAACTATATTTTTAACCTAAACCCTTATTCTTAACCTCGCCCTTACCTTAACCCTAACCCTAACTATATTTGTAACCCAAATTCTAACCCTAATCCTAACATTAACTCTAACTCTAATTCTAAACCTAACCCTAACTATAATCCCTAACAAGATTCATAATCCTAAAAATAACCCTAGCCCTAACCCTAATGCTAATCCTGACTCTAATTGTAACTCTATTCCTAACTGTAACTCTAACCCTATCCATAACTCAAACCCTAACAATAGCCCCAACCCTAAGACTAACCCTAACCCTAACTATAACTCTACTCTTCAATATAACATTTTACATAACAATATGCTTAAAAAAAATTGAATTAAAGTGATACAATTAAACACCATATATAGAATTAAAAAATAAGATATTCAATAATAATTTTATATTAAGTATACACTATTACATTTTTATAGTAAGTTTATACAATTTTATTTAAAAAGAAATAAATAATTCAACACTAACCTTAAAAAAATAGAAATTTTTTAAAAAATACTTTCCTTGTTGCGTCGCGATTGCCACTAGCTTATATATACCTCTATATATATTACACCGAGAGTAATCGTTCTCGAGGTGCCTATTTTCATTTTCATAATCTTGACTGTGATTAAAATAACCTTGAGATTAAATGAAAATAAAAATAGGCGCCTCGAGATTACTCTCGGCGTAATATATATAGAGGTATATATAAGCTAGTTGTTATTATGACTTGGAGCTTTGCATGTGAACTTCTGGATCGTGGAAGCCCAAACATCATTTTAGGTCACTTTAGCGACCAATTTTCATGAGGGCATCCATCATTATATGAAACGATAGAGGTATTTTCGAGTCATCATCCCCACATGGACATTCATCAAATGGTTCACGGGCTTTGCATATGGCTCCACATTTCTCATTCATGAATGAGGTAAACATTTTGAATGGAGATTCCAACCATTGTACTTTCAAATGATTCCTCACATCTGGCATCTGTTAGAAACAGTCAACAAATACACCCAGGCTGTTATAACTGAATTGTCTGTCTATCACACATTTCCTATTATGTTGCTAATAGATATGGATGCTGTCCTTGATACTAGGTCATACAGCCTTATCATCTTAGCCTCTAGAAACATCTTCTATTAATGCCCTCATCTCATAGGCTCTCTATATATAGAGGCCATTGCATAGGTTATATGAAATCAGTTCGATGAATAAAATTTGCTTCTCTCTTAAGTGTTTATTTCTGTTTTTTCCATTGCCAAGTATTTGTGCTTATTTCAGATCTTAGTAAATCTTAGATCTCTTATTTTTGTAATGGTATCAGAGCAAGGTTTAGCCAAGTTCAGCTGGAGATTTATTTAGAAATTCAACTAGAAATATTGCTAGAGGGTTTAGCTACAGGCAAATAGTTTGCTGAAAATGGTTTGTTTGCAGGGCTGATTTTTTTTTTTTTTTGAGTGATATTTGGTTGCAGGGCTGTTATGCTGCTGGAGTATTGCTAGATTTGTTTGAACTTGATCTTTTTGCTAGCATGGGTTCTTCAAATGAAGTTTTGCCTATCTTTGATGGAAGTGGTTTTGCAAATTGGAAGATTGCAGTCAAGAATGCTCTAAGGGAGAAGGCTTTATGGAGGATAGTAAATAAAAAAATTGGGGAACCTCAACAAACTGATAAAGAAAAGGAGTTGTGGAAATGTAAGTTGGAGCAAGCTAGAGGTATTATTGGTAAAGCTTTGAGCCCCAATCTAAATAGAAGATTTGTTGATATTGATAACCCAATAGAGTTGTGGGAGACTTTAGAAAAAGATTATAAAGATGCAGACATTGCTAGCACGTTTAGTATAGAAGAAAAATTGATGAATTTAAATCCATCTTATTTTGAAAAAATGTTTGATTACTTCAATGAAGTTACTTTTTTAAATACTCAGCTAAAAAAAATAGGTGCTGAATATGTAAAAAAAGATTTTCAGTTGATTGCAATGGTTGAAAGTAAGCTTCCCCAGCCATATAAAGTTTTTAAGGAATCAAGAAAAAGGGTTCTTCAACTAAATCCCAATACCCCCCAGCAAACTTTTGATCAATTTTGCAAATCTGTTTTAGATGAAGAAGTTCAGCTTATTAAAGAAGGGCATATTAAGAAGAATCATGCATATACAGCCAAAAGTAAATTCTTTAGAAATGATGAAAAAAAAAATTGGAAAGGAAATAATAATTTTTGAAATCATGAAGGTTCTAATCATTTTTCTAGAAATGATGATGCAGAAAAGCAAGTTGGAAGAAAGCCTTTTATTTGCAGGTATTGTGGAGGGGAGAATCACATGGAGAAGTTTTGTTTGAAGAAGAGGGACAATGAAAGGCAGCAATATAAGCCCAAGAAAGAAAGGTTTAAGGATGGAAAGAAGGATAATCATAGTTTCGTAGCTATCTCTTTAAAAAGGCAAGAGAAATCAAATGAGAAGGTAATTGCTTCACCCAAAAGTAAATCTAGTGTTAAAGGGGGATACTTTGCTTCAGATTCTAATAAAGAATGAATTTTAGATTCGGGGGCATCATCTCACATGACTGGAGATAGATCTTTGTTTATTGATTTTAATGAAGGGAAGAATTCAGATCAAGAAATTTCTATTGGCAATAAAATGAAACTTCTAGTTTTAGGAACAGGTACTGTTAATGTAACACATGGGTCTTTGAAAAATGTTTTATTGGTTAAAGGATTGGGGGTGAATCTTATTTCAGTATACAAAATAGTTCAAGCTGGATATGAGTTTTTCGTCAATGCTGATCAAGTTATTGTTAGAGATAGAAAAGACCCAAGCAATATAATTGCTATTGGTAGAGTTGATCATGAAGAGAATCTATTTAAATTTGTGGGGTTTCTTGATGATAAATATACACTCTCTCATGCTTTTATTGCTCAAACTGATTATATGTCACAACTTTGGCATGCTAGACTTGGACATTTAAATTATAAAAAATTACAAGATATGGTTAGAATGGATATGGTTAGAGGATTAACAAAAATTTCAGCTTGTGATGGTGTGTGTGAAGGTTGTGTATTAGGGAAACATCATCGAGATCCTTTTGATTCAGGTAAAGCATGGAGAGCTAATCATCCATTGCAACTTATTCATAGTGATTTATGTGAACCAGGATATCCTTCACTTTCAGGTGCTAAGTACCTTCTCACTTTTATTGATGATTATAGCAGGAGAGTATGGGTTTATTTTCTTGAAAGGAAAAAAGAAGTGTTTGAAGTATTTCAAAAGTTTAAGGCATTAGTTGAAAATCAAAGTGGCAAAACAATTAACTGTTTAAGGACAGATAATGGGGGTGAATATTGCAATTATGCTTTTGAGTCATTTTGTGAAAATTATGGTATTAAGGTGCAAAGAACAATTCCTTATACTCCTCAACAAAATGGGGTGGTTGAACGAATGAATAGAACTCTTTTAGAAATGGCTCGTTGTATGTTGCATTTTAAAAGTTTGCATAATAAATTTTGGGGTTTGGCTATTTCTTGTGCTGCACATATTATAAATAGAATCCCCACCAAAGCTCTCACAAATATCACCCCTGAAGAAGCATGGAGTGGTAAGAAACCTCACATTGGATATTTTAAAGTATTTGGGTGTATTGCTTGGGCACACATTCCTGATGCACGAAGGGAAAAGTTAGAACCAAAGAGTCACACGTGTTTGTTTATGGGTTATAGTGAAGAATCAAAGGCTTATAGGTTATATGATTTGACAACAAACAAGGTCTTTGTTAGTAGAGATGTGAAGTTTGATGAGCATTCACAACTTATAGCCACTCCTTCTCACTCTAGAACAAAAAATGCTTCTCATTTTTCAGATATTTTAGGAGGAAATGGAGACTACATTGATGAGGATGAGTTGTGCACTTCTACAAATGATGAAAATACTAGTGAAAACAACACAACTAATGCTTGTAATCAGACATTTTCTGTAGGTAGTAATGATGAAGAAGATAACTTTTCAGCTAGCCAAAAGACAAGGAGTGTTGAAGAAATATATAGGCAAGGCTCAAAGATCCAAGGGAGGAATGGTAGTGCTCTCATGGCCAAAGTATTACAAGTAAATGACCCAAGACCATATGAGGAAGCTAGAGGGAAGAAAGAATGGGAGCAAGCTATGGAAGAAGAATATGATGCTTTGATGAAAAATAAAACTTGGGAACTTGTGCAACTTTCCAAAGGTAAGAATGTCATTGGTTGCAAATGGGTTTATAAAACAAAATTTAAATCAGATGGTGCTATAGAAAAATTTAAAGCTAGATTGGTTGCTAAGGGATTTAATCAAAAAGAGGGTGTTGATTATGAAGAAACTTTTGCTCCTGTCATTAAAATGAATACAGTTAGAATTATTCTTTCTTTGGCTGCAAGTCTTGGGTGGCATATTCATCAAATGGATGTAAAAAATGCTTTCTTAAATGGAGATTTATATGAAGAAATATATATGGATCAGCCACCAGGTTTTGTAGATCAGCAACATCCTAATCTTGTTTGTAGATTAAAGAAGTCACTTTATGGGCTTAAACAAGCACCAAGAGCATGGAATGAGAAGATTGATAGGTTTCAAAAATGAAAATTAGATCAAAATCTTTATGTGAAGAGAGTGCAAAATGAAATTATTCTTGTTGCAGTTTATGTGGATGATTTACTCATAGCTGGACCAAATATTGGGTTAATTAGTGATTTCAAATCAGATCTTAAAGGGGCATTTCATATGAGTGATTTGGGTGAACTGAATTATTTTCTTGGCTTGCAAATTAGTAGACTTCATGATGGGTTATTTATCTCTCAAGCAAAATATGCTTTGGATCTTTTAGATAAATTTAACATGCTTGAATGTAAGCCAACCCCTATTCCTTTTCAATCTGGAATTAAGCTTACTAAAGAATGTATTTCCAAGAAGGTGGATGCTACTTTATATAGACAGCTTGTTGGTAGCTTGGTTTATCTAACATAGTCTAGACCAGACATTTGTTTTGTAGTCAATTTGGTATCTAGATCTATGCAGGAACCAAAAGAAACTCATTGGTTGGCTACCAAAAGAATTTTATGATACATTTGTGGCACCATTTACTATGGCATTCATTATAGTTACAAGTCTTCAATTTTTTTGACTGGCTTCATAGATTCAGACTGGGGAGGTGACATAGATGATAGGAAATCTACTAGTGGTTATATTTTTCAGCTTGGGTCAGGTCCAATTACATGGAGCAACAAAAAAAAAACTACTACATCATTGTCCTCATGTGAAGGAGAATATAGAGCAACAAAAGAAGCTTGAAAGGAAGTAGTTTGGATTCACAACCTTTTATTTGAGGTTGGTTTTGCACAAAGTTCAGCTACTCCTTTGTATTGTGATAATCAAAGTGCTATTCAAGTTGCAAATAATCCTATTTTTCATGCTAAAACAAAACAAATTGAGATTGATGTTCACTATATTCGGGATCTTGTTCAAGAAAATTTTGTTAACCTTCTCTTTTGTTCAAGTGAAGACCAAGCAGCAGATATATTTACTAAGAGTATGCTTGAGGCCAAATTTTTGAAACTATGAGGCATGCTAGGTATGATTGAGGTGAACATTAAGGGGGGATAGTCATATCATGTTCCCCTCTCTTTTTTTTTTTTTGTAAATAGGTACCTAACAAGGCTTAATGCCAGAACCTATCCTATCTATATTTTTTTATTGTAATTTCTTCCACACATTATCATTAGTGGTAGAAATTAAGAGAGGATGTTAGAAACAGTCAACAAATACACCCAAGCTGTTATAACTGAATTGTTTGTCAGTCACACATTTCCTATTATGTTGCTAATAGATATGGATGCTGTCCTTGATACTAGGTCATACAGCCTTATCATCTTAGCCTCTAGAAACATCTTCTATTAATGCCCTCATCTCATAGGCTCTCTATATATAGAGGCCATTGCATAGGTTGTATGAAATCAGTTTGATGAATAAAATTTGCTTCTCTCTTAGATGTTTATTTCTTTTTTTTCCATTGCCAAGTATTTGTGCTTATTTCAGATCTTAGTAAATCTTAGATCTCTTATTTTTATCAGCATCTTTGAGTCATGGGGAAACAAACAAGTTGCGGCTTGGAGTTTTGGAACATTTTGTCAAATAAGTCATGTGCTACAGCCAGGTATAGTGCTCACAAGATCAACATTTGAAAAGAATATTTGTAAAGCTTCAAACTTCGCGCTACACCAGTTGTGGTTGACCACTCGAATGTTTCAATTCTGATACTGCTGTGTGATTATCATATGATTACGTGTTTCTCCTCACAATGTTCCGTTTTGATGTACCTGACTGAATATACGCAAATCATTCTAAGGAGTTGTGGGTACGTTCAATGATACTGAGAGAGGAAGGGTGGTCGGTGAAAGATCCGACTAAACTAATGGAGTCAGAGCCATTAATTCAGAAGGGGAATTTTGTCAAATACACCGCATTCCTTCTCAACTGCACCTGTTGCTATTTGCTTTTCACTTCTTCGACTTGATTGTCTTTCATTCACACCTAAATCACCATGATACTTCACAAGCTGCCGGAGAAAGTATAGCAAATATGGGAATTGAGCAGGGTTGCACCAGTAATCATTTTTTTCACAGAGAAGGGTTCTATGATCGATGTGCTTCTTTCATGCAAGCAAAATTGACATCATAGCAGAGGCTAGTTCCCGTGCATGTTCATTGGAATCACTATGATTAATTTCCCATTTCATACCGTTTCATTCCACACGGGCATCTTGCAATTCAACTTTTATGAGGTACCAATGATTTTCCAAGCTTTTGCTTGTTGGATCGAGATACCGAAGGAGATCTGGTTTTGATCAGAGGTGAGTTCCTTGATATACAGATTCAGCCTTCCTGATTACTGTCTTCGTCAAATCATTTCGATGCATATTCTGTAATCATCACAAAAGAAATACTTTCACCATCTTGTGCCCGAGATTTTAAAGAGTGTTGTTCTTCCTTCTGTTAAAATGATGGGATGCCTGCATCTTTCTCCCCTTTGGTGTCAACATTCAGATAACTAACGTTTATCGAGGTTTATTAATCCCTCAATTCTTAACGTCCATCAATTGGGCAAAGAGGTTAATAGTCATCTTCAAAACAAGTGTTTTGGGTTTCTTGCTTAATCATTTTAGTTTTTGGAGTTTAAGGTTTGGGGTTTGGAATGTATATTTGGAAAAAAATTCTTAACACTTTTTTTGAGATGAGAGGTTAAGATTTTGGATCAATCATCTGTTCCGAACACTGAACCTTAAACTCTTAAAGATTAAAGGTTAATATTTCCATTAAAAATATGTGTTTTGGTGCTCTTCATTAACCTGCCACGATTAGAGACTCAGATGGTGGTATTCGGAAATTCGAAATGCGGAATAGTTGGAGACAAGTTGGAAACACTTAGATCACAAAATTACTTAAAAGCAGATAGTTTTTGCAAGATCTTTTAAATTTCAAATTTAAACACACTTCGATCTCCTCAAAATGAATAATGCTGGATTTTGGTCAATTTGACGAGTCTAAAATCTGGACAACAAAACTTGACTTTGCTATTGGTTGCACATCCAGCCTTCCTCCCTAGCACTCCTATGATCTTGCATTCCTGGTCTAGGATTACGTAGTCTGCCCCAGCAAGACCCAGATTACCCCTAGTTGCCCAATGAAAGTTAATTTTCACTCAGCTGACATTCGAGGGATGCCATTTGACGATCTTCCTAATTCCTGTAGGCAGATTTATTTGTGTAACCCCAGATACAGGGGAAAGAATTATAACTCTTTTATTCCAAGTGTGATATTCTAATTTTTTAGCCTCCCATTTGAAGAAAACATCCTTTTTGATGTTTAGACATACACTACCAGCGGATGCACTATGACTACATACATAATCGTTCTTAAGGTTATATTGCCAATTTAAACAAAGCGAGTCTTCCAATCATCATTTGACCAAATTTTCCTCTATTGAAGAAGAAAATGGAAAAGCTTCCTCCTGTAAACAAGTAGAAATTGATAATACTTAATCTCTAAATTAGAATTAATATTTGATTGGCAAGTATAATAGAATATTATAATATATAAGTATTTTGTACTTTTCTAGAGCATCTTTATCCTGTCTTATAGGCAATTCTTTAAACTTTCCTCTTCTGAAAGTATTTCTTATTCTTATATAAACTTACAATAAAAAACATTTCATATTACTTTACTTAAGAACTTATATGATATTGTGTATCCATATAAAATCCCTATTTAAAATAGAAGATCTATTTTTTATATTAAACTAAGAAAAATATCAAATCAAATCAAGTAGCCCTGTAAAAGAATGAGTTGTTATAAAATTTGTTGATTTACTTTTCAAAATTTTAACTATGTTTTTGTTAAGCAATGCAGCAAAACAAGGGTGCTGGCCCTATACAGGAAGCCACAAGGGCGAGAAGAAAAAAAAGCACACAGTCAGCTGAGACACGTTGCCAGCAGGATGACAACCACAGCAAATAGTCATATTCAGCACATTATCCCTTGCCTTAAACAGCACCCTGACGATACTATCAAAAACCAAGAACAAACAGGTTTCGACAATAAAACTTTAGCTGGCATAGTGCATACAGACCAGAATAGCAGTGTGAACCTTAACATAAATGATTAAGTCTATCATAATATATCCATCAAAATTTAAGAGTCTAACAGCATATCAGCAGTTTTAAACAGAGTCCTCGCAGGAACATAAGCAGTAACTAAAATACTGAGGGTTCAGAAATTAACAGTAAAGTTCTTGTTAATTTTTAACAATGTTGTATGAATAGTTGTGACTGAAATAAGTTGCTAACGTTGATGATGAGTATACATAGTTGAATAAAATGTATTTCCTAGATCAAAGAGCAACAAATCATGTGATGCCACATCAGCACACCAATTAAACATAACATAGTCTGCAACTGTTCTCATTTATTTTGGACCATTTTGTACACTTTGATAGAAAGCATGCACATCATATTTGATGATGTGGCTCAGAACTCTTAGTTATAATCACAGGACTTGTCAATTAAGCTGCTGCAAAAAATGGTGGTGATTTGAAATTTCCACATAAGATTTGAGAAAAGCAAATTTAGAATGCTCAACTTCTAGATCTTTTCTGCTAATCAACTTACCACACATTAACAATATTAACAGACCATTATATATTTCATTTATTCTCCACATTACAACATTCACCAGCACTCCTCTTTTATTGTCTGTCCAACATAGAATTATATAACAGCTGATGAATACTCAATTCTTTTCTAAAGTAATACTTACTACATTTCACTCACACATGCATATTGTTAACAGACATATCAGCGAAAAAATCTAACCAAAACTGTAAATTTGCTATTGCTGGTTTTGTCAAGGTTGTGACTGCCAGGGTGGAGCGTTTGTGCAAGCACTAACTATTCCAGAAGTGCCAACAATTGGTTAAAAGCTTCCACTACTCTTCCCTCTTGGCCTGTCACTACCATTGTTTTCTTGCCTCTAAATCTAGAGGCATAGTTGTATGCACAGCACCCTGCATTTTGACAAAACACACCTATATATACAACTTTCCTCTTCTCATCATAATACAAAATATAGGTTGGATCTCGAATCTTTAAGAGATTAGACCCGGCCTCCATCTCTGTGACCATAAGACCAGGAAATTCCAAAGATTTTACTGTTGGCTTCACAAAATTGATCACCGTACCTTGTATCTCCATTTCGCTTGGACATTCCTACAAATCAAATTGTATGCCAAACATCCAGTCATAAACATGAACATTTTTAGAATAATGAAAATTCTGAATTCAAAACAATTTTTATCACCTTCATAGACTGAATACAAGGTTTAAGAGCTGATATGGTGTCGTATTCAAGCTCTAGTCTTTCCAATCTTTGCACTTTCTCCAAATTTGGTATACCTGGCACTTTCAAGCCTATTTTCAGCGTCTTCAAAGACTTACAGTATTCCAAACCTTCTATTTTGTCAACTTTAGGGCAAGCGCTAACTCTGAACTTTTCTAGTGAAGCCAAGTATATGAAACTTGGAAGCTCGTCTATCTCTGGACAGTCGGATATTTCCAGTTTCTTGAGGTTTACGAGACTAGCAATACACCTGATGTTCTTCAGAACTTTGCAATTGCATATATCTAGAATCTTCAGTGACACTGGAAGTGTCTCTATCTCCATTAAATGGTGATTCCACCAGATTTCTAGAGTGTCAAGACTGGGGCAACAATCATTGGAAATAAACATCCTGGAAATTTCTTTGTAGTCTTCTGAGTCTGTTTTCTTACGTTTTTTATTTGAAGAAGCAGTCCCAGCATCAAAAGTCACTTCACTGACAGAATTTACTATTGACATATTTATCAACGAGCATAATCTTCCAGAGAAATTTAGCAAGCTTGACAACAAAAAACTCTCAATTGTTAGTGAATTTAAGTTGCCCAGTTCACCAATGTTTGTTGGTGAACCCCTTAAACTGGTACAGCCTTGTAGATCCAACACTGTCAGGGATGCCTGATCTATGATTTGACGAGGCAAATCTTCGAGTTCCTTGCAAAAGCTGAGGTTGAAATACTCGAGCTTCCTCATGTACTCCAGCATATCCAATTTCAGTTTAATCTTTTCACAGTACTTTAAATTAAGAGATTTCAGGTTTATCAGCTGCTTGAATGAATCTGGCAATGTCATCAACTGTTTACAAGACTCCATATCAATAGTCTGCAAGTTTATTAAATCACCGAAACTATCAGGTAATGAACATAGCATTTCACAGCCTGCTAAGTTAAGATATTTTAGGTGTATCAGCTGCTTGGAAGAATCTGGCAATGTCCTCAAAAGTTGGCAATTCTGTAGAGATAAATGCTGCAAGCTTAGTAAATTACCAAAACCAGCAGGCAGTGAAGACAGCATTGTACTACTTGATAAAGCCAAAAACTCAAGTGACTGGAGGCCACATAAGTCTTCTGGCAAACTGCCACCATTAAAGTTACAGTCAATCTTTTTCAAGTACTTAAGGCGTCCCACTGAGCTTGGAAGTGATTGCAATTTACTCCTACCAAATATAATAAGCTCTCTCAATTGCAACGGAGGCTGCAGGCAACCAATTTTATATTCAATTCAATTAAAAAAAGCATAGAGTATTGTTTGTAAGTATAATTCTTCAAGAAGAAAAGAAATACGTACATCTGCATTGCACTCCCATAATTCTTCCAGCTCATTAGCACCCGAAAGCTCTAAAACACTTAAATTTCTCAGTGAAAGCCATGATGGAAAGCTTTTATGAGGAAAGTTTTCCCAGCGGAGCCACACGAGATCTTCAGAAATTGATGCAAACTCTTCTGTGAACTCATTTCCTCTGACAAAAAGAATTTGTAATTTAACAGACAATCTAGGGATTTTAGATCGTCTCTTTGAAGTTCTCATTAGTGGATGCCTGTGCTCTTTGAACTTGCAAAAAGCATCAGCACTTTGAATACCTCGAATTGGCTTTCTTTCCTGAATGAACAATTCAGAGATACAAAGCTTGTCAATCAAAAGTCAGTGAAAGCAGAGGCAGACAGACAGTGACAAATTAGTGTTTCAGCGTAAACAGTCTTGTGTGCTAAGCTTTGTTTGTTTAGATATGTGAATATTATTGAAACAGCATGTTTTCAGATGATCCACTTAAACAATAGAAGCATGTGTTTTTAAACTCATTTGTAACACCTTTGGTTATCAATAAGTAAGGAAAAATTGCAATTAACACACACACACACACATATCTGCCGGTATCAACCTTACCAGGGAATTTGGGTTTATCTGCTCTGGAGACCAAATACGATATGACGAGTGTTTACTTGCAATCACTCTTCCTAGATCTCTAAGATGGTCATGCATCCTTATCTTATCTGCATAGTAGGAGCTTTGCCCAGGGTAGACTGTTTGAGGGACCAGCTCCACAAGACATTTATTTACAAGTGTTTCTAAACCATTTGCACCACTCCAACCTGATCCATCCCACACTGCTATGGCCCTGCTTTTATTTTCTCCAATTAGAAAACATGCCACGTCCAAGAACATCTCTTTCTCTTCCTCATCAAGTGCATCATAACTAACTTGTAGCCTCTGTTTGATGTCGGTAGGCAATATTCTTGATAGTTTTTTCAATTGGGATTTCCAGTTATATTTGGAGTTGATGCCATATAACTGTCCCCCAAATACCTTCAGTGACAGAGGCAAACCATTACCTGCCTTTAGGAATTTTTCAACTAGAGATTTAAATCCAGGTGGTGGGGAGGGCTGCAAGAAGGCGTGCCAGCAGAAGAGCTTCTCAGCGTATGACCTGTTGAGTCCTGGCATTTTATAAATACATGTGAGACCCCATGAAATAAGAACTCCCAATTCCCGTGTTGTGACAATGACAATGCTTTGGGATCCAAGATTGTCTTTATTTGGCAACAGGGTGTTCAGGTGGTCGATGTGATCAACGTCATCCAAAACTATAAGCACCCGATGAGAGACCAATCGATTTGCAAGAATGGCCTTGCCTTCATCTACATGATCAAATGGCAAACGATTGACACCAAGGTCCCTCAGAAGCTTTTTCTGCTTTTTCACTAGAGCATTCCTTGATGCTGCATCTCGCACATCAAAAACAAAGCTGCATCTCTCGAAGTATGAAAAGTTCCTGTTGAATAGCTCTTTGGCCAGTGTGGTCTTACCACTACCTCCCATTCCCACGATCCCCGTAATCTGCACTCTCTCTTTACTTGCAACAGATTGGAAGCCTTGTACAAGCTCATCCAATCCCTGCGGATGCTCTGCTACTGGCAATGATACCGATTTCAAGACTTTGATTACACAATTCGTAATATTTTTCAAAACTCTGCCCTCATCCCTGACATTTTGAATCCAAATTTTCAAATAAAATAAAAACATTATATTCTGCTTAAATAGTGTCGACAAACTAGAATCTAAATATATTCAATAGAAAAGATTTCAGACTAAGCATGGAAGAAAAATACAAAACTTGTTAAGAGATATGTGATAAAAGGCCATGTCTTTAAGGATTTAGTTATGTGGATTTAGGACTCTCTCTTTAAAGAAAATATATAAAATAGCTATACAACTGATGTTAAGAATACAGTTGGATTAGGTTAGTGATAGAACAGTTCGATTGAGTCTTCTAGGAAGAGTGCCTAAACTTAAATATAGGATGCCCTGTTCTTGGTTGGAAAGATAAATTGTAAAGATTGTACAGCTCGGTTTTTTTATTCTACAATTACTTATGCTTTGAGTTTGCAAGTGATACATACTCATTATTGTTAACCTGGTAGCCGGAATAGAATGACATGTTGTAGAGTGCCCTTTTCCAGTCGTCAAGCTTTCCTGGGGAGTATTTTCCTTTCTTACAATGCTCTGAAAAGGCATTAGCATACGTACCTTCTCCTCGATCAATCCATCTGAGGTCAGAGGGCTCAACATGATAGAAAATAGGAATGATTTTAGCACCAGTTTTGAGCATGAAGGATAGCTCAGCCAAACACCAGGGGGATTGAGCATAGTTGGGAGAAAAAATGGCAATGTGAAGGGTAGCACTAGTTATGGCTCGCTGTATTTCTGCTGGCATGACATCACCAGGCTCAAGAGCTTCCACATCAAGAAACACATGCAATCCCATGGAATGAAGTTTATGGTAGATGGCAGCAGCTAATGTGTGTTTGACATCACTCCCACGATGATTAATAAATATATCGCAGGGCTCTGTTGAGGTAGATTCATAGCAAGGTGCAATTTCATCAAAAGCATTTTCTTGCTGAGATTGATGTTGCTTGGATGTGGAAGAGGAAGCCATTCCCTTTGTGAGAAACTCAAAGGAACGCTGATTAGAGGAAGCAGAGGCGTTCCGGTTACTGTGAAGCAAAGGATTCCAGAGGTAAATAGACACAATTAGTCCTAGGGAAGTCTAGTAATATATAGTGCAGAAGATAATTCCTGATATAAATTAGTCGAAGTCAGAAAAGATTTTTTTCTCAGATGTAAATCAAGACACGACACCTGCGGAAGAGAATGAGTCAAGCCAGGAAAATTGTTGCAGACGAGACTTTCCCATATGCAAATTAATCCAAGTGAAGTCAGCAATCCCGTTGAAGAAAATTTTCGAGACCCGAACAAATCAATCAATCAATCAACAAAACGTGTCTTCACGCATTCAGCATAGACAGAGACAACTGCACTTATAAAGACTTGCAAGCTTTTATAACATTATATAAGAGGGGCCCAAATTTCTGGCCGGCTAGTGTAAATTCAAATTTGCCCATCCTTTTTTATGTTTGTTTTTGAAAGAAATTTCTTGGCAATGAATGTTGCGGGTCCATGCAGGGAAGATCTCGTCATTGCTTTATCCAATTCACACGCTTAAAGCCACCAGTAAAATAGGAAAAGCAAAGCTCCTGTTCAGACTTCATCAAGGGAATAATGTTGTTTATGATATTAGCTATCTTAAAAAAACTATTAAAGATCATTACACTTATTTTTGATAGATTTTTTAAAGAAAGGTAGGAGACAAAAAGTAATCAGATTATTATCAGATTTTTAATTTAATCGACTTTCAAAAAGTGGGAGAAATTTAGTTGTCAAGTTATTAGATTTTTACTAGGTCAGCTTTGACAAATATATCTTTAATAATTTTACTAGAAAAATATATTAAAGATCATTAAACTAATTTTTGATAGATATTTTTAAAGAAAACCAGGAGACAAGTTATCAGATTATTTTTAGATTTCTAAGTTGATGTACTTTTGAAAAGTGTGAGAAATTAAGTAGTCTAGTTATTAGATTTTTTTGGGTCAAATTATTAGATTTTTACTAGGTCAGATCTTTAACAAATATATCTTTAATAATTCTACTAGATTATTAGGTTTAGTCTCTTTATTAGATTATTAAAGTTATTTATAATATTAGTTTAGTTTAAAAACATTTTGTATTAAAGATTATTAGGCTTTCCATCTTAGATGTGAAACAAGTAGATGGCCTATCATGGAAAAATAGTGGGAGGAAAGATCTACTTATTCTACAACAAAGACAAACTTTCTAACTGGTATTTCATCATAGAATGTGTAACATATGAAGATTTTTTAAAACAATTTGAAGATACTTGGAAAGGTGGATAGCCTAAGAGCTCTTTGAGGAGACAAAGCTTCATAAGTCTACAAATTTCTTAGTTAAAATTTATACTAAAAGAGTTGACATAGAAAGATTTCTCAATATAAATAAATTTTAAATTAAAAATAATTAAGACACTACCCCTTGGGATGGTAACATCCTTCGTGAATGGAAAAGACTAATAGTCCCAACACAATGGGGATCAATCAAGAAAGATCCACTTACGATTGACCGGTCTGAACTCTATTGGCAACTTCCATCATTAGGCATTCTTAAGCTCAATTTCAATGGGGTTTCAAGGGGAAACCCAAACAAGTTGGGCTTGGGGGCATGTATTCAAGACTGTCAGGGTAATGTTCTAGCACTTATAGCCTCTTCCTTACCTAAAGGAACCAATAATATTGCAGAAACACATGCTTTTCATTGGCCTAATACTTGTCAAGAAGGGTGGGTACAATTGTCTGCACATTGAAGGAGATTCTTTGGTCATCATTAAAGCTTGCATCGAAAGACAAACACATTCATGGAAACTTAGTTATATTCTAAATCAAATTTGGAGATTACTAGATCAATATCAAGAAGTGTATCTTTCACACACTTTAGGAAGGGAATAAAGTTGTTGACCTATTGTCAAACCTAGGATGACACAGGGTAGTAACATCAACATTAAACCTAGACCATTTCATTGCAGAGAATGTTGAACTTCAAACATTGGTTGATGCAAAGAAAGGTTTATGTAGTTATTGAATACTAGACTGCAGTCAAGTTGTGTAGTGGAAAATATTAAAAGTGTTCACACATCAGTCAAGTTTGTTATTAGTGACATACACTTATTCAGATTGTAAGTATGATGCAGGAGCATCCAGAGGTATAAGGGCAATCCTGTATCACCCAAAAAAAAGTACTTAGACTTAGTTTCTATTTCATGTGTTTTCATTTTTGGATACCCATTTGGGTCAAATAAAGGTTCCAACTCTCATAGTTCCACTATTAGTGTTTTGGGTTAAAGTTTTTAATCACATTGGGATACATGTAAATGTCGAAAAAATAGGAGTATGTAATTGAGCCATCATTTTGGTGAAATAGAAGGTTTAAATTGGTCAGATGATTGTAATTATAATTTAGAGCATTCCAAAAAAAGAATCAGGTCAAAAGGCCCCACAGTTTGAAAGTTATTGCAGTTTTTCAGTTTCTGGAGACCTCCTAAGAATGCTTCAAAGTTAGGTTAGGGGCATTAAATAACCTTGAATAGGGCTGAAAAATGGGCGATGAGTAAAGCTTATAGAGCACTTCGAGAGCTTTCCAGAAATGTAAACAGTTCATCAATCGAAGCTACGGTTCAAAAGTTATGCCTTCCGAAAGTTCGATTACCGTTTTTGGATTCTTCTAATTTAGTCCCAACTTCCAATGTGACTTCTAGAGCCTTCTATTTGGTCAGTGGATGCCAACTAGAACTTTCTAGAATGTATTCCTAATCCTTAACCCTCCAAAGTCTATTTAAGGACATTTCTGGCATTGTAAAAGGCAGTTCGAAGTGGAGTTTGAGAGGAGGTACTGAGAGAAGAATTTATCTCCAGATTTATGCTATTGTAAGCCCATAGGGCATGTTTTGGAGTCAGTTTCTCTGCACTAAGTGTACTAGCATATTTTTATAGTTAATAAAATTTTCCCTTTCCTATTGTGTCCATTTTGTGCTTGGGTCGTGACACCATCAAAGTATCTACCGAGTTTATTGTATAGTTAATATTGTTAACCAAGCATTTTAGTGTGTGTTGAGCAGTTATAGCTAGTGTGAAGATCAGAAGTGTAAATCGAGCATTTCAATGTATGATGAGTTTACCAATGTAAATTGAGCTGTGGAGTGCTTACCAAGTTTGTAGTTAATGTGATGCGAGTCTAGTGTTAACCGAGCTACTCAATGTTAACCAATTGATTCAGTTTATATTGAGTTCGTAGAGGAAGCATTGACTGAGTCACATAGTGTAAATCAAGCGATTCATTTTATATGTTGAGTTTCATAGTATTCACTGAGGCACTAGTGAAAACCAAGTTCAAGACTACTTGGAAGTGATCAGTATGGACCGAGCTTCTACATTTATCAAGTGCATGACGATGTTGAGCATTGACAATGGATATCTAGCATCAGAACCTTATCGAGTCAGTCTTCAAAATTTGAGTGTCTACATTTGAGCCAACTTTGTAATATTTGTGTAAACTTGTATTGTGGCTTACTTTTTAATTGTATAATTGAATTGGTATATATGTAATGAATTGTATCATATCCAAGTGTGAAAGTGAATGCAATGTAATTGAATGCAATGTAATTGAATGTAATCATAGAAGAGTAGAAAGAGTGAATTACAAAGGCTATAGCAGTATAAGGAGCAAAAAAGACATATCCATCACAGCAAGGTGATTTGTACATACAAGAATATCATTCAGCAAACCAAGTTGCAGATCAGAGATCAACTATTGCTTCATCCTAATAGGTGGATCAGTGAAATCCTTTAACAAGGTAGACCTAATAGTCTTTTACATATCTCTTTACCAAGTGCACACTTCATTGTATGTTTGTAAATCCTTTAACAAGGTGGGCCTAGTAGTCCTTACTGCTCTTAACATGGCAGATCATCAAAAGTGATCAATGTAAGCCTTAATAGGCCAACTTTATACCGCAGTAATAAAATTTGTTGGTATCATCCCCACCCCAATTTTACTTTCTATTTGGAAGGTTTTTTGGTCACCAAATCTATGTGTCAAAATGTTATGTAGGCTTTCCTGTTTTTAGTTTCTTATGCATGCAATTAAATCAGAATATATGCAAAGGTTTAAATTGGATAATTGAGACAAAAGTTTCAAAGTTAATGATTCACCCCTCCCCTCTCAGTAACTTAGTTTTTTCTTAATATTTCCAACAATTGGTATCAGAGCATTTTGGTTCTCAAAGAAATTTTAACAACTTGAGCAAAGATCAAAGACCAGGGAGATATTCAGACTTGACAAGTCTATTGAAAATGAGAAGCTGGATTTGGAAATGGTCATTGCACAACTCAAGAAAGAAAAGGAGTAACTCTCTCAATCCTTGAAAAGAAGAAAAGATCTCGCAATTCAAATGAATGATCATCTTTATGCTGAAGAAATAATTGAAGATTTTCATCCATTAAGAAACTTAGATGAAGTAAATAAAGCAATCAAAGAACTCTTGGAAAAGAATGGTTCACTACAAGAAGAAGTGAGAAAACTAAAAAGAGAGCAAGAAATTCAGTCAGTGAATTTATGTGAAGTCATGGAAGAGAAAAACAAGATAAAAGCATAAATAGAAGGAGAAGATAATGAGATTCAGCATCTATGCCTTCAACAGACTAACTTCATTAATCAACTCACCAATACAAATGAAGAAATCATGAACCTGAGATTTGAGAATGAAAGATTACAGAATGACCTAAACTCTGAAAGGCAAATCAATGAAAGAATGATGAAATCCCAAGTAGACATGAATCAATTGAATGAGAAAAATATTTATAGAAAAAAAGGAAAAGCGGGAATTGGATACAAAGAAGAAGGTGAATCTTCCAAACATGGAGCTCAAAAGAATCAATGACCTACTTGCAATCAATGTGGTAAGATAGGTCATACATCAAACAAATGTTGGAACAATGGAAAAGGAAAATTTAATGGTAAGTGCTTCAATTGCAACTAGCATGGTCATAGGGCTAATGAATGAAAAGAGAAACAAAGATTTGAAGGCATGGCACAAATGTAAGAAACATGGACAGAAGTCATCAGAATACAAAACCAAGATATTGATTCTAGTAGAACAAATTATGAAAGCTATATTTGGTTGGGACTATAACACCCAGTGCAGATGTCATTACTGTGGAGAATTTGGACACATTGGAATGAATTGTGTAAAACATCATATGAGGAAAATAGATACCACTAAAAGATGTTTCATTTGTACAGAACTTGGTCACATTGCCAAGAAATGTATGAATACTAGAAGGATAGAAGATGAAAAGAAGGCAAAGGATGATAACATCTAAAAATAGATGAGACAAAAATGGGTTCTAAAGTCTACTAAGAATGCAAGTCTAAGAAATAATGATCAAGTCACTCAAGAATAGGGTGACTCTACCATTTCTACTTAAGTTCTCAAAGGAGAATTGGAACTAGGTTGTCAAAGAAGACATTCAAATCAGTTCCAGTTGAAAGGAAAAAAGATCCATATCTGTATTCAAGATACAAAGGGATCATTGAGTAAAAGGGTACCAATTACTACTGAGTTACCTTCATTACCAAGTGAGGTTGGGTCACAAACTCTACTGAGTGAGGTCAGGAGTAACTAAACTTTATGTGGTTACCGAATGATGGAAGACTCTATTGAGTAATCAATGCAAACAAATGGATGATAGTCCATCTAATCAATCTACTCTTCATACCAAGAATTTATGAGGAAATTTGATAAAAGGAAGGAAATCAAAGTCATTCTTACCATGAATTTTTGAGAGTGAATTGTGTAGAGAAATCTTCAAGTGCATTCAAGTGATTTGAGCGAATTACTATGGAAGGATTTTGAATTCTCTCAAACCCTATTGAGTGAAGATGGCATCCAACAACAACAAGGAAACAAGAGGATCAAATATGTTGGTTTGTGGAGTGGAATGGAAAGCACCGAACTTCAATCTCACCCCCACAATTGCCAAAACCCTAGATATGAGTGGTGTGTAGTTGCAACTTCCTCCAAAGCTACTATTAATTAATGACATTCATTCTCATTTTAAGTGCATGATTCAATATAAAAGTACTTTGGAAATGGACAAATCCCTAGAAAAGTTGTGTGTAAATGGCATTTTGAAACACGAGCATCAAGACCTCGAAACTAAAGGATTAACCCATATTCCTCACACGCCCCATGATTTTCAAGTAAAGTGGATTAGGTTTATTCTCGATTGAGTGCATAATGGGCAGTTGTGGTTGGAGTAGCCAATTTTGATAACAAAGAAGATGATTCATAGAATCACTAGTCTTCCAATGTTGGCCAAAGCCAAGACAACTAAAACCCTAGGTCAGGTTAAACTAGAAAAGAAAACCCTAGTAGAATGGGATGGTAGAGGAATAAAGATTAGCAATGTCACAGACATGGAATTGAAATTCAAAATTCACATTATTGCACACAAGATTTATAGTTCTAGTAGATTAAATAGTGTGTCATGTGAAGCAGTTGACCTAGCATACAAGGTAGTCAAGAATAATCTTGTGTCATGTGAAGCAGTTGACCTAGCATACAAGGTAGTCAAGAATAATCTTTCTCTTGACCGTTCGAGCTATTGTTGATTCAGCTCAACAAGAACATGGAGAGCCTCATAACATCTAAGAACAACCTATGTAATTTTGGCTCCCTATTGATATATCTATTCTTCTATGTTCAAAAATTCTTCCCTTCAAAAGGTACTATTATATAGAGAAAAGATGTGCCAGTACTTTACTGGATCAATGAGTACATTGCTGAGATGGGAGAGAATTATAATAGTATCATGGACAATTATTTTGATGCATTTAAAGAGAAAATGAATAATAGATTCAATATCCCCAAAAATTTAGTTGAAGATTACAATGATGATGATCAAGAAAAGGATGAAGAAGGGGATGATGAACAAACAATACATTTTGTTACTATTGACTATGAAGAGTATAAAGAGAAAGAGGCTATCGAGGAAGGAACACGAGATGATGGGGAAATTGATCTAGTTAAGATTGCTGCAATAGTTATTGCAACACTTCCTCACTCTCCAAGCAAGTTATTAACAACATCAAGCACAAACAAAAGCCTTGGAAGGATTGATTGTGACCACCAATAACAACACAAACATCCAATCAATCTTTGCACTAGTTCAACTTAGCACATCATTGATTGAAGTGACCTCCACTTCATCTACTGAGTTGCAAACACTTCCCTCTTCTACCATGTTGGAAAAAACAATTTTGGACACATCTTTGATTGACACATCAGTTTTGAATACATCAATTTTGGATACTATAGGTACTTCTACTAGCATTTCTACAATAAGTGCAGTATCAATTTTTGCACCTAGTCCTATTATGTCTAAAATTGTTTTTATTCCTAGTAAGCAAGAAATAAGTGCAAGGATAGTTGAGACCAAGTCTCAACAAAGCACAAAGTTTTTGAGCCAAGAAAAAGAAAAGGAGAGGAGATAAAACTAGATGAGAAAATTGTAATCCCAAATTGGGACATTTCCAAGCTTAATCTAGAACAAATGCAGACATTTGGTGAGCTTCTCCAAAAGAAAGCCAAGCAACAGAGGCTAAGAGAAGAAAGGGATAAAGAACTCAAAATTATTGAGAATGCCAAGAATATTTTGTTAGAGACTATGGGAATAGAGGTTGGCTCTTCACAATTTTTTTTGCATCAGTTGACAAAGTTAGTACAAAAGTTTAATGAAGATATAGATGGACATGATAAGTTATTACAGAAGGCAGAAAAGAAGTTTGAAAATAAAGTAGTAGAGCACATTACTCAATAGATTGCCATTTATCAAATAGAACTTTCTACAATTTTGGGCTCTCTGGAAACATCTTGTACTAATGTATCATCACTTTTTAGTAATTTATGTGATGTTTCCAATTTTACTAAAGAAATAAAGGACAAATTGTCCAAGATTGATGAAGATCTAAAGGCAGGTGCTCAATAGTTGCAGCTTGGCCCAAGTTCAAGCTCTACTCATTTCAAGAAGATAAGATTTTCAACAGATATTCAGGTAGAACTGCTTAGAGAAGAAGCAAGAATCAGATCTACATTGGTAGATATTCAAAATATGATTCTCCCCAACATGGATGCGCTACAAAAGCATATTTCTCATGCAAAAATTCTCATCCATGGCAACAATTTCTCCATAGCAGACCACACGATTGAGTTGTCAAAAGAAGTGCATTGCACTACACACAAGTAAGGTCGTGCAGGATAATTGGGACAAGAACTTGGTAATCATTCTCAAGGTACATTTAGATTTCTTTTCTCATCTTGGCATTACTCTATAAATATATAGAATAATTCTTTGGCATTAATGTCAAAAAGAGGGAGAAATATGTATAAAAATGTATAAAGATGTATAGTTGTTAAAGGGGGAGATAGATGAATAAGTTGTAAAAACAATGGGGGAAAAAGATATGAAAGAAGAATGCACAACATGTACAGTAAGCATATATTTTATATAGCAAGGAAATGTATAGTATACTTACAAAACCAATTTTGAAAAATCTCAAAAACAATATACTCTACTGAGCTAAGAATCACAAAGTGATGAATAAAAGTATTAAAGAAAATTTTTTGAATTCAGTTTTGGCTGATAAGTATTTTTGTCACTAATGCCAAAGAGGGAGATTGTTGACACATCAGTCAAGTTTTTTATTAGTGACATATACTTATTTAGATTGTAAGTATCTACCAAGTTTATTGTACGATTAACAATGTTAACCAAGCATTTCAATGTGTGCCAATTAATTATAGCTAGTGTGAAGATCAAAAATCTAAACTGATCATTTCAATGTATGATGAGTTTACCAATGTAAACCAAGCAGTGTAGTGCTTACCAAGTTCATAGTCAATGTGATGTGAGTCCAGTGTTAACTAAGCTACTCAATGTTAACCAAGTGATTTAGTTTATACTAAGCTTGTAGAGGAAGCATTGATCAAGTCACACAGTGTGAATCAAGCGATTCAATTTATATGCCAAGTTTCACAGTATTCACTGAGTCACTAGTGCAAATTGAGTTCAAAACTATTTGGAATTGATCAGTATGGACCGAGCTTCTATGTTTACCCAAGTGCATGAAGATGTCGAGCATTGACAATGGGTGTCGAGTATCAAAACCTCACTGAGTCAGTCTTCAAAACCCAATTGTCAACATTTGCGCCGACTTTGTAATATTTTTGTATACTTGTATTGTGGCCGACTTTGTAATTGTATAATTTGATTGGTATATATGTAATGAATTGCATCATATCCAAGTGTGAAAGTGAATGCAATGTAATCAATTTTAATTAGATAAGAGTAGGAAGACTGAATTACAAAGGCTACAACAGTATAAGGAGCAATAAAGACATATCCATCACAACAAGGTGAATTGTATATAAAGGAATCTCATTCAACAAACCAAGTTGCAAATGAGAGATCAACTACTACTTCATCCTAACAGGTGGATTAGTCAAATCCTTTAACAAGGTAGACCTAATAGTCTTTTGCAAATCTCTTTAATATCGAGTACATACTTCATTGTATGTTTGTAAATCCTTTATCAAGGTGGACCTAGCAGTCCTTATTGCTCCTAATAGGGTAGATCATCAGAAGTGATCAATGTAAGCCTTAATAGGCCAAGTTTATATTATAGTAATAAAGATTTTGGGTATCATCCCCACCCTAGTTTTACTTTCTATTTGGAAGGTTTTTGGGTCACCAAATCTATGTGTCAAAGTGTTATGTATGCTTTCATGCTTTCAATTTCTTATGCATGCAATTAGATCAAAACATATGTAAAGGTTTAAATTGGATAATTGAGATAAAAGTTTCAAAGTTACTAATTCACCCCTCCCCTCTTAGTAACTCAAGAATTCTTAATATTTCCAACAAAAAGGTTCTTTGGAAGTACAATTTTCCACCCAACAATTGTCATTCTCCTTACTCACTGATTGTCATTCCTTGTGTTCAGTATCCGTAGGGATGAGTGGAGTCCTTCGCATGTATTACTTATGTAAATATTTGATACTCTGAAGTTTTATCATGAGCTAGGATATCAACTTTTCTTTTTTATTCTTTCTCGATTGAACTCTTGAATCAGTTTATTAATATATATTATATTCAGTGGCTCAACTACTTTTTCCTTTAAAAAATAAAATAATAATTAAGACATAAAAAAAAAACAATATGTGGTTCATACTTATCAAAAAAAATATACAAATATAGCTCACAAGCATTACCCTTAGTTTCAGTATGACACATTTGAATCTATTGGAAATAATATCATATTGTTAGATTTTGGTTTCAGCTTAGTTGGAGACAATAGATATGAAGAATCTTTAAGGTTCTAAAAGTAATTTAACTAATCACACAATGCTTATTCTTAGAAATCATTCAATTTCGGGCATTTGTATAGGCCCCATTGTTTAAGCTATAGAATCTTTAAAGTTAACTCTTGTCATCTTAATATCAAAATAGTTACTAAATTTTCTTTATTAAGGATCAAGGATATATTTATTCAAACATTGTATACTAATGTTTTAGTGCTTCTCAACAAAAAATTTCTTAGTATATAAGCATTAATAGGCATTGAAACCATTTACCAACTTCAGTTATTACAAAATGTATCAAAAATAAAATCCCTACAACCCATTTAAAAAGTTTATACATGCAATTGGGAGTAGATTTACAAAAATAATTATTGATCAAAACTTTCAAAAATGATAAATGCAAGTACAAATAATTAACAACATTAGTTCTCAAATTTATGATGAAGTGTGTGTAGTGTGTACAACATCTTAGAATAATATTTTTCAAACTCAAATATCAAAGTTGATGAAAAACCTAGGTCAAAGTAAATTTCTCAACCATCTTGGAACTTGCTAAAATGTAGAGCAACAAGTTTGATTGAATGACGAGGTAGCTAGAAATTTCTCAATGCTATGTAGTCGTAGCTTAACAACCAAAACCAAAAATAAATATTGAAAATTATTTTTAAAAATCATCAATACCATTTTTTAAAATTTCATAGGTAGTTTTAAATCTTTTTTTTCCTATCAACTAGATGTCTAGAATAAAAAAAGAAAGAGATACATTTTATGGATATTTTGAATACAAGAAAATAATAAATTTAAATTTTAGATGTAGCTTACATGTTTGGAAAAATAAAGTCAATGTCCCACGTAAAATTATCACAAGATGTAAAATAGAGGAATTGAAAATGCTTTACTATGATTTACAATTCTTCTTTCTTTTGAATTGAAAATGATCTATAATGATTTACAATTTCTTTTTCTTTTTCCTAATTACTTTTACATAATTTTATTTTTTCTTGTAGCAATAAAAATAATTGGTTTCTAATGGAAAATAATATATGAATTTAATTTTAAAAATAAAATAAAAATAAAATGCTATGTTGGTTTGTCAAAGAGGATATGCGAATATTAAGGATGATCATAGATATATTTCTCTTGAAGAAGAAAATGAGCATGAAGCTCTTATTTATACCTTCTAGCATAAAAGGATATTCAAAGTGTTAAAGTTTAGCCTAGGAAAGGGATAAACAACAATTAAAGTAATAGATACAAAAGACACAAGTACTTACCCTGAGAAAAACCTTCCACTTGAAGGGAAATGCCCAACTTTTTTTATTGATAATAAAATGTTTGAGTACAATGGTTCACTTGATACAATTGAATACAAGGTAATCACTAATGTATTAAGACTTTAGAGACTCTTCACATCACTATCAAAGGACTCTTAAATTCAAAAATTAGAAGATTCTTCATATTTCAAAACACATGACTCTTTGCATGACACATCTCTTCATATAATATTATCTCAAACTGGTGACATAATGTAGAGGTATTTTCTCAATAGAAAAATTAGAGATAAAGATCTCTATTGCAACTATAATCTTCAACACATCCTCTTAGCAAGAGAGAGATATTTAGTATGACAGAAACACATTGATGTAACCAAGGATATTAATGATAAACTCTTTTTATATAGACTCTTAACATAACATACTTAACCATAGTTTCTTCATAAGAACACAAAATTAAAGTCATGGAGTCACACATGATTTTCACCATGCTTACTTGCAAAGGGTGGTCCACCATACCTACTTGCAAAGAGTGGAACGAGGGACTTCAATTCAAGCTTATCTCGAAGAAGATTGCATTTCCACCATGACCACTCATGGAGGGTGGTCCACCATGCCTACTCACAGATGGTAGAACAAGAGTTTTTGCCTTACACTTCTCTCACAAAGAACTCATTAACAACGGATTTTACCTCAAAAATCTCCCTCTCAAAGAATTCATTATGGTAATATGTATAAGAATGATTGATCATCAAAATAAGATATTTGATTCCAATTTGACCAAATAAGCTTGCAAATAATTTAGACATCTCCCTTTGTAACATAACCTCCCTCTGAAGTGAAATATAATCACTTTGAATATAATTCAGTTTCATGACTATAAATAATTGTTCCCATTTCAGTGAAGAGAATCAAAGTTGAAAACATAGAGTATTCCTAAATAATCAAGAATACGTATCTCTTTGAAGTCTAATGTAGCACACACAAATGATTGATCTCAATATTGAATAGTAAGTGCATGCCAACATTCATATGGACATAGGAAATAAAGAGAACAATTTCTTTCAATTTGAATTTCTATCTTTTCTATCACTGTGGTTTAAGATGCACATATACCCTTGAACCAAAAATAAGGAGCAAAATAAAAATTATCAAACAATAAAAAAATAGCTGAGACTATTATGGGAAAAAATCTCCTCACAAAGGGAAATGATCCAACCCACTAAACTACATTTTTTTATTCAATTTTTAAAATGCCAAATGTAACAACTTGCTCACTTTAAAGTCTTCAACACATATTGATCACACAATGACTAGAAATAAAGTCCTTGATACATACAATGATATGGAAAAATATGAAACAAAGGATAGAAGTCTTAGAGAAATAGGATTTACAACGATTATTTGAATATGTATTTTAACTTATTCATATGCATAAGTATAAATTCCTCTCATAAGAGGAATTATTTATCACATTATTTATTCATGTTTTTGTTAGTTTACCTATCAAAAAAATTATTGTTTAGATTTATGTCAACTCACATATCAATTTATAAATATTTATGTTTATGCTAATTCCAAACACTACATATTTATGGTAAAAACATATCATATTCATATTGTAAACTAAATATTGAGAAGGTATTGAGTCTAAAATTGTATCTAGTTGATAAACTAACCTTGGGTGGTTCTTGATCCAATGCAGTCACCTTGTCTTGTTTAATTATCTTCTTCTTACCATACTAAAGACTCTACCTTTAGTGATCTTCCATTATAACCACTAAAAATGGTCTAACTACTAACCAATACTTTTCATTGATGGTTCATATATGTATAGATGGATAGATGGATAGATAGATGGATTGATAGATGGATTGATGTATATATGTATGTATGATGGAGAGAGAGAGAGAGAGAGAGAGAGAGAGAGAGAGAGAGAGAGAGAGAGAGAGAGAGAGAGAGAGAGAGAGAGAGAGAGAGAGAGAGAGAGAGAGAGAGCATCCTTCACCCCCAAGAAACCCTACAATTCTATGGGGCTCGCTTCTCAACCATTTTGATGAGGAGGGAGCACATTTTTCTAGAGCATGTTATGTATATAGTCAACATCAGATTCTATACATAACATAGGTGGGAGTTAACTAGTTCACTTTCTACCTCTACACAAATGCACTAGCCTTACTATTCTAATGGGCTCATTATTGATAATTGAACCTACCTCCCAACAACTATAAGTAGGAGGGCCCTAAAATTCTATGGCTCCCTATTAGTTGAGCTGGACTAGTGAAATGTTGCCTATAGTTCATGGTCCAATAATAGTATAGGTACATTAATGCTTTAGCATTGGATGGATAGAGTGATTCTCTTGCAAAAAACTCACACTACCATTATTGATGTTCTTTCGACAAACAACTTTAGGTAGGTCTTGTCTAGGCCATCCTTAACCCCCTTCCCAAATTTGTTCCAAGGCAAGAATCCGACACGCACACAATTGTCATTAATGCACTTGAAGAGGGTGCATGTATGAATAAAATTGTGGGTTGGCCTTCAAAGTTAGGTAACTTTTGAACATATATAATAGGGCGCCTCATTCCTATAGATTGATTAGATTGTTATTTTGCATGCACCCTAACAACACTAGCTGAGCAAGCTAAACTTAAACACAATGGAGGATGATAACTTCATGCCATAGATAATAGTTAGTTGATGGTATGTAGCAACATTCCTCTAAGGCTGAACCCCTTAGTACAATAAAATAGTCAAGGGTGTGACCCTTCAGATGCAAAGAATATTAGGCCAATCTAGGTAGTTCTCACAACAATATCTGACTATTAATTATCATAGTTTGCAATCTTATTTTTCTTATAATTTTGCGTCTCACATTGATGATTTGGGTATTAATTATAATTTGAGCATTGGATAAAATGTTATTTTGCTTGTGTATTCCCCTTTCCTAAATTGTCATTATAATTTTTTGATTATAATAACTATTATTCTTGTTTGATTCCTATATTCTCCATTCTCAATCTTTCTCCCTAATCGATGCCAATCTTGTCTTGATTCAAGTGATATTTATAAGGTTTCACTAAGTTTTCTATAGTTTCTCTCTGAACGGTCTCACTCTAGTGTGTTTGTGAGAGGATTGATTACTTACCTTTTTTTGGTCCTCTTCCCCTATTAAGATTACATGCCAACCCATTATTATAGTACATTCTATTTAAATGGAACAAATTGCAACCCTTGCATACAACCATTTGTTTGTTAATCAATTATTTCTTCATTACATCCATTATAATAATTTATATGTACATAAGGATATATATTTGATTATTAACAGTATTAGTGATAACATTTCTCTTAATTTAGATTAATATTATATTAATCGATATATTAATATTGATCGATACTCCAGTAACATTGTTATTTAATATTATATTTATTTATAGTTTTTAGATGATGATAAATGTGTAATATGACAATTATGGCTCATAATATTTTAATTTCATGTCATAATATTATAGATTGTCTTAATGATATATCATATTTTATCTTAATGATAATAATTTTTTCTAATAATAGATTTATTGTATATATGTTTGGGTAGCATTGTAGTTTTGATATATTATTCTTATATATTAAATATTGTAATATTTTAATTTCATAATCATTATCTAAGGGTCATGAAAAATGTAATATTACAAAGAAAACTCTCTCTCTCTCTCTCTCTCTCTCTCTCTCTCTCTCACACACACACACACACACACACACACACACACACACACACATTATACATATAGAAATGAAAGACTCTTCCTATCACAATTGAATGTCTCTTCACTTTTCAAATACAAGTCTCTTCATGTTTCCAAACACATTATTCTTCACAAGGACTCTGGGGGAGTCATTGTGCTCTTCACTATGAATGAGTGTTAACTACATAGAAAACATGTTAGGCAAATCATAATCCATATCAATATTTTCACTAACATGTGCATTAGAATCATCATCAAGGGTATCTTCCATATTGAGATCAATAGAATATAAATTTTGAATGGAATGATCATGCTTATCCATTTTTATATTATTACTATAATCAAATTCATCTAAAGGCTTAAGCATGGGTTGATCAAAGGAAAGTAAAGGTTTGAGAAGAAGTAGTCTAAGAAGCAAGAGTGTGGTCTTTGGCCTTAGGTTGATGGCTCTTGTGATGTTGATGAGCATATTGGTTGTGAATGGTTTTACTAGATAAATTTAAAAGATTAGGATCAATGGTCATAGGTTCAAAGGAGGGAATAAATCCACATTGAGGAATGATATACATATGACTAAGTAGGGTAGGTGAGACAACTATAGGAGAATCAGTTATCCAACTACTATCACAATTATTAACCTTAATAAAACTTAACCATATGAGAAATATATAATTAGAAACCATAACAAGATACTCATGCACAATAACACTAAATATGTTAACTAGGGAAACCCTTGATCAAAGGGAAAATCCCAGTGGGGATGATACCCACAAGATGATGTACTAATATAAATTTTCCTTGTTAGAGGATAGACCTTGTTACGAGTCTATGAAAACATTTAGTACATATTAGTCCTTGTTAGTAGACTTTGAATCTTTGTTAGGAGATGTGCCAACCCTATTAAGATTTATGGAAGGTAGATGGACCCACTATCCAAACAAATTCAGGGGTAAGACCAATGAACCCACTGTCCAAATGATCTCTATATTATTCCTTGTAGAATAATAGAATTTTACTATACTACTCCTTCATCTTTCTCTATCCTATCAATAATACTTCTGCTCCTTTTGATATTGTTACCGAATCACAAACTTTGCATCCAATAATCCCTTGGATCCCTTACTCACATTTACCAAATACTCTACTCTTATTTCACACTTCACACTTGATACTAAACACATGCTCTACAATCAAGGAAAACATCTTTCCTTATATTGTATCTTCAAAATAATTCCTTGAGTTAGCCTCGATGCTTTTCCAATTAATTATTTCATAAAAATAATAGCAATGTTGGCTCACATTCTCTACAACTTCTCACATGTGCAACACTGGGGCTTGTGCACTTACTGACATCACCATTAGACTATCTACTATCACTATCGAACTACACATCTCCAGATTATATCTTTATTAGAAGATGGAATGCAATCTTTAGAAATTTCTTAACAATTACTCTCTCTATATTGTTCTTTGTAAATCACTTCCAACTTCTACATAACTTTGACTCATGTTACACACATTTAACCTCATCATCAGGACATAATGTGGAACAAGTCCTTAATTGTGCATCAGTGGAACATTAAACCTCTTTTTGTACAACCTTGATCTCTATCTTCTACTCTACTAGTCTTCACAAACTTACTGCTATGTTGACATTAATGACAAACATAGTCATGAATGCAATATGTCAATATTGCCACATGATCACCAATGCTTCAAATACTCCCCCAAAGGAATACCATCAACAATCATGCTAACAATCTCCCCCTTTGGCATTGATGGCAACATAGATGAAAAAAATACCTAAGTTCCAAGAATACCAAACAATACTTTGTTGCTATTGCTGCTACTATTCTCATATTTTCAAATCCTCTTCATCAACCAAATCTAAAATCCTTTGGAACACTACTCCATTCTACATCTTCTAGACTAGTATCATGAGTTGTTCACTAAGAAATTTCTTAGCTTCTCCCCCATTCAATGGTAATCTTATCTTCCGCTTTGGCTTTAATAGCTCTTTATGCTACATATCTCCCCCATTGAGATATTCCTTGTCTTTTACATGAATCTTTTTAAATATCCCTAATAACTATCTTCCCCCCATACATATTGTATAGTGGAAAATATGGATGAATAGTGTTTACAATAATGCACATGAAAGAGACCCTAAACCCATATTTTACACATACATATAGATTCTTATGATATGAGATGTAAATATGGAAATGCTAGTATTGAAATGAAGAAATAAAGGTACTTACCTCTAGAAAGGATTTAGCTAAAAACCCTATCAGACAATTTCAAAAACTATTGATTTTGACAATCTTAGACTAAAATTGCAAGATCTACAAAACCCAGAAATCATTTTCTTTTCTGAGGTTAGGCCGACCTTGACCTAGGTAGACAAAGACAACCTTGATGCTAGAAAGTCAATCTGGCCCCCAAAAAATTGACCTTGACCCCAAAAAGTTGACCTTGACCCAAAAAGTTGATGTTGACCTGTATTTCTCTAACAAATATTTTATTCATAGATTTTGAAAGTTTGCCAAAAAGGGTAGTCAAATCTACACTTGTATTCATTGTTCCACACCTATAGCTACAAGGATGGGGGGTTTGCCTTGGTCAAACCCCAGTTTGGAATCAACCTTGAAATCTAATTGAAATTGCAATATGTATAAACAAAGAACATAGAATTGTTCACCTTGCTTATGTTGAAATCCTTGAATCCACAAGTATGGATGCTCCAAATGAATGTAGAATAGGATATAGGATGTCTCAAATCAATTGTCTTAGATCTTCAACACCAATCTTGAATTTATCTTGAATTAGAAAGAGGCTTGAATGGAAATGGATGAATCTTCAACAAGAGGGCTCCATAAAGCTTGAATCCTTCAATGGCTACTAATGGATCTCCTTGATGAATTGAATTCTTGAAGATGGATGCTTGAATGCTTACTTGAACTTAAGAGTGGATTCTTGATAATTGATTCATCTAAATGGAATGGCAAGATAATGGATGGATAAAATGAGAGGAGGTTTCCTTATATAGTGATCTAGAGTACAAACTTCTAAAGAGATCGATATTGGAGATTTGAACTCCAATTAATCTTAACCCCTAGACATAGATGTAGATTAAATGCATTTTAAGAGTTTACCATTTTGGGGACCAAAATAGCTAACCCAGAAGTGGGAAAACAATTCTTTCCAAAACCTGACATTTGAAAATCATGGAACCTTGAAATTTGAACCTAGGTTCAGTGATGAGGTCAACCCTACCCTAGCTTAGGGTTGAGGTAATCCTTGACCTAAGTTAGGGTCAAGGCCGACCTTGACCTAAAAGGTCATCCTTGACTCAAAAGTCAAGAATCTTAGGATTTTAGTCTAGAATGCCAAAAAAGTGCAGAAAGAAAGTGGAAAAGGGGAAAAAACCAAATTGAAGTCAAAGAACCATTCAAGGCACTTGACATGACCCCAAATCACCTACTCGGAGGGCTAAACACTCTTAACATGGAAGTGCTTTGATTTAAGATGATACACATACTTAGGATCAAAGGTGAGTCATTTTAAAAAGGATAGTCCTAATTTTGATGGATTTAACTATGACATATGGAAAGAGAAGAAGAAGAATCATCTATTGTGTACGGGTCTAGGATAATGGATTTTGATGAAAGATGGAAAAAAATATTGGAAGAAGAAAATCTTGAACAATGTAGTGAAGTAGAGAGAGATATGTTCATGTGCACTATGAGAGCTAGAGAAGGTTTATTGACATCTCTTCCTGAGAATGAATACAGTCAGGTAAAATATTTGAAAACATCCCATCTAATTTGGAAAGCATTAGAATCTACTTTTGAAGGAGATAAACATACAAAAAGGATATGATTGCCAAATTGGATATGTTTGTTACAAGATGCTAAAATGAAAAGACTAACATTGATGGTGTTTACTTTGTTGATGGATTGAAGCATAACTTATTGAGTGTTGGATAGTTGGTGGATAAAGGTTATCAGCTGCAATTCATAGAAAAAAATTACATTATTGAAGATAAAGATGGTAAATTGATTGGAATAGGGACAAGGTCTAGAGGTAATGTATGTCAGTTTAATCCCACTAAGATGACATGTTTGGCTACAAAAGTGGATAATAGTTGGTTATGGCATAGGATGTTTGTCATATAAACTTTGACAACATTGTGAAGGTTAGTAGCACATTTTCAGTTAGAGATTTGCTTAAGATAATAAAGCCTAATAATATTACTTTTAAATAATGTATTTTGGCTTAACAAAAGATGTAGTTCCTCTCCCATTTTATTTCTATAAGTCATCCTGATGGGTGCAACCTTATTGATCTTTCCTTTTGAAGTGACCATGATTAGAATCATGAGTGGTCGACACCCTTGAGGTGATTGGATTCATGTTACTGTGTTAGTTGCTTTGATTATGCTTATGGCTAATTTATGAGATTAGGATGTGTTCATTGGTTTCACTGAGGTTTGTACCAGTGGTTACTAGGATTGTTGTAGTATCATGAGGTTGTTCATCCCTGAGATGTGTGTAGAGATTGCATTACATATTATTATTATCTTGCTACACTGGACTAGGTTCCTGTAGCAGTGGCTAGTCATGTGTTTGACCATGTTCACTTATGTGTTCTAAGTGCCTTTTGAATATTGTTAATAACCTTTATTAAATGCTTAAATAATTAGAAATGAATCATCCATGTTGGATTCATTGGTTACATTCTATGAATATTTACCTTGTTCATTTTGGTAATTTATGCTAAATGGGTTGTTTAAATAGATGATTTTAATGTGATTGAATAAATTGTTAAATTAGAGGATTTAATGAATTTATCACTGCGACTATATTACTATATGTATTTGTACTTGATCATGTTGTTTAGTGTGCAAGATTTATGTCCCTGGCAATGGCAGATGGAGTTAGTGATTCAACTGTTCTTATTTAGCCAATGCCATCCCTTTATGATCAATGTATCCTATTTAATTGTTTAAATTAAACCTTCTCATGATTTAATAAATTTGAACTCATTTTCATTATGTGATTAGACTCATAAGCATGTCTCTGCA
The DNA here is from genome assembly GCA_028749045.1 of Cupressus sempervirens. Lineage (NCBI taxonomy): Eukaryota > Viridiplantae > Streptophyta > Pinopsida > Cupressales > Cupressaceae > Cupressus > Cupressus sempervirens. The sequence goes on from CM053789.1 coordinate 151,445,926, forward strand.
TTTAGATGTTCGCAATTATCATGAAAGTTATTAAGGAAATTATGTGAATTTGGTTTAAGGGAATTATGGGCTTTACCTTATTTTATTTAATTTTTGGTAGCTTTGTTGTAGGTGAATTTCAATTGCTTGGAATAGCATAGTTTTGTTTGGGTTAATTTAGGGTTCAACTACGTGAGTTGGTTAATTACCCTAATCCTTTATTCACTCAAAAAATGAATAAGTATCTAAAGAGGAAGTTTATTCCTCACTTCTCACTTTGGAATTATAAATTTTGAGAGTAAGACCCAAAATCCTCTTCAAGAGAAGTTACTATTATGTTCTTCATGGGAGCTACAGGCATACAATCTTTATGAGGATGATCTGATTGGATCCAACTTGGGGAGAACTTGGATTGCCGTGACTTTCGGTAGTTTCCATAGGGTTTTTATTTTATTGCTCTTGTTTTCATATTTTCCATTTTGGCTGCAAGGTAGGCCTCTCCCATTTATTTTTTTCTACTTCGTTTCTATTTCTATTTTTAGTGGCTATTTGTTAGGAGGCTAAGAACTAGTGTTCCCCTCTATTTCTATATGCTAGCTCTACCCGGTTGGGAAAGTATGAGTATTTCCCTTTTTTCTAGGATGGGGGTTTGAGGTTTTGCACTGTTATGCTAGCAATTTTTGCATGCAAACTCCAAACCCATATTTTATTTGATATTTTTCACTTTTGTGTCCTATGACCAAATGGGTTTTAATTTCAAAATTTCCAAGTTTTGAGTTTTTTACATCGATTTGTGTATCACCTAGTTTTCTCAAGTTTTCTTGGCATGATGTTGGTCATGGACATGGATTATCTATAGGATATCAGTTAGACCATTATTTCACTTTTATGTTTGCATTGGGATGCATTTCACATCTGTAGTCCTGATCTTGTGTTTGTTTGAGTGATTTTATACCTAGTGTTATTGTTCTTGATTGAACTCTTGTTGTTATTTCATGGACACTAGGATTCGTGTAGAATCGATACTCCTAGATTTAGGCCAGTTACATGGGTTCATGATGTGTGGTTTGGTTGCATCATTGAAATTAAAATTAAAATTCATACTCTTAGACTTAGGTCGATGGAGTGAGTCATGATGTTGGGTTTATTGGTCATTAGGATTCATGTAGAATCTGTCCTCTCAGATATAGGTTAGTTGAGTGATTTGTTTTGCTTGTGCTCTCATCCAACCCTTGTTTTATGATCTTTGTGATGGTGGTGCACCACATTCAAGCACATGTGCCTACATTTGTCAAGTGACTTGCGAGGCCTGAGATCCTAGTTATATTCACTGAATGTGTTCATTGGGGTTGGGTTGGAAATATGCATGACTTCATGCATTCATCATTGGATGAGTATGGGTAGGGTAGGGTAGCACCATGGAGGGGGCTTCTCTCTTGTAGCCTAGTGATTATTGTGCTAGAGGGTTGGCATGAATAAGTTATAAACAACTGATAACTAAATAAATTATTGGGTAATAAAATTAAGATAATAAAAGGACACAATGTGAGAGCCTTCCATTGTAAAGTTAAAATACATGATATTTAGCTTGGGATACCAAATGCCAAGCAACTCTATATATTGTGAGCCCCTTCATAGTTATCTATTGAGTGCCTAACCAGGACCTATTGTACTTGCATTTTCTCATGATCTTGGAATTAGTCATCTTTACTATTTGGCGTGAGTGTTAGCCATGGATGTTTTCCTTATGTGTGTTTGTGGTTAGATCATTATCTCCATCAACACAGTGAGAGTGGACCTATGGCTTCCATGTGGTTGGGAGGCACAACTACCTATACCACTATTCGGGACTAGTTTATAGAGATGATCTATTTTTCTAGTGTGGTCATTATGTGTTTTCACTTGGTATATTCGGGTATCCAGAGTATGTTTCCTTGTGATTCATTCTTTAATTGGAAATCATGGTTTAAATGATGTTAGCATATGGTTAGATTATATGATTTACCTTTAGTAGGAATATCTATTGCTTTATTGGATTAGCATGTTAGATTTCCTTGTTCTTATGATGTTATTATGTTTTAGTAATGAAACCTTGATAAGACAACTCTGATTATCTAGTTGGTAGTTTGGGATGTTATATGCAAGGAATGGCTAGGGCCTTCGAGATCTCATGGTGATATTACAGCTGGCAAGAATCACACACAAGTTTCTACTGTGTTGGTTCTTTGAGGCTTACATTTTCCTTCATATGATGCGTGGGTTTGAACCATGTATGTACATTGCAATGTTTCTCTCCGCATGTTCTTCATATGTTATTGTGGATTATATGCATAGATGTTCCTTATTCTTGTTGCTTGGCATCTTGTCTTTTATGCTCTCTAGTGTTCATTCCTTGACTTATGTGGATTTGGTATTCCTTAGTGTGCAGGTTTTTGGTTTTTATGCTTCCCCTTTACCTTCTTTGTTGTGTTGTTAGCTATTTTCTCATCTAGGAGTGATAGTTCCTTGTGTGAGCATGTATTACCTTGTGTGGAGAAACAAATCCTCATGTGAAGATGCAAATCCTCACGTGAGCTAGGTGAATCCTCTCACAACATGTAGGGATTCCTCATATAGTGTTATGGACTTCCTCATGCACAGAAATGTACTTTCTTGCACGTGGTAATGCAAAGTCTTGTGCAAGATTGAATACTAATGTACTTCCTCATGCAAGAAATAGGGGGCATGTACGCTTGGCTGAGGAAAGTTTGAAAATTATTTTTGTATACCTTATTTGGTTTCACACCTTCCTAGTTCAAAATAGTCTTTCTACGAGGTTTAAAAATATATCATTTAGGTACAATTGTACTTAAGATATATTTTAATATATGTGATGACTCATTTGAGATATGTTCTAGACCTCTTCGAGTTAATATAAAGATTCTAGAAAATTTTCGAGCTTCAAAATTTTAGACTTTTTCAAATTTTAGGAGCCAGTATTTATCTTTCAACATGGTGTTTAGTAGACAAGTGATTGTAACTTTGAGCCTCATCTTCTGCATATCCATCTTTAATCTCTACTAGTGTTTCATGATTATGATATGTTTAGTGGATGTGGAATTGTATTCGTTACCATGCTAGGAGCTTCTACTTTGGGTTTGAAAGAGAACATCCCCTTGGTATATTCTCATGATTCATGTGGTCTTGGTTTGTGAGTTGTGGTTTAGAGCTTGGATATTTTTGGTAGTGTTTGTAAGACTTCCACTAGTGTAGGTGAACATGTGAGCTTATCCATGTTCCCTATTCTTATCACCTTGTGTTGATGCTTCACTCTTGCACTTAGTTACTTTATGCTATTGTTAAGTAACTTATCTTAAGAAAAAAATTGTTTAGTGCATGTTTTATCCTTATGTTCAAAGGATCTTCAAGTGGGGCATTATAGAAGAAGGTATCATTTCTCAACAAGAAGTTCACTACTATAGAGAAGTTGGAGATTGTTCACATAGATTTAAGTGGCCCTACTAGGACAAGAAGATTTTATGGAGAAAGGTATTTTATGATTTTTGTTGATGACTTCACTAGAATGATGTGAGTAGAATTTTTGAAAGAGAAATCAAAAGAATTTGATAAGTTTAAGATATTTAAGAATAGAGTTGTGAATGAATCTATTAAGATAAAATGTTTGAGATTAGATAGAGGAGGAGAGTTTACCTCTAGAGAGTTTAACATGTTCTATGAAGATAATGGAATCAAAAGACAATTGTCTTCACCCAAGACCCTTGAGAAGAATGAGATTGTAGATTAAAGAAATAGATTACTATCAAAGGAAACAAGATAAATTATGTTTGAGAGTGATGTATCCAAGGAATTTTGGAGAGAAGAAATCAATAGAACAATGTGCACTACGAATAGAGTACAGATCAAAAAAGATATGGATAAGAACCCTAATGAATTTGGTTTCGTTATTCACCCTCAGTAAAGTTTTTTAGAATATTTGGAAGAAAATGTTATATAAAGAGAGATGATGATGTTGGTAATTTTAATCCAAGAAGTAATGAAGGTATGTTTCTTGTTTATTTATTAAAGAGTAGAGCTTACGGATGTTTTAATCATAGAACCAATATAATAGTTAAATCTGCAAATGTAAAAGTTGATGAAAAGTTTGGAATTAAGGAAAAGACGATGGATTACAATTTTGATGAAGAAGATAATACTAGAATTATTAGAAAAAATGTAGAAGTTTTTCTTGAGACTAAAAATGATTTTCATAATGATGTGCAAATTGTTGAGCAGAGAGGAGAAATATATGAACCAAGAGAAGACATAAGAGTTGATTTAGCATATCCTACCTCTAACAAGAATCTGACAAATAATCACCCTCCAGAGTAGATAATTGGAAGCAAACACAAATGAATGATGAGAAGTAACAAAGTTAATAAAGAGATATGTTTGATTTCTCAAGTTGAACCTAAGAGTATAGATGAAGCATGTAAAGATGACCATTTTATTCAAGCAATGAACAAAGAATTAGATCAAATTATAAATAGTGAAACATGGGAATTAGTTCCAAGACCTAAAGACAAGAATATTATTGGAACCAAATGGGTATTCAAAAACAAGATGAATGAACAAGGTAAAGTTGTAAGAAATAAGTCTAGACTTGTGTGCAAAGGATATTCAAAAATAGAAGGAATAGACTATGAGGAAAGATATACCCCTATAGCCAAAATGGAAATAGTAAGAATTTTCTTGGCTTATGCAACAAATAAGAAATTCAAAGTGTATCATATGGATGCCAAATCAACCTTCCTGAATGGAGAACTTGAAGAAGAGGTATACATTGAGCAGCTTGAATGTTTCCCTTTGATAGAAGAAAAAAATATGGTATATAGATTGAAGAAAGATCTATATGGTCTAAATCAAAAACCTAGAACTTGGTATGTAAGGTTGGACAAGTATTTGACAAAACATGGATTTGCTAAAGGTATGACAAATAGGAACTTATATTTGAGAGAAATTGAGAACGGTTTGTTGATAATAGTAATATTTGTTGATGACATAATAAATGGAGACAATGATGAAGCAAGTGATAAGTTTACTAAAGAAATGAAGAATGAGTTTGAAATGATTATGATAGAAGAAATGATTTTTTCTTGGGTTTGCAAATTGTATAGAGAAATGATGACATTTTCATTTCACAAATGAAGTATTTGAAAGACCTATACAAAATATTTTTCTTGGAAAGTTGTAAGCCTATTGGTGCACCAATGATAACTGGTCACAAGTTATCTAGAAAAGATGAGACACCTACTTTGAGCAGAAGAAGTAAATATCCATGATTGGAGGTTTGCAATATCTGACTCACACCAAACTAGATATAGAAAATGTAGTTTGGATTGTAGCTAGATTTCAAGCTAATCCTAAAGAGTATCATTATGTAGTAGTAAAGAGGATATTTAGATATTTGAAGGGAACATTTGATTATAGAATATGGTATAATAGATTAAGTGATTTCATTCTATGTGCTTATATTGATGTGGATTGGGCAGGCAACATGGATGAGAGAAAGAGCACTGTTGGTGGACCATTCTTTCTTGTAGGAAGATTGGTTTCTTGGTTGAACAAGAAACAATATTGTATTTTGTAGAGTACAACTAAGGAAGAGTATGTAGCAGCAACAAATAACTATAATCAAGTTATGTGGATGAAGCAGATGTTGAAGGATATTGAGATAGAATTCTCAGAGCTTGTTATTATATACTATGATAACACAAGTACAGTAAGTATGTCCACGAATATTGTATTTCATTTTAAGACTAATCACATATCTATTAAGTATCATGTCTTGAGAGAGAAGGCAATGTAAAAGGAGATTAAATTGGAATATGTGAGTATTAAAGGTCAGTTTGTAGATATCTTTATGAAGCCCTTACCTAAAGACACATTTGAGTATTTGAAACGTAAGCTTGGGGTTATGCCATTACCTACTTTAGAGTACATGATGAAAATATTGCATCAGTCTAGTGGTACATAGCACTATTGTTTTACTGGACTAAATGCTGACGCTTCTTGTATGGAGGAGTATATATGATGAGCAAAATCATTAAGGACTCTTGGTATTTGGTATTGAACAACGTCTTTGGACACTTGAGCTGGTTGAAGACTTGAAGTAGTAAATTGACATAATAAAGTCTTTGTCATTGATGTCAATGGGGGAGATGAGTGCATGAAAAAAATATCCTAAGTATATATGGGGGAGAGATGGTTATTAGGGACATTTAGAAAGATTCATGTAAAAGAGAAGGAATATCTTTATGGGGGATATATGCAACATGAAGAGCTATTAATGCCAAAGGGGAAGATAAGAGTGCCATTGAATGGGTGAGAAGACAAGAAGCTGGTTAGTGAGTAACTCATGATACTGATATAGAAGATGTAGAATAGAGTAGTGTTCTAGAGGATTTTAGATTTGATTGATGAAGAAGATTTGAAAATATGAGAACAACAAAGGAAACAACAAAGTATTGTTTGGTATTCTTGGAACTTAGATATTTTTAATCTATGTTTCCATAAATACCAAGAGGGGAGATTGTTAACATGAATACTAATGGTATTCCTTTAGGGGAGTATCTTAATCATTGGTTAGCATGTGATAGTATTGACATGTTGCATTAATGACTATGTTTGTCATCGATGTCAACATAGCAATAAGTCTATAAAAGCTGGTAGAGTAGGAGACATAGATCAAGGTTTTATGGAAAGAGGTCTAATGTTTTAGTGATACATAGGTAAGGAAATTTTCCAGACTATGTCCTGATGACAAGGTTAACTCTAGATAACATGAGTCAAAGTCATGCGGAAGTTATAATTAATTCACAGAGAGAAGTATAGAATCATAGAAACTATTAAGCAGTTCCTAATTATTGCATTATATCTTTTAACAAAGATATAATCTAGAGATGGGTAGTTTGACATTGACAGTAGACACTTTGATGATAATGTTAACAAGTTTGCAAACCCTAGTGCTGCACATGTAAGAAGTTGTATATACTATGAGCCGACAGTGCTATTGTTATTACTATATAATTAATTATCTTATTATGATGAATTAGGAAAGGTTCAAGGTTGACTTAAGGAATTTGATGAAGGGTGCTCCCCTTAATACCGTAAACTCATAACAGGAACAAAAAAACAACATAAAATGCAAGAACAAAATATGGACTTTTTATTATCACCACGAATGCAGAATTGTAAAAATCACAATTACAATATATTAACCCAAATGGGAACCTTCATTATAGTAATCTACAAGACAAAGCTATGAACTACTACCCAGAGTTGTTTTAGACAATGTTTGAGCATTTCTTAAATAGGCAATTTTATGCCACTTGGGAAGGTTCTAAATGCTCAAATAGACATAATACCTAGGACCGACAGACCCTAAAAATACATATAGAGTCAGCCAATACATTTTTGAAATTTATTCTAGGGATTTCAAGTAACCCAACTTTGAAAGGCCATAACTCTTGAACTGTTGCTCAGATTGGCTATTATAACCACTTTTCAAAAATGCCAACTCTTGATCTTCAAGCATTGAATGGTGTTACTACTCTTTTGTCAATTTTTTGGACCTCATCTAGGCAATCTAAGGCCTCTAACAATGAGCCTGAAGATTTTTCTACAAAGGTTTCCATTGAAAATATGCAATAACTTCTCTGATACTTAAGTTGGAGCAATGAGATTTTTATGGTAGGTTTATAACTCTAAAATGAAGCTTCATTTAGAAAATGAGAACATTTCAAACTTGTATGACAAACTTACTAAAAATAGCAAGTTCCCATAAATAGTAACCACCTTGTCTACTAGTCCTTATTAAAATAGAAAAGATTGAAAATAAAATATTTTTTGGGTGATGCAAGATTGCTCTTACACCCAGGTTGCTCTTGTATTAGACACCCGAGGTAATTTGAGAAGTGATGCTGTCAAATCTTAGGTGTCTAGATGAAAACCAAGATATTCAACCTCCTCCTTTGCTAGCCATGATGAATCCTCTATTGGCCTCTCTTTTCATTTGACTAGTTACTCCTCATAAGTTCTATTGTGTTGGTGTAAATAAATATTTACTATTTACACTTACTGAAGTTTACTTAAGTTAATGCATATTTTTATTATTTATTTGTTAGCCACCTAGAAGTATGCACACTCTTTTGAGTTGTCATGTTGACAACACAGGAGTTCTAACCTCTTTTATGCACATGGTGTCTACAACACAAGAGTTAGCACACTAATTAAGCACATGGTGTCTACAACCTTGTCATTCTTATCCACTCATCTAGAATGTTGCATAAGGCATGTGATTAGTTGTCATGATGCTAATCTTATCTCTTGGTTGTTTCTAGAGACATTCTCTAGGTGCTTTTTGAGAGGCCTTTATATACAGGCACTCCTAGTGTGTTTGCACATACTAAATAGAGAAATGTATTAGGACATACTCTGATTAATTGATCATATCCATTTTTGGTCTACAATTGTGCTTGTGTTGAGTTCTACAATCTTGGGTGAATCTTGACCTAAGGAAAATTCTTACATGGTATCAAAGCTCTTGGAGAATTCCTCTTCACAAAGCCATTCGAGACCATCTTCTTGCTTCAACACCATAGCTAGACTCCGGAGTACTGTGGAAATTGGGAGTGTCTAGAGCCAGATCTAACCTTTCCATTATATCCGGAATGCTAATTTAGGGAAAATTGGCTATAAAGTTGCCTACCCCAGGCTAAAGTTGATTGTGAGGCAATTTTTTTCACAAATTGGCACCTGGAGGCCCTGATTTGCAACATGGATATGATCTTTAGATTTGCAAATTTTTAATTTAGATATGGTATTTTTATTTAATTCTGTACTATTTTTCAACTGTATTATTTCAAATTTTTTTGCCCTTCAGGCAGCCAGTAGAGAAATTTTTTAGCAAGTACCAAGTTGTTAGCTCCTGGGCCTATGTAGAGAATATTCCAAGAATATTCCTTTGTTTATCTCAATCACTGGGTGACATATTTCTATGTTTCCAACGGCTATCAAACCATACCACTAATCAAGTTCCTCCACTGGCAGGAAGCTAAAAACCACCAACGAGTGGCTTTATTTTATTGTTTGTAGCTGAGGTCTTTTAAAGACCCACGAAAGCATTCCCACCTTGAATGTGGGATTATCCCTCCATTTCCCCACTGCACATTGGGTTTTTGATTACCACCTCTGGTGCTTGCAGATTTTCTTTTTGGCTTGGCATGGCATCAGTAGTGACTATATTGAAAACTGACCCCCACGCATTGAGTTTCTTGATGAATGAAGGTCTTTTCTCAGTGATGGTAGGTTATTATCTAGCATCTGCAACAATTTTAAACTCTTAGCATGAATAGTTGTTCCAACCTATGAAAACTGAGATTTCTAGCCTGTGAAAATATTTTTTCGGCCTAGTTTTGTGAAACGTCACCAGCATCTATTACCACGTGGACAGGTCAAAAATGCCATGTGGCGCCCTATCAGCCTGTAGACCCAGCAAGAATGCAAGCATTTCTATGTTAGCATAACACCTATAATTTTGAAATGTTAGCATTTTACATAGAGCTATATTAGTGCCATGTCATTGACCGTACAATCTAGTCATCTTACACATGAGCAGGGGGCTCTTTTTTTCGTTGATGTTATCCAAGCACAAGGTTAAATTTAATAGTTGTTTGACTATCAAAACTAGACCTCTTACAATTGTAGTGATGGCCATTTGACCATCAAATTTAAGCTAGAAATTTTTCTTCCAGACCTCTCTTCATATTTCTTTTTAATTTGGTAGCCTAACTTTGCGAGCCCATAACTCGGACATCTGGACTCCAATTTAGGTGCAATTTTTTTTGAAATTTGGTAAAATTTTCAAAATTTATAGTGGTGGTGTTATTTTCTAGTTTTGGTGCAAGGATTTGTTAGAAATTACATCTTTTGGTGATTGTATTTGCTCAATCTTGCATTTTACAACTTGAAATGCTCCGTACAGGCTCATTCAGACTCAAAAACAAGTTCCATTATTTTTTGAAAGTGTGGATTTTTTTTTCTACTTTCTAGATCTATAGTCAGATTCTAGGGTTGTGTGGACAAAAATATCACTTTCAAAACTACGGCCTTTTCTACATTGTATTGCTTTTATTTCTTTTCAGAATTCTTGCTACACTGCTTAGTTCCAAATTTAGGCCTCAAAAGGCAATTACAATAGGAAAAATCAGAAGTCCACTTTGTTCATTTTGAGAAGTGGCCCATTGTACATGCACTACTTATAGAGTGCCAAAGAATCTTTTTTGGGGGGGTTCGTTGATTCTATTTTGGGGTTTCATTGATTGATCTCATGGAGGAGTTTTGTTTCACATGTCAACATGGAATTAGACCCAAGTTGACAAAAAGAATCTATCACAAGTGTAGTAGGTATCAGGCTGTCAGCTCCCGGCCTTGCATAGAGAATATTCCTTTATTTATCTCAATCAACAAGAGACATATTTCCAATTTTTTGGCAGCTATCCAACCATTCCAGCAACTAAGTTCCTCCACTGGTAGGAAGCTACAAACCACTGGTGAGTGGCTTTGTTTTATTGTTTGTAGTTGAGGTCTTTTAAAGACCTGTGGAAACATTCCCATGTTGAATGTAGGATTATCCTTCCATTTCCTGGCCACACATTGGTTTTTTGATTACTGGCTCTAACACTTGTAGATTTTCTTTTCGGTCTTGCATGACATCGACAATGACTGTACTGGAAACTGACCCTTGGGCATTGAGTCTCCTACTCAACTTTAGATTCCCTAGTGAACATAGGTCTTTTCTCGGTGATGGGAGGTTATTGTCCAACATCTGCAACAACTTTAAACTCTTGGCATGAATAGTTGTTCCAACCTATGAAAACTAAGATTTTTAGCCTATGAAAATCTTTTTCTGGCCCACTTTTTTGAAATGTCACAGCATGCATTGCCACGTGGATAGGTCAAAAACACCACTTGGAACCCTATCAGCTTGCAGACCCAACAACCACACAAGAATTTCTATGTTAGCATAGCATCTGCAATTTTGACACATCAACATTCGACATAGAGCTATACTAGTGCCACACTCACTAGCCATACGGTCTAGTCATCTTACACGCTAGTAGGGGGCTCTTTTTTTACTGACATCATCTAGGCACAAGGTTAAATTTGATAGTTGTTTGGCTATCAAAACTAGGCCTCTTACAATTACAATGACAACCATTTGACCATCAAATTTAAGCTAGCAATTTTTCTTCTAGACCCCTCTTTAGATTTTTTTCGATTTGGCAGCCTGATTTTGCAAGCCCATAACTTGGACATCCAAACTCCAATTAAGGTGCAATTTTTTTTTGAAATTTGGTAAAATTTTCCAAATTTTGTAGTGGTGGTGTTCTTTTCCAGTTTTGGTGCAAGGATTTGTTAGAAACATCTTTTGGTGACTTTACCTATTCAATCCTACATTTTGCAACTTGAAATGCTCCGTATGGGCTCATCTGGACTCAAATATAGGTTTCATTTTTTTTGAAAGTGCATTATTTTGTCTACTTTCTAGATCTGTAGTCAGATTCTAGGGTTGTGTAGAAAAAAATCTCACTTTCAGAACTAGGGCCTTTTTTGCATTGTATTGCTTTCATTTCTTTTTAGAATTCTTGCTACAATACATAGTTCTAGATTTAGGCCTCAAAAGGTAGTTGCAATAAGCAAAATAAAAAGTCTACTTTGTTCATTTTGACAAGTGTCCCATTGCACATGCACTACTTATAAAGTGCCAAAGAATCTTTTTAAAGGGGGGGGGGGGGGGGGGGTGGGTTCTTTGATTCTATTTTGGGGGTTCATTGATTGATCTCATGGAGGAGTTTTGTTTCACATGTTGACATGGAATTAGACCTAGGTTGACAAAAAGAAACTATCACAAATGGAGTGATACACTCCTTGATCATCTAAGAAGAAATCATAAAGAACTATTTCCTTATTTATGTTCCAACCAATTGATCTCTAACACTGAAGAACAACCACCTGTTACTAGACTATTCATTATCATTTGTACCAATCTCTCTCTTCTTCTGATAATTATAAGGTGGTTGCCAAGATATGGTATCCATATGATCTTTGGATGTATCTTTGGGAGAAGTGTGGAGATCCAAACATTCCTTCATTTCCAGAAGATCTTTTACCTCCAATTGTAGTTGCATCCTCTTCAGATGAGATCATACCTGCAGATGCTCTTGTTGCTCCTACTGACCCTATTCTAGCCACAGATTATTCAAATTCAGTGTAGCAAGACCCTTTATGTCTTCCTACTCTACCTTCATGCGACAAATTCCTTTTTGCCCTTGTAGGCCTGTTCATGAAGTCTCACATTGAAGATGTTAGACACACTATTGATGATATTCATCTTCTCTTTGAGGCAAATACTTCATCCATTGGCACAGTGACAGATTCATGTACTTCAACACAATAGGGTATAAATGGTCTTCCAGCCTCAATTAATGACTTCTTGACTGACATTTCAGCTCTATCATTTGATGAGCATAAGGGGCTTTCTAAGAATGGTTCATAAGGTAGAACACTTGGTGAGGTTTTTCAAATGGTGTTGCAAGCTTTGGGTTTAACCATGGAGGAAACTCTGTAGTTAAGTGCACTTAGGCTAGAGTAGTACTAGGATGGGTGACCTCCTGAGAAGTCCTAGTGCTTCACCCCTGTGAGCATCACCTAGATCCAATGAGTGCTAAGTGTTCCATTTATTCTTGCGAGAGATGGATGCACGTTGAATCACTACTTATGAAACATGGGTCAATGAGTTTGACTCAAAAATCACATAGTGAAAAATCCTGATAGCAATATCACAATTTGACTTGCTATGGCAATTATCTCCTACTTATCATTTGATGAGCTTAAGGGGCTTTCTAATGAATGGTTCATAAGGCAAAACACTTGGTGAAGGTTTTGCAAATGGGGTTGCGAGCTTTGGATTTAACCATGGAGGAAACTTTGTAGTTAAGCGTGCTCAAGCTGGAGTAGTACTGGGATGGGTGACCTCCTGAGAAGTCCCGATGCTTCACCCCTATGAGCATCACCTATATCTAATGAGTGCTAAGTGTTCCATTTTTTCTCATAAGATATGGATTCATGTTGAATCACTACTCATGAAAACATGGGTCAATGAGTTTGACTCAAAAATCACACAGTTAAAATCCTAATAGCAATATCACAATTTGACTTGCTATGGAAATTATCTCCTACTTATCATTTGATGAGCTTAAGAGGCTTTCTAATGAATGGTTCATAAGGCACAACACTTGGTGAAGGTTTTACAAATGGGGTTGCAAGCTTTGGGTTTAACCATGGAGGAAACTCTGTAGTTAAGCACGCTCAGGCTGGAGTAGTACTGGAATGGGTGACATCTTGGGAAGTTCCAATGCCTCACCCCTATGAGCATCACCTAGATCCAATGAGTGCTAAGTGTTCCATTTATTCTCATGAGAGATGGATTATTGTTGAATCACTACTCATGAAACATGGGTCAATGAGTTTGACTCAAAAATCACACAGTTAAAATCTTGATAGCAATATCACAATTTGACTTGCTGTGGAAATTATCTCCTACTTATAATTTGATGAGATTAAGGGGCTTTCTAATGAATGGTTCATAAGTTACAACACTTGGTGAAGGTTTTTCAAATGGGGTTGTAAGCTTTGGGTTTAACCATGGAGGAAACTCTGTAGTTAAGCGCGTTCAGGCTGGAGTAGTACTAGGATGGGTGACCTCCCAGGAAATCTCGGTGCTTCACCCCTGTGAGCATCACCTAGATCCAATGAGTGCTAAGTGTTCCATTTATTCTCATGAGATATGGATTTGTGTTGAATCACTACTCATGAAACATGGGTAAATGAGTTTGACTCAAAAATCACATAGCTAAAATCCTAATAGCAATATCACAATTTGAGTTGTTGTGGAAATTATCTCCTACTTATCATTTGATGAGCGTAATGGGCTTTCTAATGAATGGTTTAGAAGGCACAACACTTGGTGAAGGTTTTGCAAATGGGGTTGCAAGCTCTGGGTTTAACAATGGAAGAAACTCTGTAGTTAAGCCTACTCAGGCTAGAGTAGTACTGGGATGGGTGACCTCCTGGGAAGTCCTGGTGCTTCACCCTTGTGAGCATCACCTAGATCCAATGAGTGCTAAGTGTTCCATTTATTCTCATGAGAGATGGATTCATGTTGAATCACTACTCATGAAACATGGGTCAATGAGTTTGACTCAAAAATTACACAATTAAAATCCTGATAGCAATATCACAATTTCAGCTCTAGTCTTGGAGTCACACACAACAGATTTGGAGGACTTCTTTGATGATCTACCACTTCTCTTTGCTAAGGAAAATCCTTCTACACTTTTTTTGAGGGCCCACTTTTACCCTCATGTCCATTCTCTACATGATCAATCTTTATCAGGTGATGTGATTGTGGATACTTACGTACATCAATTGTCAGAGGTCTCTTTATCAGTTGAGAAGACTATGGTTCCTTGAAACATGTTCTACATCACTCCTTGTTTGATCCACATTTCTTCTCAATAGTTTTAGAGGAATCCATCATCAACATTGATAGAGGGACACTTGAACAAGTTTCAGAGACACCATTCGTCACAAAAATTCCTTCTCCATATAGGGACACAACTCCTTTATACCCTTGCATTTGTTTCTTCCAAAGGGGAGGAACATCATCTAGAGGTCATGGATCAACTTCTTCATTGGAGCATTTCTCACTGATCGAAACACTATTTTTAGGGGAAGGGGACTATCTCGTCTCCTTCTTCTCCTTTTTGGGGGGGACTTTTTCCTCTTAGGAGGTTTTGTCCTTCTCCATTTTTCTCACTTGTATATACTCAATGTATGTCATAATGGGGGTTTCTTGATGACTTCATCCATGCATGCATCCCTTTCATCTCTCTTTTTGGGGGAGGGTTTTTCCCATGAGGTTTTCCCTCTTTCTCCATTTTATGATAGATTTGCATCTTCATTATGTACATGGGTACCTAACATGGCCTAGTAGCTGAGACCCATCATGCATTTCATCCTTGTTCTTGTGAACTTAAGTGCATTCCCCTAAGTTTCACTTAAGCGGGGGTGTTGGTGTAAATAAGTATTTACTATTTACACTTACTTAAGTTTACTTAGGTTAATTCATATTTTTATTACTTATTTATTAGCCACCTAAGAGTTGTGCACTCTTGTGAGTTGTCATGTTGACAACACAAGAGTTAGTACACTAATTAAGCACATGGTGTTTACAACCTTGTCATTCTTATCCACCAATCTAGAATATTGGATAATGCATGTTCTTAGTTGTCATGATGCTAACCTTATCTCCTAGTTGTTTCTAGAGACATTCTAGGTGCTTCCTGAGAGGCCTTTATGTACAGGGGCACTCCTAGTGTGTTTGCACATATTGAACAAAGCAATGAATTAGGACATACTCTTATTAATTGATCATATCCATTTTTGTTCTACAATTTTTCTTGTGTTGAGTTCTACGATCTTGGGTGAATCTTTCCCTAAGGCAAATTCTTACATGTTCCTTGTAATTTTGCCTATACAACTATCTAGTATCTTCTCAATTTTCTTTGCAGCTGAACTAGTTACTAGAATACTCCACTATAGTTCTACAACTTCATCTCCATCACCTCCTTCATAATACTTTGTTAAATCTAAAATGTTAAATATTGGTGAAATATTCAATTCAACAGGTAACTCTAGTTCATAATCATTTCTAGAATCATGCTTTTTCACTATCTTGCATGCTGCAAACTTCTTCATCTTCAGCTTAGTATATGTACCCCCTAGAAAAATCTCATTTCTCAAATGAACCATGACTTAATCTCCAATCTAAAATTCCTTATACCCCCTTTTCACAGTTGTCTTAGCCTTATACTATGTATTGATCTTTATGATGTGCTTCCTCACCTCCTCATGGATGTTCTTCAAATGTTCAACAAATTCTTCTACTTCAACACTACTTATCTCTAATTTATCCAACTACCTCCATTCACAAGAATTTCTAGGACTACTCCCATATACAATCTAGAATGGTGATTTACTAGTATCCTTGTTGACAAAATTATTATATACAAATTCTACCTATGGTAAAATCATATCCATCCTTTTGGTTTGTCTCCAACCAAACATCTTAGTAAATTTCTCAAACTATGATTCACAACTTCTATCTATCCATTAGTTTGTGGGTGATGTGATGAACTGAATTTCAACTTTGTCTTCAATTTATTCCATAATGTATGCTAGAAATACCTAACAAATTTGGTATGTTGATCTGAAACTATAATCTTCGGTAGACCATGTAGTCTCACCACTTCTCTAAAAAAATTTCTACCGCATGAACATTGTCATTAGTCTTCTTGCAAGGAATAAAATGTGCCATCTTTGAACACCTATGAACCACCAAAAAAATAGAATCATGCCCTCACTGTGTCGTCGGTAATCAAAGAACAAAGTCCATGCTAACATCCTCCCATAATTTCTCTGGTATAGGTAATGGCTAATACAACCAAGTATTCTGCTTCACTCTTTTTTCCATCTAACATACTCTGCAACTTTTTAAAAATTTCTCCACATCTTTCTACAACTATGGCCAGTAATAATTCTCAGCACCAAGGCTATGGTTTTATCTATACCAAAATGTCCAATGAATCCTTCACTATGCTTCTCCTTGATGATATTCTCTCTCATTGAACTTCTAAGAATGCACAACTAGCTTCCTTTGAAAAATGTACTATTCTAGATCATGAAATCCAACCAATTTGTCCTATCAAGTGTAATAGGTTCTATACAAGCCTTCCACACTTCACCAAAATTAGGATGATCTGGATACAAAGTATTGAGTTCCTTGAACCCAACCACCTCTATCTACACTTCTATTAGTAAAATTTGTCTTCTGCTAAGAGCATCTACAACTCTATTAGACTTCCCACTCCTATGTTTCAAAACAAATGTATAACTCTATGAAAAATCAACCCACTTCAAATGCCTTTGGCTCAATTTTCCTTGACTATTTAAATATTGCAAAGCTTGATGATTAGTAAATAAAACAAACTCCTTAGGAAGAAGAGAGTGTCTCCACTTCTTCAATGCTTGAACCATAGCATAAAATTCTTGATCATAAAAAAATATTTTCTTGTTGTATCATTCAACTTTTTATTGAAATAAGCAACATGTCTACCTTCTTGGCTCATAATAGATCTTATTGCAGTACCACTAGCATCACAATCTACTTGAAAAACCTTTAAAATTAGAAAGTGCTAAAACAGGCTACTCAGTAACTTTGTGTTTCAATAGATTAAAACTCTTATTTGCTCCTATAGTCCACTTCAATTCATTCCTATCGCCTCTCATTGTTTTAGTCAAGGGTCCATAAATACTGCTGAAATCTCTTATGAACTTTCTGTAAAAACTAGCTAGTCCATGAAAAGATCTTACCTCTATCACACTCCTTGGAGTAGGCCATTCAAGGATAGCCTTCACTTTCTCTAGGTCCATTTTCAGACCTTCTGCTAAGACTACAAATCCTAGGTACACCAACTCCTTTATAAAATTGCACTTCTTTAGGTTTATTAGCAACTTTTCTTCCCTCAACTTATCAAACACCTTGTAAATATGGATCAAATACTCCTCCAATGTCTTACTAAAGATTAAAATATCATCTAGGTAAAAATGAAAACCTTACCCAAAAAATCCTTCAATACCTCTTTCATGAGCCTTATGAAAGTGCTCAGTGCATTAGTTAGCCCAAAAGGCATGGCTAACCACTCATACAATCCTTCTTTTTTCTTGAAAGAAGTCTTGCAATCATCACCTTCTCTGACACAAATTTGATGGTACCCACTCTTCAGATCTATCTTTGTGAAATACTCAGCTCCACTCAAATAGTCCATAATATCATCCATCCTTGGCAATGGAAATATGTACTTGATTGTGATCTTGTTGATAGCTTGAGAATCTATACACATCCTCCATTCTCCTCTCTTTTTGGTGCTAATACGACTGGTACAATACATGGACTTAGACTCTCTTGAATCGACCCCTTCTCTAACAACTCATGAACTTTTCTATTTAACTCTTCACTTTCTACTGATGTCATTTTGTGTGCTACCTTGTTTGGAAAATTAGCTTCTAGAACCAAATCCATCTGGTGATTGATCTTCCTCATTGAGAGCAATCCATTAGGTACATCATTTGATACAATATTAGAAAACTCTCCCAACATATTTGCAACTTCTGCATGTACCTCCTCTACTTCTTCTTTACTATCTCTAGGAATTATAGAAAAACACATATTTTCACGCTTCATAGCGTTGAGAAAATATTTTCCATCAATAAAACATTTTTGGCAGTACTACATACCTTTTCTTCTTTATCCTTCAACAACTTCAACTTATGCTTCACTCCATCCTTGGTCATAGTGTAGGTATTTGCTCGCCCACCATGTACATCATGCCTGTCAAACTACCATGAACTACCAAACAATATATGACATATGTCCATAGGTATTATATCACATAGTACCTCGTTGTGGTAGCTTCCAATCTTGAACTTTACTAAGCATTGGTCATTGACCATGACCTTGTGTTCATGTTGCACCTAAGTGATATGATATGGATGTGGGTTTGTCTATCTCTTCAGCTTCAACTTCATAACCATCATTTTTGACACTAGATTGTTAGTACTTCCACCATCAATGGTCATATCAAAACACTTATCTTCACATCTGCACCTTGTGTGAAACAAGCTCCTTCTTTGATTAGGTTCATTCTCACCACTCAACATGAATCTTCTATTAACTAGGACCTCTCCTCTTTTAGCATATTTAGAATGTGATGATCTGACATCTTCATCAACATGTGCAACTCTAGCTTGAGCTTTTTTTCTTTGATCTATCCTTCCTTAGTTTTGAGTACAGTCAAATTCTCTATGCCTTTCTTCTTCGAAGTGAAAACATTTCCCACAGAAGCCTCCTCTTCCAGATCCCTATCCTCTACATCTTCCTCTCTGATCTCTATTTTTCTAATCATGGAAATACTTAGAATTGTTTTACCTCTAGTTCTAACTACTACTTCTAGCCTCATCCTTGTTCTTCTGATCATCATTATGACCCCCATAAGATTGTCTACCAGATCTTCCACTGTGACGTCTTCCACTATTCTTGTTATCAAAATTTTTGCTTAGTTTCTCCTCAACCCTTAGGGAAAAATGGTATGCCTCCTCAATGCTATCCACTCAAACAAGACTCATCTCATCCTAAATGCTTGGCTATAACCCATTAAGATAATGGGAAAAATTATCCTTATCAACTTCTGCATTGTTGGTTCTAATGAGAACTTGGTAGAGCTCTTTAGTATACTCTTGAATAGATTTTTCCACTTGCTTCAACCCTTTCATTTTCTCCAATAGATCGAGCTCATAATCCATAGGAATGAACTATTGCTTCATTTAACTACCATCTAATTTAATCTAGGGATTTTTTCCTTTCCTCTTTTATTTTTGATCCAACTAGCTCTCCTTCCACTAGATCTTTGCATGAACCTTTAGTGTGGCCTTTGCAAACTTGAGCCTATCTAGATCTTCAATATCTTCATATTCAAAGTACTCTTCCAAGTCATTGATCCATTTGATTAATTCTTCAGGGTTGTGAGTTTCCAAAAATGTGGGAACATCAAACTTAGGTCTTTTTCCTATACTAGAAATGACCCTAAAAATATTTGCCTCCTCTAGGTTAAGAACTTCCTCTACTACATTTGGGTCCACATTTCCTTCTTCTTCTCTTTCATTCTCACTGTCATCATCTCCTATGACAAGATTCATTCCTCTATGAATCTATTCTTGCATTACTTGGATTTTCCTTTGCAAGGTTCTAAAATCCCCAGGTGTAAGACCTTTGACTCTTCCACCACTCTCTCTTCGTGGAGGCATTTTTGTGATTTCGCTGAAACCCTAGTGCAAACTACCTCACAATTGGCGATCTGTCTACATATGCCACCCAAACCATAGTCTTGATACAAACTACCTCACAATCAATGATTTATTGACACATTCAAGAACTCTAGTTCCAATACCACTTGATGAAGGGTGCTCCCCTTAATACCATAAAATCATAATAGAAACACAAATACAACAACAAATGCAAGAAAAAATATGGACTTCTTATTATCGCCACAAATGTTGAATTAAAAAATTCACAATTACAATATGCTAACCCAAATGGGAACCTTCATTACAGTAATTTGCAAGACAAAGTTGTGAACTACTACCCAGAGTTGTTTTAGATAATGTTTAGGCCTTTCTTAAATAGACAATTTTATGCCACTTGTGAAGGTTCTAGATGCTCAATCTTAATACCTAGGGTCGACAGACCCTAACAATTGACATAGAGTTTTCCAAATACATTTTTGACATTTATATTTGGAATTTTAGGTAGCCCATCTTTGAAAGGCCATAACTCTAAAATTGTCTCTCTAATTGGCTATTATAAGCACTTTTTCATCTAGGCACTTTGAGGCCTCCAACGGTGAGCCTAAAGATTTTTCTACAAATTTGTCCACCAAAAATATGCAATAACTTCTTTGATACTTATGATGGAGTATTGAAATTTTTATGGTAGGCTTATAACTCTAAAATGAAGCTTCATGTAGAAAATGAGAAAAATTTGAGCTCATATGAAAAACTTAGTAAAAAAAGCAAGTTCCCATAAATAATGACCACCCTGTCTACTAGTCCTTATTAAAATAGAAAAGATTGAAAATAAAATATTTTTTGGGTGATGCAAGATTGCTCTTACACCCAGGAAGCTCTTGCATTAGAATTATTTTGAAGATATGTTATAAAGGACATATATTTTCTTTTTTTTTGTAATTGAGTGTGATTCATGTGTGAAGAGAAGTAATAAAGGAAGTGCGAAAAGGAGCAGAGTGTTTACTAGAATATGAGTAAACAATCCAAGGGCTTATTGGATGTGAGGTTTGTGATTCTCATAACAAGATAAGAAGTAGAAAGAGTTTGTTTGATAGAACAGAGGAAGAGGAAGGAGTAATACAATTCAATTCTATTATTCTGCAAGGAATAATACAAAGATCATTTGGATAGTGGGTTCATTGATTTTTCCCCCTAAAGCTATTTGGATAGTGAGTGCATCTACCTTCCACAACTCTTAACTGGGTTGACAAAACTCTTAACAGGGATTCAAAGTCTCTTAACAAGGATTGATATGTACTGAATGTTGTTATAGACTCCTAATAGGGTCCATCCTCTAACAATGAATATTTATATTAGTACATCATCTTGCGAGTATCATCCCCATTGAGTTTTCCCCTCTCATCAAGGGTTTCCCTAGTTAACATACCTAATGTTATTGTGCATGAGTTTCTTGTTGTACTTTTTGATTATATTGCTCATATGGTTAAAAATTAATAAGGTTTATAATTGAAATAATAGTTGGATAACTGATTCACCCCCTCACTCTCAGTTATACTAGTGGACTATATATTCTAATAATTGGTATCAAAGCACTATTACTTGACTAGACTGAATGCTGATGCTTCTTGTATGGGGGAGTATCTATGATGAGAAGAGTCATTAAGGACTCTTTTTATTTGGTATTAAATGATGTCTTTGTACACTTCAACTAGTTGAAGATTTAAAGCAATAAATTGACATAATGAAGTCTTTGTCATTGATGTCAATTGGGAAGAAGAGTGCATGCATTTTTTTTACTAAGTATGTATGACGGAGAGATAGTAATTAGGGAGATTTAGAAAGATTCATGTAAAAGAGAAGGAATATCTCTATGGGGGAGATATGTAGCATGAAGAATTATCAATGCCAAAGGGGAAGATAAGAGTACCATTGAATGAGGGAGAAGCTAAGACATTTCTTAGTGAACAACTCATGATACTGATCTAGAAGATGCAAAACTGAGCAGTGTTCTAGAGGATTTAAAATATGATTGATGAAGAAGATTTGAAATGATAAGAATAATATCAGTAGCAATAGAGTATTGTTTGGTATTCTTGGAACTTAGATTTTTTTTATCTATGTTTCCATCAATTCCAAAGGGGGATATTGTTAGCATGAATTTTGATGGTATTCCTTTGGGGGAGTAGCCTAAGAATTGGTAAGCATGTGACAGTATTGACATGTTGTATTCATGACTATGTTTGTCATTGATATTAACATAGCAATAAGTCTATGAAGACTAGCAGAGTAGCAAATAGAGATCAAGGTTGTACGAAAAGAGGTTTAATGTTTCGGTGATGTACAGATAAGGATATGTTACACACCATGTCTTGATGATGAGGTTACATGCATTTAACATGAGTTGAAGTCATGTGGAAGTCATAAAAGATTCAAAGAGAGTAATACAAAGATAGTAATTATTGAGCAATTTTGGATGATAGATAAAGTGATTTCACTCTATGTTCTTATAGCAATGCAGACTAGATAAGTAGCATGGATGATAGAAAGAGCACCAATGGTGGAGAATTGTTTCTTGGAGGAAGATTGGTTTCTTGGCTGAGTAAGAAACAAGATTGTATTTCTTAGAGAATAGATGAGGCAGAGTATGTGTCAGCAACAAATAATTGTAATCAAGTGATGTTGATGAAGCATATGCTGAAGGATATTAGAATTGAATTTTTAGAACCTATTATTATATATTATGATAACACAAATACAATATGTCTAAGAATCCTGTATTGTATTCTAAGACTAAGCATATATCTATTAAGTATCATGTCTTGAGAGAGAAGACAACCGAAAAGAAGACCAAATTACAGTATGTGAGTACTAAAGATTAGATTGAATATACCTTTAAGAAGCCCTCAACTAAAGATATATTTGAGTATTTGAGAGGTATTATTGTGGTTATGCACTTGCCTACATCAGAGTAGATGATGCAAAGATTGGATAAATCTAGTGGTACCGAGCACTATTGTTTGACTGGACTGAATGCTGATGATATGGGGGAGTATCTATAATGAACAGAGTCATTAAGGACTCTTGGTATTTTGTATTGAAAATTTTCTTTGGACACTTGAGTTGGTTGAAGATGTGAAGTAGTAAATTGACATAATGAAGTCTTTGTCATTGATATCAATGTCAAAGAAAAGTGCATGAAAAATATCTCCTAAGTATGTATGGGGGAGCAATAGTTAGTAGGGAGATATAGAAATATTCATGTAAAATAGAAAGAACATATCTATGGGGGAGATAAGTGACATGAATATTTATTAATGCCAAAGGGGAATATAAGAGTACCATTGTATGGGGAAGAAGCTAAGAAGTTGCTTAGAAAGAGGAAAAAAACACTGCAAATCAGTGAATCTGATGATTATAAGGAAGATACTAAGGAAAAGGCCATGGAAAAAGTAGTTGGTGATGGGAGAACATTAATGAGTAAGAAAGCATGGAAAACTAAGGTTGAAAATTTGAATATGCAGATCATTGAGAATGATAGTTTTGTTTAATTAAATAAATATTATAGTTTGTATAGTAACATGGATAGAAGATAGTTAGAGAATGCTATAGTAAGGAATATGATTTTAAGGAATAAAATATTTGATATAATTCAGAATAAGATCTTAGAAGAATTTTATAATAGGAAACTTAACAGAAAGAGAAGAGTTCTAGAAGAGGATATGAAATTGAGATCAAATCTAATTAAGAAATTATGTGAAGTAAGTATTGATGATGATGTAGAAAGAATTTTGAAAGGTATTGAGCCTTTGTTGAGAAATAAAAGAAGATAAATTCTTCTTATGGGAGGAAATTAGGAAGAGGTAAATAAGGAGACTAAAGAAGCCATAGTTAGCTATATGACTTCTATGCCAAAAGCCACTAAGGAGAGTGCATAGCTAGAAATAGAAAGCCATGTGTATGTTGAGGCCAATACACCTACTGATGCTAAAGAAGAGGTTGAGGAAACTTAAAAAATAAGCTCACCTCCACATTTAGTTATTAGGACTAAATACATGCAAGTGGATAGTACTCATATAATTGTAGATGATAAAGAAAATCCCTTTGCATAGTATGGGAGCAACATTGTTGGTAATATTACTTCCTACTCTAGCTTTGGTGAAGAGAATGATGAGGAAGAGGAGAAGATAAAATTTGAAAAGAAGAGGATTGAAGAAGAGGAAAAGAAAAGGAAAGAATAACTAAAGAGGATTGAAGATGAGAATATAAAAGAAAAAGAAGAAGAAAAATAAGAGGAAGCAAGAATCAAAGAAGAAAAGTAGGAGAAAGAGAGGAAAGAAGAAGAGAAGAAAATTATTGAGCTACAAGTAGTTACACCTATTGTAGTAGCTACCCCAACAAAAAAATTTCATACATTTCTTGCAGTATTTGATTAGGATGATGATAAAAAGGGCTTGATGACTTCTTTGGGAAAGTTATTGAACAAAGTCTATTAAAACTTTAAATAGAACATTGGTAGAAGTTTTGGGAAAAATGAAAATGAAAATACATACCACTGTTATAGAGCTTGACATTCAGAAGAAGGCCAAGGAAATGATAAGGTCATTTGATGTAGAGCTCACCACTTTGTCTGACATTTCTTCAGTGCAAGCTCATACTAAGCATGATGCATCACTGTTTGACATAGTATGCACAAATGTTAGAAATGAATTGTGGACTCTAAATGTTTACATAAAGGAGCTAAGGAAGAGCATAGATGAAGGAAATAAATTGTATCAACAATAAACAATGTCATACAATTACTTATCAAAGTCTGATAACTTGATCAAAGGCAGAATGAGTGAGCTTCAAACACTCACTATCAGATTACAATAGCCATATGCAACCATTGCAAACATTGAAGCAGGAATGAAATTAGTTCACAATGCTATCAAAGGCATTGAATTTGAAATGGAGAAGGTAATCAAGAGATTCTCTATCCTTAGAGAATATTTATCCCCTAAAGTTAACATTTTGTAGAGGCGATTAGAGGAGTGTCTTGCAATAAAGGCATCCTATGACAAATTTGCATACATAGATTTCAGCGTAGTAGAAGTTGCATCATATGCATTGTGAAAACTTATCAATATATTTGATGTAGTAAAATATAATTTGAAGAAGGATCTTGAAAAGATAAGACTTGGTTTCGTAGATTATATATCGAGAATTTCAAGTTGAACAGAGAAAGGTAACCCAATATTGTTTTGATTGTATAATTTTGGACACCTTTGTCATTGATGTCAAAGGGGAGAAGAATGTAAAAGAAAATTATGTAAAAATGTACATATATATGTAAAGGGGAGCTTAGCTATGTGCATAGGAAATTATTGTAAGAGGAGAGATAAGGAATGTAATGATCCATCAAGACATGAATACATTTTTTAAGTTTTGAAGGCCAAATTTTGAGTAATATCTTTTTATATTTATTGTTATTTTATATGACATCATTTTGGGGCTTAGCCAATTTTTTCAAATGTTTCCATCAATGCGAAAGGGGGAGATTATCAGCAATATGGCTAGGTAGATAAGTGAGTGTTGGCATTTACAACAACATAAATATTTTGGTATTTCATTATGAAATCAGAGATAAAATTATCTAAGTATTGAATAGTTTGTTGCAATACAGAGATAGATTATATGACTATGGATGATAGAGTTTGAGTTAACGCATGTGTAGTTGAGGACTGATATTTGACAATGTCATGATCACATATGTCAATGCGCTGATCTATACAAACAATACGATGAGGATTATAGAGGAATTACTAGTGTAGGTAATTAACACATTAGGACAGAGAATGATGGTAAAATGAATTATACTACATTTAAGGAATTATTTTTGTAACAAAATATTTACTTAAATATGGTAGGCTAACATCCTAGGTGTTAATCCTGAGTTATTTTGATAATTATCCAAGTGTGTGGAATCTTCACGGCTGACTGATCAAGAATTTTGATAATTTGCAAGGTTTAAGTAAAGATCATACTTGCGCAACTAATGATGAACTAAGTATGTGATGTGAACTATTGTGAAGGAAGCATATGTGATATGTGAGCTTTTTGTGATGTGAAATTTGATGAATGATTAGAGAAAGCGTGAAGTACAAAAATGAGATAGTATTGTATGTCTATATATATATATATTTGTGAAGAAATTTAGTTGTATATTGTATGTTAGGAAAGTGGGCTCTTTTTGCATACATTGTAATTGTTCTACCAACTTCTAACAGGGTTGAAGAAACTCCTAACAAGGTTGAAGCAAATCCTAATAGGGTTGAGGCTTCTAACATGGCCTAGTCCTCTGCCAAGGACTCAAGACACTATATGTATTTTATAGACTCCCAATAGGGTCAATATCCTTAACAAGATTCTTTTGGTTAGTGGATCATTTTGTGGGTACCATCCCCATCAGTGTTTTCCCTTGGACAAGGTTTCCCTAGATAAAAAAAATAATGGTGTTCTAATTTCTCTTGGTGTATGGTTTTAATTTACTGTTGAACATTATTAGTTTACTTTCTTATGCATGTTGCAAAGTAATTAATAATATCCAGTTGTGGGTAAAATTTTGTAGAATATTGATTCACCTCCCCTCCAAGTGTAAGAAGAGTCATTAAGGACTCTTGGTATTTGGTATAGAACAATGTCTTTGGAGACTTGAGATGGTTGAAGACTTGAAGTAGTAAATTGACATAATGAAGTCTTTGTCATCGATGTAAATGGGGGAAAAGAGTACATGAAAAACATCTCCTAAGTACGTATAGGGGAGAGATAGTTATTAGGGAGATTGATAAAGTTTCATGTAAAAGAGAAGGAATATCTTTATGGATATGTAGCATGAAGTGATAGAAACAATAGTCCACCAAGATAACAGGGGAGGTGGGGGTGAATCAGTTATCCAAAAATTAAAACATTTCTCTTCTTTAAATAGACTTAACCATTTAATCAAAGTAAACAAAAACCATAATAAATGCACATAGACAATTACAATATGATGTACTAATATAGATATTCCTTGTTAGAGGACAAACCTTTTTAGGAGCCTATTACAAAAATTAGTACAATGAGTCCTTGTTACAAGACTTTGAATCCTTGCTAGAAGATTCCAACCCTATTAGGAGTTATAGTACAATGTATGCAAGAAGAGCCCACTGCCCAAACACACAATTTCAACTACAAGAAGAGATCACTACTCAAACAAGTAATTTAGTGTTATGTCCTCCTTTCCTTTCATCTATCAACCAAACCAATTGCTATTAGACCTTGTAGAATAGGTCATGAACCTCAGATCCAAATACCAAACCTTAGATCACTCAG